>JBAMIG010000018.1:14281335-14313362 GCA_037177335.1 Kiunga ballochi
TATGTATATATTTTACTGTTTAATGTGTATTTTGTACGGTGTCCTTGAGTGCCCAGAAAGGCACCTCCAAATAAAATTTATTATTATTATTATTATTATTATTATTATTATTAAATGACCACCTTTAAAGTCCAAATTGCTGAGACATTTAGAATTGAACAGAACAGCGTGACATTGTGAAGGTAAAAATTATTTGTGAAAACTGCAGGAGAACAGAGAGAGGGGAAGTGGGGGTGATTAGTGGATGCTTGAAGAAAAAGGACACAGAGTTTTTACACAATGACCTGTTCTCTTTTAAATTCACTGGGCTGATACTCAGAGGAGACAAGCTGTGAAGTGGCTGATCAGTACAATTTAGATGGATGATTACTGAGCTAAGAAAAGTTCTTGAGTAGACATTATTCAAACAAGTCTCTAGCAGAATATTTGTCATGCATAGGAAATGAGGAAATAAAATGTTGTGAAATCAAATATATATATATATTTTTTAAATAAGGCAAATAATAGCTGTTAAAAAACAAGGTTTGCCTTAAGTTTTGAATTAATTTGAGGCTTTTGGACAGTGAATCATGTCAAGTTCCTTTCTTAAATTGTTACAGGTTATATAACAGGGAAAGGGGCCTTTGTGTGTTTATTCCTAACCTGTAGGCTACTATGAAAGAAATACCAAATAAATGTAGTTTTTTCCTGTTAATTATTTGTCCTGCATCTCCGTAATAATCAATGTTGACTAAATCTACAGTTTTGATGCTTTTGAAGTTTGAAATAAGAAGGTTATTAATCCCAATATCCACACCTTGTGAACTGTAAGCATAGAAATCATCAGCAGTGACATATTTATCGACCTATGTCATGTGGCTTCTCTAACTAAAGGGTGTTTCTTGCTGGTGGTGGCAAAGTTTGATGCTAAAACCTCGTCTGTCAGTCATGTTCGTGTTGTAAATCCTTTGCTCTTTTACTGCTCAGGAGGAGGTGGATCCCCTGCAACAGGTAACAAAGGGAAGAGCAATGCAAGAAATGGAGGATGAACTGACCACCGAGACCCAAGATGTGGAGGAGCTGAATCAAGACCTTGATGATACCAGATCTGCCTTTGGTACAGAAGGAGTGCATCAGGTAAATTATTTTTTTTTTTTTCTTGTATGTCTTTCTTCAGGGGTTATTACATATTTACTACTCTAGTTTAGGTTAATTTTTAAGGAAATATTTAGTGTGGAGGTATTTTTATTTCTACGGTTATCATAATGAAAAAAAGTTTATATAAAAAAAATAGGCTTAAAATGAGTTTGCTATGTGATGGGCTGGTGAACTGCTCAGGGTTTTGTCTGCTCATCGCCCCGTGTTTGGTTTAGTTTGGTGTGTCTTGAATGGAAATAACTGTCTAAATAAGAGAGATGGCGATCATTAGATTTCCATCGCTTCATCCTGTAATTCATTATTATTTCTGATTGGCACAAAGCTTTATATTTAATCTCATTTTATGGGTTTTGCATTAAATGCTTGTTAATTTCTATAATGTTTCCACTGAGTAAACTACAAATAAATATACAACACAGAATGACAACACTTAATTAGTTTGAAATAAAAGTCTCTGTACTGATGGTGGGATTGTTTATTAACATTTATTGCTAAGTTTATGTAGCGCTTGTGTCCTTTAAGAAATCTGAACAAAAGAAAAAGATAAATCCTTTATTTATGTCTTTTTTTTTTTTACTGCTTTCAATGTTTTTTCTCCTGACAATCAATGTTTGTTCTCATTGTTTTAGCTGCATGCAAAGAAAGTCATTTTACTTTGTTTCTTTTTCAATCTTAGCTGCAGGACTTTGAAGCCGCTCTGAAGCAACGAGATGGCATCATTACTCTGCTCACATCTAACCTTCAGGAGGCTCGTGATGAAAAAGACGAGATCATGAAAGAATTTCTGGCTCTGACAGAACAGAGTCAGAAACTTCATATTCAGTTCCAGCAGGTGGGAAAGGATTGAATTAATCCAAGCAATTCTTCCTACACAGTCATTGTTCTGTAAACTAATTTCTGATTGATGTTCAATTAACAGCATAGCTGTGTGGCAGTGATTGGATTTAAATCTTCATGTCTGACTTTAAATCATAGCTTCAGGCTGGTGAAACACTCAGAAACACCAGCCATAGCAGCACTGCAGCTGATCTTCTGCAGGCCAGACAGCAGCTCGTTCAGTACCAGCAGCAACTGGAAGAGATGAGCGCCAAGGTCCGAAAACACCAGGAGAGCAGCAGTGACCAGCTGGAGCACATCAACCAGCTCCGGGACAAACTCAGCCAGATGGTGAGAAGTTGCCTTTTGTGTTCATTGTTTATTTCAACACATTTTATTGATCATCTTTCCTTGTCTGTGCAGTCTTTTATGGCCATATGTTACATGTAATTCTCTTTGTAGTCAGAGAGAAGATCTGAGGAATCATTTAACCAAAGGATACATGAGAAGGACTTGCTGATTGCAGAACAAGAAAAGTTAATTTTGGAACAGAAGCGGTCACTGATGGAGTTAAGAGCAGCAGAAGAGTCTCATGCACAAACACTCAAAGAGAAAAATCAGTTCATTTCTGAGCAAAATGCAATAATCACAGAACATGAGCGGTCATTGACTCTACTCGGAGAGGAGCTTACGCACACAGGAAAGAGTACAGATGAGAATATTCTACACCACTCTGATAATAAAGACCTCATCATAACAGAGCAAGAAAGGGTCATTTCAGATCGTGACTGTTCCCTTACCCAGCTTAAAGGCAAGCTGGAGACCTCTGAGAATCACCTGCGTGACCTCCAAGACCGAATGGCTGCAAAGGAATCTGAACTAAAAATGTGTATGGATGCGTTAGAAAGCACTAAATCGGAATTATTTATTCATAAAAGTGAAATGGAGAGTTATAGATTGCAGATGGAGAAAGAGCAAATGGAGTTAAAAAGCTGTAAGGCTGAGCTTGCTACTTCACGACAGAAAGAGCAGAAGTCGTCTCATGAAATCATGCAGCTCATGGGCACCGTAGAAGAACTGCAGAAGAGATGTCACCAGGGCAGCAAGTCTGAAAGTGACACAATCCAAAAATTGCAGGAAGACACTGTGAGAAAGCTCGAACTTCTCAGGGCAGAACTAGATGAGATGTATGGCCAGCAGATAGTCCAGATGAAGCAGGAGCTTAATCTGCAGCATGCAGCAAGAGTTCAGCAAATGACTGAGCAGCATCGTGTTGAGATGGAGCGTTCAAGAACGCAACTGTCCCAAAGTTTCTCTGGCAGCACGGCAGAGGTGAAAACATTTCATGCTAAGATCAGGGAGCTTCAGAAAACCTTAGAGCAGTCTCAAGCAGCACAAGATGAAGCTAGACATGAGCTAACTCAAGTCCTCCAAGAGAAGTTTAACCTGCAGGCTAAGGTTGAGGCTCTTCTCAGAGATCTCCATTCAGCGAAAGAAAAAGTGGAGCTGGTCTCCAAAAGTCTTCTCTCTCAGGAAAGTATGAAGAGTGAACTGCAGCAGTGTCAGGTGACAATTGACAACCTGAGGAGTGAGCTGTCTGCTGCTCAGGAAGCTGCACAGGAAGCAGAAGCAAAGCATGAATCTGAAGTAACCAATTACAAAATCAAGTTGGAGATGCTGGAAAGGGAGAAGGATGCTGTGCTCGATCGCATGGCAGAATCGCAGGAAGCTGAGCTAGAGCGACTCAGGACTCAGCTTCTGTTCAGCCACGAGGAAGAACTCATTAATCTTAGGGAAGAACTGCAAAGGGAGAGCTTCCTGAACACAGAAAACCTTCTCAATGAAGCTGCTATCAGACACGAGAAAGCTTTGGACGAGCTACGTCTAACTTATGCTGAAGAACTAAAGCTGTTACAAAAAGAGAGAGCCAGTTTTGCTATGGAGCGCGATGAACTTTTGCACCAAATCCTAGGGCTAAAAGAAGATTTGAAAATGGCTTTGCATGACTCTAAAGCAGAGGAGCTTGTGCAACAGCTTCAAGAGCTTAAGACAGAGCTGGAGGACCTTCGAAAGGGAGCACAAGAACGTGCACGAATGCAGAACGAAATTCAGATGTTACAAAAAAAGACAGAGGCGCTTGAACGTCAGATAAAAGAAAGCGAACACAATTGGGACTGCAAGCAGAAAGAGAATGACCTAGAAAAGGAAAATCTTATTGAATCTAATAAGACTTTAAGAAATGAGCTGGAGTCAAATATTATGAAAATTCAGCTTCTCACAGCAGAAAACGGACAAGTCCAACTTCAGGTAGTTCAGCTTCAGGAAGAAGTTGAAAAGCAGAGGACTACTTTCTCTTTTGCAGAAAAGAATTTTGATGTGAACTATCAGGAGCTCAAGGAAGAGTATACGTGTCTCATTGAGGCAAAGACACAGCTGGAAGAGAGGACGCTGAGGGAGACACTTGAGTTTGAGGCGAAAATTGCCAGCCTACAGTCACAGATTCGAGGGCTCGAGGAAAGCAACAGAGATCTGGAAACAGCAGAAGAAAGAACAGAGGAAAAATTTGTGAGAGAAAGACATTTTACAGAGCTAATGGAGAAGCTTAATGTTACTTCGAATGAGAAGGAGAGCCTCGCTGAAAGACTCTCTGAAGCTACAAAGCAATTAATGCTTACAGAGAGCAAAGTGGGGTCGCTGGAAGAAGAACTGCTGAAAGTGCAACAAGAAAACGCAAAGGTCATTGCTGAAAGCAAAAGTCTGAAAACGAAGCAGGAAATTATGAGAGCGCAGATAAAAGGTGTCCAGAAAGAAGCTACACTCCAGGAGCAACAACAAGCTGGTGAGCCCATTTATCCTTTGGAGGACCATCACCTTCAGATTCAATCTTTGCAAGAGGAGATAAAGGCTCTTCAGTCCCTCTTACGTGCAGCTGAAACGGAGAGAGACGACATCCGGCAAACACTGGAGGTTCACAGGCTTTCGCACACTCCATCTCCAGCAGCGGTTCACTCCTCGGGGGAGGGACCTGTTGAAGGACGATCCTCGCCGCACAAGCCCGCAGCCTCAGGGTCAAGTAGGCGCAAGAGGCGGCAGAGGTCGAAGCAGGAGCGCAAAGCGGGGACTGCTCGTTCAGACAGCAGAGAGGAAAAAGAAAGGGAGGAGGACGAGCAAGCAGTGTTGGAGGAGGAGAGGACTAAAAGTGGTGCAGAGGAGATGCAGCCTCAAATGCAGAGCCAGGTTATGTCATGTTCAGAAGAGATGGTTGGTAGGAAGGACTCCACTGACGGGTACCAGGGAGACGGAGGCAGAGACTACATCAACAAAGTGGTAAGCATTCAGATGTATCTACTGCACCAAAGCTTCACTGAAGCGGTCCAGCTGCCATTTCTTTGCTCTTTTAAGTCTGATTTAAATGGCATGTTTGAATGGGTGATTAAAGGGATTTTCAAATAACTCTGCATGTCAAAGGAAAGCTCAAACTACGTGCATCACTTTCACAGATAATGCAGGCGTGTTTAATGTTTTTAGAAGCTTCATTAGAAATCTCTGGACTGAATTCATAACCAGATCAGACTGTGGTATTTCATATAACTGAAGCATTTGAGAGCTGACAGATTTTTTTTTCCTCTTTTGAGAAACTGTCTTGATTGCAAATTGCTTGAGACTGCAGCTTTGCTTTGAAAGGTAGCATTTAGCAGTCAGTGTCAGGCTGCCGTGTTTAAAGATACAAGCGTATAAGCATGCATTTTTAAGTTATTGCACAACAATCTGTCAAGTTCTTGTGGCAAGAAAAATATAAAAGAGTTCACTCTGAAGTGTACGTGTAATATTGAGTTCTGTACGCAGTGTTGTGCGCTTTTCTTCATGACAATAAGGCATTATGCAGGATTTACCCTTTGAAGCTGCATGTAATTTTGGTTGTGGCTGAGAACACAAGGAGAAAAATTTTCTTCTAATAGCTTTGAATCACTGCCATTGTGTTGAAATATGTACATTCTAGTTTCTTTCCATCCTGCAGGGAGTGAAGGGTTTAAGGTGAGAAGCCATTTTAACCCAGTCAATTTGTGTCTGTGTCACCTCCAGCTGTGTCACAAATACACAAATATAAAGATGGTGTAGAGTGTTTGTCTACCATTTCACATCTGTGCTACATTTTGTTTTTGGCACCTCCTGGGTTGGAAAAATATACTTAGTAGATTTTGTTTTCATTACCAAGAAATGTCTTTCACTCTTGGTGTCATTGTGAAGTTAAGTTTTGTTTTATGCATTAATAATATTCTTTAAAAAAACTATTTATTTTCTATGTAGTTTAGTTTTATGAATTGGGTTATATTTTTGCTAATATAACAAACTTTTTTTAAAGCTACAAGAAAGTGCTTCATGGGTAAAACTGGTAAAAAGGGAAAAAAAATCAGAAAATGTTTTGGAGATGGTGGATAATTTTGAATGTATGAAATGAGACCAATAAAACAAATAATTAATAAAATATCATAGTTGATCTCTCCTCCCTCTCAGGAAGTGATCCATTATGGTGCATTTTATTTTTTCTGTTCATCAGTGTCTTTTTTTTTTTTTTGTCTTTTGTAGGGAAATATTACAGAAATTTAAGCTGTATATTTAAAATATGTTTGTTTCGCTTGCTGCTTTAGGTGAGCAGTCATGGAATGGGCAGCCATTCGGACGGTGTTGTGTGTCAGAGATCAGAAGTGGAGGCAGAGACCACTGAGCATGTAAATGTCACTTTAGCTCACATCCTGATCTTTGATTTTCACTTGCTTTGATACGATATTCAGTGTGGTTTAAAGGTAGATAAATATATACAGCCTTTTATTTTAATGTTTTCTTGAAACAAATGACATGTTTATATGTTTAAAGAAAGAGATGTGTAATACCTAATTGTATTTGTGGAGCCGGGATTGGCAACCTTTGCAATTAAAAGAACCATTTGGACCCTTTTTCACACTAAATAAACCACTGGGAGCCACAAAATCCTGACATTTAAAATGAAATACCGGTTTAATATATTGTGTTGCTTTTATGAAATCAATGAACAAACTGCAAAGACAACTAAATTACATTTCTGTATGCAACAACACATTTTTAACTCCAAACAAGACGTTAAGTTCAAGGTTACTTTTAGGGAAAAAAGCTGCTCATTGTCTATTTGAGTCTTTTGTACATTTATGAAAAAAGCTTTTAGTTATCAATCGGTATCAAACCAAAAATGCCATCCTCTTTCTGTGTGCTGGCATCCTTTTAGTGGCTTATCAGCTGTTTATCTTAAAAATAAAAGGACTGTTTCACCAAACAATGAAACTATGAACAAATGCTATTAAATTATCAATCATACATCATATTAACACACAGTGTCTTCACATCAGGGTTGTGTGCCGTCATCTTTATGATCGTAGCTGTCATCTGTAAGGCGTGCACAATGCTTGCTTTTAACAAGGTTTATGTTGGAAAACACCTGCTCACACCAATATGTGGAGCCAAAGATCAATACGGCTCCATGTGCACACTTTTTCTTGTTATGCTATAGAGATTTGTTCATATATATTGTTAAAGTGCTTAACTTTCTACCCTGTTAAGAATTGCAAGTTAAAATAATTTGCAGAGAAATAAAAGGATTTGGAACAATTCAACAAAAGAAATGATTGAAAGTAGTTGTGTGGAAGAAATGTAGAAGAAATGACTTGACGTGAAATTAATTACAAAATAAAAAAAACTACTTTTCAAAGTAAAATAGGCCCTTATGTCGGCGTGCAGGAAGCAATAGCTCTCTGAGGTAGACAAAACGCTGCTGAACTCTATTAAATTATGCTTTAATAAATCATAGAAACCTCCTGGTTATTTGGTAGAGAATAATAATCAAATTCAGTACTGTGAGTCTGGTAAATATGATCTATTTGTGTTGATGTTTTCATGCTAGACTCCTTGGAAAAGCTAGACCGACATCTTAACAATTTTTAAGTGCTTTTTTACAGGAATGTGGATTAATAAAAAATGTTAGAATATTTTATAAAATCCTTTTATAGGAAATGCTTCTAAACCCGTTTTTGTTGTTATTTATTGTCGTGTATTGTGGCGGCTCTTCATAGCACAGCTGCCATCTGTTTGTTCGGTCTGATTGTTTCTCATCTGCATGTTTTAAGCGTCAACATCTGAGTAGTTACATGTTTGAAAGGAGCCTCTCCACTCTGTCAGATGGAGTGATTGTCTCTTAACAAAGCCTTTTTAGTAGAGTCTTATTAAGATGTGGAGCACACTTTAAAACATCTGACATCAGAGGTAACAAATTCACAATTTTATAATTGTGCAACCCTAACAAATTAGTGCTAATGCATTGGGTGTAATTAGAGGCTTTACGGTGTGCTTTTTACTGACATGGTAATAGCTTAGCTCTCATCCTGAGCATAGATTGCTTATGCCACGTCTCTAATGTATAAATAGAATGAATGGTCTTATCTTATTTAGCAGTTATCTCCTCTAACTCGTAAATAGATGAGCGATGCTCTGCCATTTCATTTGTGGTCAGTTATAAGCAATATCTTTTTTACTAGTGCTTAGGTACTAGTAGTTATATTTCATAGCACTGCTATCTAGAGCTAACTTTTGAATAGCAATTCTAACTATAAATGGTTATGGAGGGACATGCTTCAGAGTTGATGTTGATTATTCATCTTCTTATGTTAAGGGTGAGTGCAAGCTGCAGATGGAGGCTCAGCGCATCAGCCTGTCTCAAATCCACGCTGCCCAGCTTGAGCTCCTACAGGAGGAGACGCACGCCCGTACGTGCTCTCTGGAGAAAAAACTCCAGCACCTGAAAGGTGACGGTAACCCAGGTGAGCACATGTGTAGTGTGAAAAATGTCTGTGTTTGTGGGGAGTTGTGACAACATAGGCTGTGTTTGCAGTGCAATGTTTGATATTACCTGGATTAAGAAAAGGGCCTTAAAAAAGACACCGTCATGGAAACAGCATAATCTGATTGCCTTAAATGAAGCAGTAGTCGCAGCAAATAAAATGTAGAATATGCTGAATGCATCATATTTGAATCAGATTGACATCTTGCCATGCATTTCTGCTTTTAAAGTTTAGCAAAGGAGCTCATCAACTTAAGATTGCTGTGTTTTACGAACACAACTTGTTTTGGCTTGTTTTTGTTGCCCGTCTCCCAAATCTGGCAACATTGACTTTGATGGAGTTAAGTGCTGAGCATAAATGTCACATTAAAAAGGAAACAGAAATATGCTTTAAAGGCGAAAAGAAGAAGCTGAATATTATGAATATGAATGAAGCTGAATATGAATGTAATTGAGACTTTGAATGTGTCCAACATTACGATAGCTCAGTAAAAAGTGAGTATGAGTCATTGATTAGGAGTAAGCTTTGTAACATGCAAATATAAGTCTTTATCTTATGTCAATATTATCTGTTTTGAGGTCAATGGAGAGACTGACCTAGTTTTTTTATTCCCTAATGTTACATTTCTAATAATCTTCCTCAGATCAGCAATGGAGAATCTACCGATACCAGAACACCATAGAAACTGTGTCAGAAGAATGCAGTGAGATCATTCAGGTAACTATTATGTAGAAGTATTTCAAATCTGGGCCCTGCGATGGACTGGTGACCTGTCCAGGGTGTACCCCACCTCTCGCCCCTTTGACAGCTGTCCCCGTTAGGGACACAGCGGTAGAAAATGGAGGATGGATGGATTTCAAATCTGAGCAGCGCCTCTGCAACATGGAAAGTCATTAGCTTTATTTATGTTTTTTACAGTCTTTTCAGGAGCTATTTGGTGAAGAGTTTTTGGAAAGTCTTGAAGCAGAGAGCTCATTGCTCATTTCAGAGGAAAGACCCACAACTAGTGAAATCACTTCCGTTGTCCTGGAGGCCAGAGGTAATCTTCATTTAGACTGCATAACATGCATAGCATGTAATTATCATTTATCTCATGAAAATCTCTGAGTTAGCTTTCTATGTAACATTTGCATGTGTTTGTTTTAGTATATAAACATTTACCTTCTGTATATTCTGATATTATCTTGTAGAGCTTTATAGAAACCTTCAGCAGGTTAAGGAGAAAATTGTTCAAGAACATCATCGACTTTCTCAGCTCCAGACTCTGCTGAGAGCTGATAGGAATAAGGTAAGGCATTGCTTCTGTAATGTGCTACTGCAGTACTGTAATGTATTTTTCAGGCTGTCCCTTATCTCTACGCATTACTGGGAATGTTGTTTATGTTTTGACACAATCATCCCCAATAGAGCAACTATTGTTTGTGTTTTACCTTGGCTCATTAGCCAGTGTTGTTGTTTAACAAGTGATGAGACGGAGGATTGAACTAAATAAGATAAAACGGTACATTTAGCTTGCTGTGCATGTGTTGTTAGTTAAAGTGATGTAGTTGCAGTGTAGAATGGAGTATAGCAACCGAGGGGATCAATGAGAAAACAGAGGAACACTCAATAATCTTTTGGACTCTCAGATAACCGAGTTGCAGATGGCCTATGACGAACTGAAGAATACCAGTAAGAAGGAGATCTCTGATCTGCGTGTGCAGGTTGGCACATTAAGCGCCTCTTCAAAAAGAGGTAAATCTGGTCCCATATAATGAGCTAAAACCAGGATTGCCAGGTTACAAGATTAAACACACGTGTCTGTCAAATTCATCTTATTCTTTTTTTAGTGAATACATTTTCTGCTTTACTTTAAACTGCTTTGTTGCATAATTAACTCTGAAATTATGTTGTTTAAACAATAAAATAAACATTTTTCTTTATACTTTTACCTAAAACAAATGTTTTACTTGGTGCATACGATGCATAATTTAAATGATCACCTTGTTGTAACGGTAAAAATGTATTAACTTTATTGTTTGTTACTCCACAGCATAAATAGATCCAATCTGCAGCATCTGCAGCATCTTTTACTGATTAAAGTTTAATTTTGTTATTTTATCTCAGAAGCATTTCTGTTCAGGATTTTTATTTTTAATTCCTGCGATGTTTAGATTTGGAGGAGCACGCTGGTATGTCTGCTCCCCCGTTGATGGAGCTACAGAGACTGAAGGCTGAGGCTCAAGAGAAGCAGCGGCAGCTGGAAGACAGTCACAGACAAGAGATGGAGCGTCTACGGGCTCACTACCAGCAGCAGGCCACTGAGACAGAGGAGCGATACGCCACCGAGCTCTTCATGCTGCAACAGCGCCTGCAGGAGGTCACTGGTGCTGAAACCTACAGGTGGACCACTTTCTGATAATTTCTGAAGGAGTTTTATATGAATGTAAAGATCTTTTATACTCATACTAGCTCACATTACACATTACTGGCAGGAAATTTGGTCCCGGCACAGGAGCCTAAATTAACCTAAATAAATAAAAACAATAATAAATAAACTATGGTGAAAAAATATAGTAAATATGCAATAATATGTAAACATAAATAGTATTGCGGTTAGCTTGTTGCATGTGAGTAAATATTGCTCATTCATAGGATAAAATATTTAGTGCTGATCTTTGAGTGGAGAAAAGAGAAAGAACGAGTGGAAAATAGGAGCGAGAGAATGAGGATGGGGTGGAAGTCTACATCACTCTTATCTTTGGGAGAAAACAAAACAGAGTGAAATACCTATAAAATCTTTTCAGAGTTCAGTTAGTGGTTGTTTGAGTGATGGTCCATTCATTTCAGTTTTTCTAAACACTTTTAATGCTTTTAACATCAAGGGGCTTCTTTTTTGGTTGTACTACCAGTTATTGACTGACACTGGGAGAAGGATCTGACGTAACTTCCAGTAGTCACATGATTGACTGTACAAAAGATATCTTTAGGGGTCTGTGTGCACATCCCATACTCTGTGGCACATGGCAGCTACCTGACCCAGTTCAGGTGATAACAAGGCTTTAACTAATTAAATATTCACTAATGCTGTTCATGCTTTTTGTTAAGTATGAAACCCTGTAAAAGTAGCTCTTCGGCCTCTTCAGAGGGCTTCCTGACAGATATGGGCCATAAAAACACATTGTGGAAAGCAAGACAAAAACACAAAAACTGATTTAATACTTGTCCTAATCAAGGGTCAGGGTACACTGGAACCTATGTGAGATAGTGTGTAGATGTATAACAGCATAATTATATTGAATATTCAACATTGGTGTTCTAAAATAGGGATGCCAAATATGCACTTTAAAGGCCACTTTTCTGCAGATTTTTGATGTATCCCCGCTACAACACCCCTGACTAAAATGAACAGCTCAATATCTGATTTGTGCAGGGATCATTTAATTTGAATCAGGTATGTTTCAGTAGGGGAACATCTAATAGCTGCTGGATAGTGGAACTTGAGGGTCAGGGTATATATTTTTTCATAGACTTAATTACCCATTGATATAATTCAGGTAAGTTGCAGCAGGGAAACTACTAACACTTGTTGGACTGCGGCCCTTGAGGACCTGAGCTATCCACTCCTGCCTCAGAATCTGACTGACTTGATTGACTGTGAACTATGCGTGATAATGAAAGATTTGCTTTGATTTTCACACTTATTTTTTAGCAGAACATAAAGCCTGTCAATAAATCAAATCTTCCCACCATAAGAGCGGATCATTCATGTTTCCCTTTGATTTATTACATGCATAGCAGACTGTGCAGTTTGTTAATGCTAAACAATAATCTGCTTTTACAGTAAAATCTCTAAAGGGAAGACCGCTTAACTTACACCAAGAGGGAAATGTTGTTGTCGTGGAATATTTTAGTAGAAAAATTATTGGTGTATGTTAGTGAAAAACTATTCAAAATGTGGAGAAAACATAATTCAGAAAGGCAGTTTAGGTAAATATTAGTGACATGGGTACAAAGAGTGATGCTGGAATAAATTTCTGCTGTTTGATTTATGTTACAGGTTCATAAAGTAGAAACTTAATTCTCTTTTATAAGAAATGACCCATCAGCTCCTCAGAATATCCTCATTTTTTAAAATTGTTCAAACTCAAATATCTTTTGACTAATATTTTGCTGCTCTCCATGCTTTAAATGAAAAAAATTAACAATTTTTGGATTCTTGATCAAAGAAGGAAATTGAATGCGACCCTCTGCTTCCTGTAAGATTTTTAGTGCTTATTGTGTTCAGACTTAATGAGATGCAACCCTGCTTATAAAATCAGTTTGTTTTAGTTTAGTCCTGCTTTATAAAGCTGAATCTATTTTACATAATCTTTAAAGTGAAGTTGTAATTCCAAAGGTTTTTTTTTCAGTTTGTGGACAATTAAATCTGTCATTGTGTCTTTTAGCCTGTCCGGCGCTCTGGAGTCCAGCTCTGAGAGGACGGAAGACCTTAGAGACGAGCTAAAGGTTTGGCTGCCACATTTTACAGGCTTATAAATCTTCTGTGTCACATGCATCCTATCCTGCTACGAGCTGAAACGTGCACATGCATTAAGATGCTTTGACAGTAAGGGTGGATGGGTGGGAGCAGTTCCAGCCTTTAGGCTAAAACGTGCCCTAAATCCCCTGCTTCATGAAACTCCAGGCAGGATCATAAGTGAGACCTATATCTCACGATTAAAAGGATTGAACGTTACATAACACAGTTTTAACCAAGAAGACTCTGTAGTCTCGGTGACTGCATGAAAAGGAGATTCTGTCTTGCGTGAATGAACTGTGCTCCATTTAAGCCATCTCTCACACTCATTTTTCGAACTTCTATCTCCTCTCCACTTCACTCCACTGCAAGCTTAAAACGCCACGGCTCATTTTTTGAGCCTCTCAGATCCACTTGGAGAGCTCAGGAGAGGAATACAGAAGAGGAGAGGATTGGCAGATTTTATGATATTATATGTTTTTATTTAGGTTGTTGAGCTGAAAGGACCAAAATGATTGATGGGGAAATAGATGGGACGGATTTACAAAGACACACTGGTACTGTAGTAGTTGAAAATATTGCTGTAACGTAATACAAGACACTCGTGTGTCTCATCACTGAGAGGAGGAGAGAACAAAACTGTATTTTTATCTGTTGTGAAGGAGTGTGTGAGGTTTGAGGTGCCAATGAAAAAGATCCATTTATTTCAGGAACAGTCATAAAGAAGCTTTATTATTTATATGTTAGCAGCTGACATTAAACAGAAAATTGCGTTTGAATCTTACACGTTTCTGCTTTTATGACACTTTAAGCAGGAGCTGAGTGAGAAGGAGGTGTCAGAGGGAGGCGCAGAGTCACGCTGGTCTGCCGGGTCTTCTGGCCTGACTGCACAGCTGCAGGCACTGAGGAAAGCTCTCTATCAAAAGTACATCCAAGAAGTGGCTGCTCTCAAAGAGCAGCACAGCAGTGAGCTGAGAAGACTGAGAGAAGAGAAGGAACAGGAGAACAAAAGTCAGGAACGACGGGAAAACGGGGAGGAGAGAGAGCGAGATCTCAACAGGTTCGTCGGGGCTGGAAGCTCCGCTCAGGGGGTAGCTGGGCAGATCCTGGTGGAGGAGAGGCAACATCGTGAGAGAGTGGAGGAGGAAGTGGCCAAGGTATGTGGCCATGTATCTGGAGTTTTTAAACAAATGTGTCTTTACACCATTTAAGTATGTACAATAAGAGATTGTCTAAGTTTAAGATATATTTTCTTATGATTAAGTTATGAGTTAAAGACTGGATCAGAAAGAAGACATCACAAATAAAGATCCTTACTTGTTATGAGTGCGCTCCTGTTGACGGCATGATTAAGGTCCACTGACAGTGAAACCACACATAGTGTAGATGTGCATCACTCTTATCTTATATCAAACCAGAATCCTTATATAAATATCTCTGGCTCTGTTTTCTGACAGGCTATAGTTCAGATGTCCGTGGAGTTTGCACAGCAGACCGAGTTGGCTCGAATCAGCAAAGGTGCTCGCCAGACAAGCACCTCCATGCAGACTCAGTGGGATGAAGATGAGGCTGAGGACAGAGATATTGAGGAGCAGACTCCAAGGGCTTCTCCCACTGCTGGCACCTGGCTGGAGGACATCGAGAGAGAAAAGCTAGAAATGGAGCTAAAAGACAAGGAGGCTGAGATTAGAAAGTTAAAGGAAGAGCTGCAAAAAGCTGAATCAGGAGCTGAGCAGGTTGGTGTTTCTGAGCTGCCATACCAAACCTGTTGCTTCACACTAAACTTTAAATCCCAGGCACAAATTAATTCTGCTCTGGCTGAGTGTCATTCATTTACACACGCAGTGCCGCAATGCAGGCGTTGCAGTGACTGGATCCAATTTACTAAGATTGGTATTGTTTTTCAATTTTTTTAAAAATAATTTGCTGTGAATTGATTTTTATTCAGTCTTTGACACACTGTACTTCTTTAGCAATGCGGCTCACATTCATTGTGAATTCATTCATTCATTGAGCCAGTTTAAACATGCTGGGAAAGTTAATCTGTACATGGATGTACATTAACAAATATGTCCATATCCCAGTTTACTTTACAGCGAACTTGTGACCCTCACTTTAATTGCTTTGAATATTTATTTTGAATAATTCATGTCTAGATATAATTTTAGAGGACAGTTGATCTTTCGATGTTACAGGAATGACATGTTTATCCATTCAGATCAAATATGAATCCTTTAAAGCTCGTTCAACATTTATCTACTCTGCATGTCTCAGCTTTCTCATTTGTGTATTTTTTTCCAAACATCTCCTCTGAAGAGCCTGCTTAGTTTTCACAAACCATTCATTTCCCCATTAAGCTGTGACTGCATGATAGCTGTGGTTGTCAGTTTCAGTGTTCTCTGTGAGATGAGATACTTTTTGCAGTAGGATTAATAAATTAGCTTATATGACAGTCAAAAAGTTTTCAGTTTGTTTTAATGATTATAAAAGAGGCTTTTAACCTAAATGTTTGTGAAATACCTTTTCCTTCTCTTCAGAAACCAGACGTGTTGTGGAACAAATGGAAAAATGTTTGCAGATATAGAAACTGAAATTTCCGGCAGTAAAAGCTTTTAGTTCATTCAGCTGCAGTGTGCCGCTGGACACATTTTAAGATGAGAAAGCTAAAGTTTTAGTTTAAGGTAACCTAATGTGATCTGTTTATCCAGTATTATGAAAGTTTAATAAGGTGAGCAACATGTTAAACTACTACAGAAAGTTTAAAGCATACAATTACACAAATTTAGATACAATTGAACATCCTTATAGGAATAATCTAAAAAAGTTTGACCAAAAGCTTCCAATTATGTCTCAATGATTTGAGCTTAAAAGGTGATAAATTGTGAATTAGCAGAGATTATAAACTAGGAGGATGACTTATCTGCTGAAACATAAACAACAAGTATTTCATCCGGACCTGTGCTGTCTAAGCAGTTTATTAGAGCATCTGTTATTATTATTACATCGTCTCCAGCAGGTGGTGCCATCTCCCTTGCTTGCCTCTGCATCAGGTGCACCTGTTGCCATAGCAGCACAAAGATACTGCTGTTTCTCTCAGCTCCAGAGAGTTAAAGTGTGTCTTTGTGTTTGGGTGTGTGTGTGTGTGTATGCTTGTAAAGGGCCAGTGTTTCTGTGCACATCGATGTGCCTTATTTGAATTCACTTTTACTAATGCTTGCACACACGGCCACACTCCCCAGGGTTTGTTCAGCTGAAACTTTGCAATGACAGGGCTGCTGTCTGTTTTTTCTCTGCTGCCTGTCCAGGCCTTAAAGAAGAGCGGTTATGGCAAGAGTCAAGTTGAAACAGAGAGCGACACAGGGGGCACTTCACACTCTGGAGGACTGCGACTGGATGATGCTGAGTCTTCTGATAAAGATGTTGAAAGGTACCAGCTGTACATGTATTTCCTGTCTAATGCATTTGTAGAAATACTTTTCTGCACAAGACTTGGGACAAACTTGTTTCTCTTGTTTTTAGAAACCTGCGTAAAGTTAATAAAAAACTTAGCCAGGTGCTGGTGGATGTCCTGAAGACCACGGCCGCTGCCGAGGAAACTATGGGCCTCCACATGCAAAGTTTACGTGATGCTTCTAGTGGCGTGCAGCGAGAGAGCTGTCAGAGATTTAAGACAGAAGTAAACAAACCAAACTCTGCAGGCAAGTATCATCAACTTTTAGACACAATTTGAGTTGATCTTGAATGAGAAGAAGGTTCAGTCCAACTTTTAACAAAATTCCCCCAATAAAACAACTTCTGTCAAATACAGGCTGGTATCACACAGAAATGTAATAACTATTATTTGCAATATCTCCAAATTGCTTTACTTCTGTTCTGTCTGAATTATAGAAATGTTTGGATTAGTAATAAAACTACTTTAACTGTGTTTTCAAACAGCGTTAAAGCTGGACTTCTAGCTTTTTGCATTCAGTGTAAACCTTCATGTCAATAATGAACATGACCAAACTTCCAACTGGCCCGTTTATAATATAAAGTGTTTCTGTTTTGGGGTTTTATTGAATCACCTGTGTTTTCTAGTTACGTTTGTAATGTTTGCAACTGTTGAAAAGACCTTCAATTGTTCTGCATCCTACTAAAAACACTTCTGAAACTTGCATGAAACCAATGTAAGTTTACCTTTTAATATTGTTTATATTAGCTACCATGCTGTTATACTGTTTAGCTTCTGTAAATGAACTCTTAATTCATCTGAACTTCTGGTACACACTGCCCACTTCTGTCTAAAATGGATTATCTGTGTTTTAATTGTAAATGACATGGCCTATCATTTACAGTGAAGCAGTTATCTGAGTGTGCCAAACCCATTTGAGCCACATAATGTTTGCATCTTTGCCTTGATAACAGTTGTATATGTAGCACTAGTTAGAACCTGTTCTTCCAGAAATTTGAGTTAGATGTAAACACTTTTTTTTAATGAAGACATAAGCAATGTCATTTCCTGAGAGGGTTGTGTTCTGCTGAATGTCGTGTTTCATGTTGCCTCTTTTTTATATCTTGCTTTATTATCCTGATTTTAGACATGCATGGATGTAATTATCATAAATCTTTAGGAGAGACCCAGCTTAATAAAGAAGTTGAAACATGTAGATGTTAAAATATATCTGATATGTTTTTGCAGGAAGTTGCCAGGGCTGTGAAAGTGGTGTAGATGACATGAGCCTCTGGACCGATGAAGCGAATGAAGGTCTGGAGATGGAGCGCATGATGGACAGCCTGCTGCTCGGAGCAGTGCCACAGCTCGAGAATGAGGGATATTTGATGGGTATCAGCAGCCGACTTCAGACCGCTTTGGAGAAAATGTTGATGGCCATCACGGACACCACTAATCAGGTATAAACCAAACCACACACTGCTGGCATGATGGTCCAATTTTATTTACATAATTACTAACTTACCACAGTTCTTTACCTTATTTTACGAGGTGCTTCATCGAAAACACTGTTTAAACTAAGTAATGAAGAAACATAGAAACAACAAATCAGCATATTGCTAAAGCAAATAGTTTAAGAGGAAGTATTTAAATGTGTTAATGTTTAAAGTTTAGACATCAGTGCTATTGTGAATCATTGATCACTACAGGAGTAGAACCTATCCAGCTAGAAGGATATGGAGAAGAATTGCACTCAAATATTTGAGGCGAAATGTGCAATTACATATCCCAGAGACTTGTCTTTGTATTTCTGGAAAATGGAGGCTGCACATGGTAATAACAATGTAGAACAAAAACGTATGCTTGCATATGTTGGAGCAGGATGTGAGTGCTTGAAAGGAAACTCAAATCTGCTCTTCATCAGAAGATACATCTGTATTGCTTGTTAGATGGCAGCAGGGTGAAGGTGCTGTATTGGGTTTTGGGTCTAACGCCTGTCCTCATCACTGATTCTTGGTAGATTACTTATCATGATGTTACTCGAAGCTGAAATCACACCCACACACTTTCTATGCCAGTTCGAGATCATTTTATTTAGATTTCAGTTGTTTATCAGCTTTCTTTACCAAACTGTGGATTAGCGGTGAATGGATTTCTTCTACTAAAAGCTTTTCTTGTCAACTAAAGCCTGCAAAGCTTGAAACATAAGTCTGTAGTAATGATTTGACACTGGGTTTATTTTATGAATGCACATAGTAAGGAACACATAAGGGGAGTTTATGTTTCTTGTTCTTTGTGGGCTTTAATTTGGACAACCTGCAGGATATCTTGAGTCTCACCTGTCCATATGTGTGATAACCATAGCAGGTTCTGCTATATTTGTACACAAAGACTTGAAGACCTTTACTTACTCCACCTTAGCCTTTTTTTATTGTTGCATGAAAAGATGCACATGATGAAGGTGATGGTGTAGCAAACGTTTATTTTAGCACGCAGACTGGAAACGAGTATGAATACCTTACATGTCCAAAAGTTCAATAGTCAACCTCCCAACAAAAGTAAAGTTTAGTAAATAACTTAGAACTTAGAATTAATTATTTTGGTAATTGTGTGAATATATTCTCCAGGTATCAAGCTGTTTTTAATGGCTGTTGAAAACATTATAATGTATAATAATATAAAATTATAATATAATATAATATATTTTTAGATTAAAAACACTCCATGTTATTAGAGAATTGGTGTAGAAAACAGATAAACATCTCATGTCTTCTGTGGGTTCATTTTTTAAACCATTAAAAGGAAAAATATTTTTTCTGGTTGTAATTTCTGATAAATCCCCCATAATCTGTCTTGTTTATGGCTTGAAGTTTTATTATCTTTACAAAGCTCCAGAGACTAATTTAGGCCTTTTCACACCATGTAAATGTGCACTAAACACTATTAACCCCTGTGTAGGTTTCTGCACCTGTTTATGGGAACATAATGGGGATGAGATGGCAGGAAAAAAAGTTTGTCGTCTAGAATTCACACACAAAAGAGCCGCCTCATTCCCAGCGGTTGCCTATAGATACAGGCAGTATTTACACAGAGCTTTTGTCTGGACAGGCAGCCTATCCTAGTTCACATGCACAGAAAAACTCCACCCCCCTCAGGGTGTTCATGCAGTTCTCCCACTGTGTCCAGTGTCAACCCGCAGAGCTGGGGCCAGTTTAACTAGGCCATTGAGCGTGTTACTGTAACTGGCTGAGCAACTCATCCTCCCCCCCAGCTAGAATTCATGTTATTCACGCTGAAACAGTTAGCGTCTCAGTAATCTAAAAATAGACATTTCAGGCCAAGCATCTTGTAACACATGTGCATGAATGTTACCCATTTTAGCCTGTTTTTTTTTACCCTTTTTAACTAGTCCACATGCTAAGTAAAACTCAGGTTACCAAAGTCTAAAATATATACATGTATACCTACTTTTTATATGTGTTTTAATCTAATCAAGAGGTTTAAAGAGCATGGTGTGATTTGTTGGGCAAACTTTCTGTGGAGATGGCATGCAGAAACATATAAAGATCATTACAAGATAAGACTTTAAATCTCTTCCAACAAGACACTGTTGATAGCATAATAAAGGAGTAATCACCAGAGCTTCTAATGGTTTCTTCAATGCTTTTTCTGCTACTATTGATCCAGTGTACATTAGTCTTAGCTGTGGTTGGATTATTGTGTCTTGAAGAAGTGTCAGGATCGAATCGAGGATTGATGTAACAAGTCTGATCAGGAATGTTAAGTGCTTTTGCTAAGCCATGGCTGTAAATTATTTGCCTGCAGAATGCCTTTGCTTCTTGTTGCTCTTTGGCGGTATTTGAACAGAAATTTCTCATGTACAATAAGGATGATGGACATGATAAACCCGTAGCAGGATCCAAGAATCTACATGTCATACCTTATTATGGCTTTTAAAGCCATTAAACAGGACGAAATCTGGTTTGACAGCTTTCTGAAGGATGGGTGTGTGTCTGTGGTTATTTGTGTGTATGGGGAGTGTGTGTGAGCTATTTGCAAATCTACCTGGTCTGAAGGATTGAAGCCGCACCTGCTTTCCTCCCACTTTTTCTGAGCAGGTTCCAGCTGTCGGCATTTAGTTTAGGAACTAGGAATGTAGCCATATTTGAAAGCTAACAACTGCTTTGGACATTTAATGGATTTTAATCTTTATTTTAACCAAATATGTGGGCAAGGGGGTAAATAAGTAGAATAAGTAGGCGATCTAGCCATAGTGAGTAGTATATGACATGAATGTGGGAGCAGCAACTTAAGAGGGTAGTAAAAAGGAAAGGGTGAGTGACTTTCGATCCGAGTGTGGCTTTTTTACCCACTGCTGACTGACGCTTGGAGCGAACAATTAGAAAGGGCCTCTGGGAAGCTTCCATGCAGGTTTGGGTTGCTATAGAGGCATACTATTGTTAATGAATCTCCAGAGAGAGAGCAGCGAGAAAGAGAAAAGCATGCGGGAGCAGACGCGGGGGTGTGGGCTTCGCTGAGCGATATGATATGGTTTTACTCTGAGGAAAGAAGGTCAGAGACAACACGGAGAGAGGGCTGGAGGTCTACGAAGAGGACATGCTTACATGTCTGTTTACACACCTCCTGCTGCTGTATTCAGGAATGTCCTTCAGGCTCCAGGACTCAGGTTTGACTTTTACCAGCTGCCGAGGATGACACTTTTTAATCGGACCATAAGTGTTTTTTTTCTTTGCTAGAGGATTTTCTCTCAATACTTACATCAGACGTGTTCTAGCTGGTGGCACGTGATTGCGATAATGTGAATGTCACCTTTTTTAAATGTTGTTGACTCGTCCTGTGTGTGTGTGTGTGCCAAACACATAGAGACTGTTGCTTGGAGTTATCCACAACATTGCTCCCTGTTTCGATTCCCTCTGGACTTTAGATTCATTTGCACAGCTCAGCCTGGCAGATCATAGGAAATGGGAATCCCTTTTGATGACTCTTCAAAAGAAGCTCTGCTGAAACAAAACGAGGCTTGAAGTCGTGCCTGCATTCACAGCTTACCATGGATTCCTGCCGCTCATACTGGAACTCGAGCATGCAGAACAGCACGTGGCTGGAAGGGGAGGATCAGGATGTGTATGAGGTGGAATCTCGCGTACCCCTTCCCAGACCTTTCCCACTTTGTAGCACCTTAAACGCCAAAAACGCAGTGGTGGTTCAGACACACATCTCACATGTCAATCACCGGACTAATGGTCACCTTCTTAAGGTCATATCCAAAATCTCCCTACCTACTCCTCCATATACAGTAAGTTAAACCCACAAATGTAAAATGTTTGAATCTTTAGAGTCTGTATAGAGCAGAAATTGTTGATTAATTTCTAATGAGTTCATCTCACAGCCTTTTTTTTTGGGTTTCGTGTCTATACAGGCAGATGTGATGTAAGCTAAGTGTTGTTCCACGTAGGCACTCGGCTGCTAATAGAAGCAGCAACTCTCTTGTGTCATTAGGTATAAGATCACATGACTTCTTCTTTGTTGCAGACTCGCATTACCACTTCCCAGTTCTCCAAATGTTACAAATAAACCTTTGTTAAGGGAGATATGGATATCTTATGAAAAGTAGGATAAGCATGCCAGCAGTTTGTGCATATTGATGACTCTCTAAAGTTTATACCAGGAAATATGCTTTATGTCACCTGAACCACAGGTTACAATACAGATATATTAAATGACTGCTGCATCTGTACATAAGCTCATTTACACAAAGAGAATTTAGAGATAAATTTTAAAGCAGTATTCTTTGGTAATGATCCTAAACATATTCACTAAAACCATGTATGATGTTAAACTATTTGTTTTACATACTTTTAAAGGAAGATATGCTTTTGAGATTTTGTAATCTGGCATTAAATTAGTCTTCCAATTTAACTGTATTAAACAACATGTATAATTTAGATCAGTGTGTGGAGATATTCTTTTTAAAATCTGTTATGGGGAATAATTACTGCTTAATTTCACATTATTAGAAATGTGTCCTCACCCAATGACACATCCTCACCAACACCTATTCCAATAAGGAGATGAAATTTACTTAAATAATAAAACTTTATTTCTCAGTACCCTGCGTAGATCATCTTCAATGCCACTATATCTATTTAATCCCTGATAAAATCCCACTTTGTAACATTTTAACTGGCTTTTTGTTGACAATTCAAGGCCCAAACACAGGTAACTCTGCTGATATATGTATTTAAATAATATATGTTGTCGATAATAAAACAAACCAGTCAAACATTTGGACACATTACTCATACATTTTGAATAATTTCATGTCTCAGTGTTTGACTGGTTCTGTGGACACAAGTAAACTGGTTACCAGCTATTGAGGAAGTGCAGTCACGTGATCCCATTGTTGACGTCGCCATTTTGGATGGCAAGCGCTGAGTAATAACCACTGCTTGCCTTGCATATACACACAGGAAAAAGCATGGATTAAGCATAAAGAGGAAATCTTTTTGACCAGTAAGAGTACTCCACACATCACAATCAGTCCTATTTGAACTGGTCTGAGACTGGACTACTTGCCATCCAACATGGTGGAAAACCATAAACAGGTGACTCAGCGATGTCAGCTGCACGTCCTCTATGAAGTCAGTGGTGTGCACTTTTATGAGAAGCAATTCATCTTTGATAGTTGCATCTTTTCCTGAAACAGTTTAAATATTCAATAAACTCCTGATCACTGGTATTGATGCTGATCATTTCTCAGTTCTGGATTTGTTTTGTTTGCCTGTAACAAGTATGGCTGCCTGAAACAGATGTCCACATCATTTTCTGCATCCGTACTGCTTCTTTCTGCTATGTTTTAATGTCACAACCTCTATCCTCTAATTGCATCACATTATGTATCTACTGGGCCCTGGGATGGACTGGCGACCTGTCCAGGGTGTACCCCGCCGCTCCAGCCTCCCCGCGACCCCGTTAGGGACTATGTAGTAGAAGATGGATGGATGGATATGCATCTACTGATGCCACTTACAGTGTTTGCACCTTTTTGACTGCCCACTGACTTTTTTTGGAGAGGATTTTGGTGAAGTCGCAGTAAAACATTTGCAGTCAGTAGTGCTAAACCACTCCTCTAAAACAAACAGCAGCATAGAAAAATAAGCTAAAAAACACATTTGTTTACATTGTTTTTAGATTTTATCAATTACTAATTCCTGATTGCGAACCAGTCACTTAAATCATTCCTGTGTGACACCATTTTTTTTCTCCTCTTAGCTGGAACATGCCCGGCTGACCCAAACCGAACTGATGCGGGAAACGTTCCACTACAACCAAGAGATGAACGAGCTGCTGCAAAAGCAGGAGGAGCTCCAGGAGAGGCTCTCAGAGGAGGCGCGTGCCCGGGAGCAGCTGGCTCTGGAGCTGCACCGTGCTGAAAGTGAGACTTTGCTTTTTATTGTTCTCTGTCACCAACAATGTGTCTAATTTAGCATAAATACGAGCAGTCTGGGTAATGACTTTGAGTTTGTCAGGTTTCTCTCTTTACAGGAAGGTTTTCAATACTCTATAAACATATTTAATATCTACTAACTGGTATTGTTGGTCTATAAGTCAGAATGACGACAGATACTGAAATGAGCTACGTTTAGTGGAGCTAAATGGGGGAGGAGAGTTTTACAAGGAGTGATGGCATCATCTGCTTCAAAGGAAGAGTAACGGAGTGTGAGACCATCTGTGGTGTGGAAACAACAAATTGTATTTGCTGTGTGAAAGCGTATCTTTCCAATGGGTTTATACACTGATATATTTTAAAGGTCTTTAAGTTGAGTTGCAGGTAATTGTGAAACAACAAATTGAAATAATGCAGCTCTTAACCTTGTTAGGACGTCACCAGCCACATTTGTTCAGTCATGAATCTGCAGTAAAGTAGCTGCTCCATGAAGGTCAGCTGTTGCAACACAGTAAAGCCAGTCTACACTACTTCTTATTGAGTCTTCCTTCACTTTGGTGTGATAATTATTTCCTCTTTTTAAAATTTTGGACACACAGAACTGTGGTGAGTTACAAATCCCATTAGTCTCACATGATCTTCTACTAGTTTGGGATCCTGTTGCGACGTTTGTTTTCAGTAATCCAACAGAAGTGTTGCAAATATTGGCTTTCATAAAAGAGCTTAATGGGTTCATAGGTTATCAAACTGCTGCTTGTTCATAAAGAGGGGATATTCCAGAGAACAGAGCTGAAGAAAAAGAAAAAACACATCAATAAGCCATAATCAGCTGCAGGTAGAGATTAGTGTCTTTTACAGAAACGTTTCAATAGTCTGCAGTTGTCAAAATGATTTCCTGTATTTCCACTTTGCAGGTTTTCTTAGCAAAATGTTGCATCATACTTTCTGTGTTTAGAGATCTCTTGTATTCATACAAACTCCCTGAAAACAAAAACAATAGGAGGTTTGAAGAGCATATATCCATCCCAATAAGCACACTCTCAGTCTAATGAAAGATACGTTTATTCTTGTAGCTGTAAAAGAGATTAGATGCTACACCCATTTTATAAACGTCTTGTTTAAACTCACATCACTTATTGTAGTACTTAAACAGTTTACTTCTTCATTTGCTATTTGGGAGTGTTGGGAATTTGTTAAGCCTAAATCTCTTAGACACATTTTGCAGAAATATACAAGATAAAAGTGAAATATGTCCTCTTCTCATGTATATCCTCTGTAAAACATCTGAGTGTGGCCTTTTCAAACTGGTTTTAAATTATAGTGAGACAGGTTGGCTATGAAATGGAAAATAACGAATATCCACGTTTTTATGGACACAAAACACATCAGCTTGAAGGTTTATATTGGGTAATGTAGCTGAGTATTACATTTATTATAGATATAGAAGATGCCTCTTTAGTGGTGTTTGATTCTGAGAAACACTGGGAGATCCCTCCTTAGACAAACTCTATTTGCAGCTTTGCTTCCTGTTGTCTGAATGGTGACATTTGCCTTCTGCTTGTCATGAACAGGCAGGTATTAAGCCATAAAATACTCTCACATTAGAACTGCTCACAGTTGTTCAAGATTTAGGATGCAGTAAATGAATTCACAGCCTTCTCACCCATCTGTTAATGTGTGCTTACCTTGTTTCCTATATCTGGTAAATAAATGCATCCTGCAGCATCATGCTTGCTGACTTGTGAGAGCAGAACATTAATAGTAAACCTTTTCATTGTGGTTTTACAGCTTGGTGTCATACGTCACGCCAAGCAAAATGGGTCAGACATTCTCACTTGTCCTGTTGTCTGAGTTTCAATGCATATTTGTTTACCAGAGCGTGAACATACAATATGCTTTTGGTTTTGTGTTGTTAGTTGCCTCGGATTTCATGTCCCGCTGCTAAGTGCTCATTCATCTGGATGACTGAAGAAAATAAAAACAAAAGGGCCTAAATAAATTCCTCTTAGTGGCTCTAAGAACGATGGCAAAAATGATGCAAACAAAATGTATAAAAACAAAATTCTAGTGCAAGTTGTTTTTTTTTCCCTTCTTAACTGTATTTTTCTCCATCATCTGCTGCTCTGTAGGTCTCATAGATGGCTACACAGGTGAACGGACTGCGCTGGAGGAGCAGTTACACCAGAAGGAAGAGCTCCAGCTGAGCCTTGAGCAAGAGCTGCAGGTGAGCTGCAGAGAAGCAGAAAGATAATTACTTCTCTGTGTGGCAGTAAATGACTTTACAGCATTGCAGTTAGACTTTGCTCATAACACTCGAACACTTGGCTCATGTTTACTCCTATGTACGGTAACAAATGTGCTTTGCCGCTGGATGATATCGACCTACACGTGTCATAGTTATCATAAAGATCCATGTCAAAGTTTCTATTCAGACACAGAGCTGGACTGCAGTGTGAAATGAAGCATTAAGCGATATATCTGCTTAGTTTGCTCAGAGACCTTGCTTCCTATGCAAACTTTGATCATTTGGATGTTTTGTACTAATGTACTGTGAAGCATAATTAATTATGGATTGGCTGCATGGTTTCTCTTCTCATCACCTAAGTGAATGATATGTTTCTTTTTCTTCTAAATAAATTTCAGCGCTGTATTAATCACACACAAACACACCACTGCTGTTCAAATCACACACAAACAGTTAAATATTATCTTCTACTAATGCTATTTAATGCTAACTAAAATACAATGAAGAGATTTCAGGTAATATGTTTACTTTGGGTTAATGAGATAATTTTAAACCTAAGTATAGTACGTCCCGGGTTGCTCTGTACGTGACAACAGACGTGTAAATGTCAGGTCCTGATCAACTTTTTTTTTCTTGCAGGTAACGAGTAGCCGGCTGCATGAGTTGGAGCAGGAAAGGATTCAGATGCAGGAGGAGCGTGGGCTGTTGTCACGGCAACAAGACGCAATGAAAGAGGAGGCCGGGCCACGTGAACTTTGTACGTATCATCTCAAGGAGGAGGAGAAAAAAAGAGGATTTTACATTTATCTGCTTAGTTGGTCACATTTCTTAACACTAAACAGAAAGTATTAGTAATGAATTTACTCAGCAGGGTCTGATTATAAAGCAGGGTTTTTTAAAGGCATTTTTCATGCAGACTAATACATTTACTTTTATTAGGAAATATGTTTTAATTAAGTAAAAAGTGAGATACTGTGTAAAGTCCATTTAAAGGCAAGTAAAAGCTTAAGTTAGCATTTAGCATCAACTGAAAGTTAAATTTTCGCCTGCAGACAGTAGTTGTCCTCTTTTGCACACAGTACACACGTCTAGGATTTGCATCTGAGGTCATTTTAGAAAAAGATTTATTCCTATAATGGTTTTCTGGTGTTTTTATATAATGAAATGCTTCATTTATATTCAATATTATTCTGTTTATTATTGTGTTTTTTTTTTTTTATGAACCACAATTACCAACAAATGGTCAGATATAGAAAAGATAATGAATCGCCCTCTACACTTCTTTGATCCTTGCAACTCATTAGGTTTATACATTTACCGGGATTTTCTCCAAGCATCAACAGCCTGTTAATTTGCACTGTATCACCCCCATTTTATCACAAAGGCATTCCTTGACTTATTCTCTCATAAAATGGTGAGTATTGTGTATTTAAGACTGTGAACGGGCTCTTATCATTAACTTCCTTTTATTGTCACCCTCTTGATGCTAACAGTCAGAAAGCACTTCCCTCCTGTCGTCCCTTTCTCTGTTCTTTATTTGAGACTTTTCCTGTTCTTGACAAAAAGAAGAGCATGTTAAATTCTTGTGCTTTCTCATTCTCCCGTAGGCCTAGTTGAAGCTGCAATGGTTGCAGCACCTGAAGCAGGTGTGTCCACCTTGAGCATGGCTCAGTCATATCTTAAATGTTCCTTTCATCGTTTTGCTAAGTGACGGTATAAGTCTAACCCTAATCCAGCAACTCACCATCAACGCTTGGAGCTTGCTTGCTATGACCAGCTCACGCAGTGCAGTCACTAACCTTTCGCTTCAGCTTTTCATTTTTGATTGATTTGTTTTTTTCTCCTGGTTTGTCATCTCTTAATGTCCTGGAATCAGTGTTAGCATTCATTATAGCATGATAAAATTATTAGCCAGACATTTAAAAGAACCTCTAATAACTTGTCCTCTGTTGTTTTCTTAATGCTAATGTTCTATCTGTGTGTGCTGCGCTGACAGCATTTCTTTGAATGGAAAGATTGGCTAATCAGATACTCCTCTCCCCTGCCTGTAAAAGCTTTTTGGGCATGGATAATGCAATGCCTGGACTGTCTGATATGTCATATGCACTCTTATCACCCTCTTACATTTGCACTAATCCTACTGAATCTGATCTAGAGTGATGTGGTGACGGTTCTTCACTGGTGGCAGCAGAGGGGGCAAAGAGACAATGTGATGGGGAATCATGTTTGATAACAGCATTATATGTTGGGAAATTGACTGGGATAGTAGAAGAGTCTGATGTTGGTCACAAATGATTTTTACATAAGTTGTATAACGTGATTTTTGCTGCTGCATTTCAACGTTTGGATGATCAGTATAGACAAAGTAAAATTGCATTAAAGTTAATCACCTGGTGCAAGACTTCAGACTCTTCAATCCTATCTCAGCGTCTTGTTTTCATTACTAGAGTCAAACCAGAACATCTCACTGAAGTTAGGCATCTTTAGTTAGCTGGCTTTTTCAGCTGACCACCCCTCCTTCCTCCTGTAGACCTGCTGGAGGAGACTGAGAAGCTGATGAAGGAGAAAGTGGAGGTCCAGCGGCAGGCAGAGAAGGAGAACACCGACCTCCTGAAGCAGATTAAGCTGCTGGAGATCGAGCTGGAGGAGCAGACCAACAGGGTGGCTGAGCTGGAGCATGCTCAGGCAACAGAGAACGGAGAGCTCCGACAGCAGGTTGAAGTCCTGGAAAAACAGCTGGAGAATAACAGGAAGTTCCTTGATGTAAGTGACCATAAAATCTCCCTTCAGCATCGTATAGATGTATGCTTTCCCATAAGAAGTTAAAGAAACCTTTCAGTTCCTATGAGAAATCCTCTTTTTGTGGCTTTATTTTGCCCAGTAATAATTTCCCTGATATATAAAATGTTTTCGATAATATTGGTTGAAGACATCTCGTCCATATTTGACTCTTTTTGGACATTTATCGTAGACAGCCGGAGTTTTGTTCAGAAATCTTACTACGGCCCATAATATCTTTTGATGTGATGAATTCCCATTTATACCTCCCATTCTGTTTTCATGCTCATGTAAAATGAAAGTTTAAATGTTTGCAATCTCAGAGGACTGAGCCGA
This sequence comes from Kiunga ballochi, assembly GCA_037177335.1. Classification (NCBI taxonomy): domain Eukaryota; kingdom Metazoa; phylum Chordata; class Actinopteri; order Atheriniformes; family Pseudomugilidae; genus Kiunga; species Kiunga ballochi. The sequence continues at coordinate 14,310,907 of JBAMIG010000018.1, forward strand.
GCAGTTGCCCAGCAACAACAAGCGAGCACATTGACAGTTACAGATAATGTTAGAGACAAATGATCAATATTAACAACAACAGGCTCTAAATCTCACCACCAGCTCTTTTTATTGAACAAACAGCATGTTAACAATATTTGACTGACAGTGTTCTCATGCAGGCTTTATTACACGTATGTTTTTACACATGTGGGGTATTTCCAACTATACAGCATCATACTGTAAAAAACAGCCTGGAATCACATCGTCTGCTTCTTGCTGTTTAGTAATGCTCAGAAGTGAAATTAAACATTTAATTAGTAATATAAAATTGAAGTGATGATATAGTATTATCCTAGCACTGTAGCCTCATAGTAAAAAGGTTGCTGGTTCAAACCTTAGTCTCAACCCTTTATTTTATTGTCTTAAAGTTGACTGAGTGCATTTTTTCTGTTGTGTGCTGCTGAAGTTTGTTATTTTATTATATGAAATTCCTTTTTTTGTTTCTGTTCATTGGGTGTAGATGTGGGTGCATTATATAGATAAGGCATTTTGATTGCACTGTAGGAATCTCAGGACAGTTTTATCTGCATAACTCTTAAAGGGGCTTCATTAAGGAGTCAGATTGTAATTTGCAGTCAAGAATGGTGTAATTACTTCATAATAACCTAGAAATAAAGAAAGAAGCAGTTCAGACAAGTGTTTTTGCATTAGAATCTCAGGCCATTAAAATGATTTATTTACTCTTTTCCTTTTTTTGTTCCTACAACCTGTTATGATATTTTACTGGAAACCTGTTTTCCCAACCATTTATTGATCTGCCCTCCTGTATACTGTTTTGTTTTGTTGTGCAGACGCAAGCGGTGGACCGGGAACACGAGAGGGACGTCTTCCAGCAGGAGATCCAGAAACTGGAGCAGCAGCTGAGGAGTCCGCAGAAGCTCCAGATCGGCTCTGAGCAAAGAAACCGAGAGGTAAGAGGAGAAAGCTGGCTTCTCTGCTGGAGTCCAGGCTGTGGAAAAGAATCAGGTTTTTACACTATTGTGGCTGCAGGGCTGGGTTTGTAGTCACACAGCAGAACAATGGTAGTGGTGCAAATGACCTGTTCTGCCCTGAAAATGATACTGAAAAGTCAGTCACAGCTTTGTAAGTTATGCAACATTTGGTTTATTTTGTGGCTATTATTGAAAGTAAAACTCAGAGATGGTGGTGATTGTTTTTCATTTAGTGGTTTGAGGTTTTTAACAAGTGAAAAATGTTTTATCTGACAGATTATCGGCAACATGATGCTTTGAATGGCATCATCAGCTTTCAATGAGCCTACATCAGAATACATTCACATAACATGAATTGCATTGCTGGACATTTTAGCTTTACTCTCTCTAGCCTTTGTTTTAGCTTTAAAAGATAATGCTTTCCAATAACAAAACAAATATACAACCTTCTGATCAACCACAAATACCTGCATATAAAGTGGCAGATTGTCATTCAATCCTTCGCTGGTGTCCGTAAAAATCTTTGGCTGTTTTTTGTTCTTTTGCCCCCAAATACACAGGATCACTGTTTCAGAGCTACTGGGTGTCAAAGAACCGATCAACACATATGCACCATGATGTGTTCTTTATTTTAGGCCCACAACCCATCAGCAGAATATTTGTTTTTTTGGGCACCGTTTATATTTATTCTGTCAGATTTGTCCTGAGTCATTTCATAGCTTCTGTTTGAAATGAGTCTTTTTCTTTAGTTCATCATAATCTGATCTCTGGCTCAGTCTGAGCAGAGAGAAATGTCATTGATTATTTCCTCAAACCAAGAAATTAAATTAGTGTGCACTGCTTTTTAATTGTCCTTTTATTTCTAGTAAAGATTTTAAATGCTGCATTCAGGAAACTTAATGTGAAAAGAAGCCTTTCTGGTATTTTATCCCTCGCTGCATATTTTTTTCATGCTGTTATGATTAGTTTCCTCGTCTTGAGGCTGCTTTCTAGTCTGTGAACTAAATGATCTGCAAAGGTCAGAGCAATAAGTTTTAGTTTAACGAATGCTAGCAGCTTTGACTGATGCTCTTGTTGGCTTTTAGCTTTCTGCTTTTGTCATACTTCCACCATGTTTGTGATCTCCTGAGACTCCTTTAGCATCTTCATCACTAAGTGCTTTTTCTTCCTCTGCTTCCATCTCTCCCTGAACTCTCCATCCTGTGATCCATTGTGCCTCTGCCTTCTTTCTCCCGTGGCTTTTGCAGGTGGATGGAGTGACCTCTAAGGTATTGCTTCTAGTTTTATGCAGATCTGAAAGTCTCCCCATGAGAGCGTTTAGTGATCCTGCCTCCCTTGTAGAAGTATACAGGACTGTCTCAGAAAATTAGAATATTGTGAAAAAGTTCTTTATTTCCTGTAATGAAATTAAAAAACATGAAATGCCATACATTCTGGATTCAGTACAAATCAACTGAGATATTGCAAGCCTTTTATTGTTTC
>JBAMIG010000018.1:14348417-14360448 GCA_037177335.1 Kiunga ballochi
TTTAAAAACTCCCTGTTTTTGGTCTAGCGTCTGCATTCTGGGGTTCAGTGATTATTCCAGTCTGACTAACCGTAACACGAGTTGATTGATGCAGCATTTCGAACACATTTGTCTCAATGAAAGGGAAACTTAAGACTTCAGGGCTTTTGCTTTAAACTTCAGAAACTGATATGAAGAAGCTTGAACACAAGTAATATAAAAGATTAAAATTGATAAATAAAACAGCCGCTGGAGGTATTTATGGACATGAAACATAAAGGCACCATGTTACTGATTCTGTTTCCTGTTTGACTTGATTGAAAAGAAAGCGACACACCTACTCTTGTTCCAGAGTGATTTTTCCAGCAGGACAACATTGATGGATGATGTTACAACTATGAGAGAGATGCACCGCAGTTTTAATTCAGTCTCCAAAATTTTTATGACGACTTAATATTTCATCGGTACTTATTACACAGATTGTTTACTTCATTACCTCCCATGCAGTCACCTGGCTTGTGAGGATGTTTTAACTTAATGTTAGATTTAACTGAGCTTTTGGATGTTTAGTGCCTTTTAGACATTTCTTTGCATCCTTCTCCTGACTTAGACCTTTCAAAACCTTGTTTAAATTTTGTTGCACATAAATAATCTAAAAAAGCAACAAATATATAAAACATATCAGGAGTTAAATACTTTTACAGGTTACTACACACACACACACATATATATATACATACATATATATTTATACACATATGGTACATGTCTGTATATTTATTGCATTTTAACAAATGAACAATTTTATTCATTTTTTTATTGACTAGATTTATAAAGTTTCTGCATTTAATAATGTGACACAAAGCAGAAGAAGGTATAGTGGTCACTTAAAAATAGCATACATCAGTCAATCAATACAATAGGATCATTCCAGGAATTTGGAAAAACAGCTGCAAACTAAGCACACATACATAACATAGTACTACTTACAAATGTATGCAAATAATTGTCATAATGTAACAACTCTTTGGTTTAACCTTTAGATATTACACTATTTGTCTTTTTCAATGTTAAAAGGTGGAATTTGATACATCTGCATTGTTGGCTTTAAACACAGAATATATCTTCTTTTGGTTGATCCGCGTTCAGGACGATTTGTCTTTGCACTGCCGGAGCACTTCCTGCATCTTCTCCTGGATGTCTTCCACCCTACTGGCCCACTTCTCCCTCACCTCATCCTCATCATCCTCTGTAACAGCCGTGTAGCCCATGAGGGCAATGAGGCCCATGTGGAACAAATGGGCGATGTGAGAACAGTGATGCTCCATGGTTTCACGGTCGCCATCGCAGTTGTCCAGGTACACCTTCAACAAAGGTTTCCCAAACAGTTTTTTTACACCCATCACACCATCGTAGTACACCTTCAGGCTCAGGTCAGACTTGTCCCTCTCATAAGTCTTCTCAAAGGTTTCCATGTAGCGTTGGCAATGTTCTGGATCTTTTTTCATCATTGACACCATGAAGTTAAAAGCATTATACTGATGCTTTATGTACTCTTCATACTTCCCGTATGTTTCATTCACTTCATCAATGCGGATTTTCTTCAAGCATAGTTGATTCTTCTGAGAGATACTTTCCAATTTGTTGTTGATTGCTTGGAAGTCCTTGTCCAGAGCATGACCCTCCTCTTCCAATAGCCCCTTGCGAGCTACCCCAACAAGGGAGGATACAATGCCAAAGATGGGATCAATGGAGGAGGCGAAGGAAGAAACCTTTTCAACGCAGCACAACACTTTGGCTGCAGTTTTCTTGATCTGTGTAGCATCAGCCATTACTTCTGCTTTTCTTTATAGATTGATGCAAAGGGGCTGCAGAGATAAAGAAAAAGTTAATAAATATGGTATATTCAGTTCAAATAAAATTAATTGTTCGCTTGAAAGCCCAAAAATGAATGTCTAAGGTAACATTAAAGCAAATATCCATGTACACTTTTTTTTTCTGATTTAGCCAATTTTTTTCGTTAAAATGTATAAATGTATGATTATTTAGTTTTCCTTTTGCTAGGCATTTGCGATGTATATTGTCTAATCATGTTCATTGTGTTTGATCAACAAATAATTCCCTTTAAATGAGAAAACATAATGTATTAATCACCGACAAACAGACTACTGGTATTTAAACTAACAATGTTGGTATGATAATGCATTTTAGGAAAATATTTATATAAATAACCTATGTGTAATACTGATGAAACATTAAGTCATCACATTTTACATTTCAAAGACTGAATTAAAACTGCGGTGCATCTCTCTCAACATTAATCATCCCTCAATGTTGTTCTGCTGGAAAAATAACGAGTAGGTGTGTCTCTTTTCTTTTCAATCAAGTCAAACAGGAAACAAAGAATCAGTAACATGGTGCCTTTATGTCTCATTAGCACCCTAAAAAGCCTCCAGCAGCTGTTTTATTTTTCATTTTTAACTGTCATTCACGCCTTGCTGCTTGTTTTCAAGCCTCTTCCTGTATTTCCTGATTCCCAGCTGCTCGTATACAAACCACCATTAAATACTCTTATCAATCCCAGCTGACCCAGCTTTCACACAAAGAATAAACATCCTCAGATTAGAGATTGTGAACCACAGAGACGACCATTATTTACTCACCAGAGATAAAACTGTTCGTGTACCTTCGTTTACTGCAGCTGTCTGACTTTCCTTTCCACCATTTTCCACTGTAGTCAGTTAAGGACAGCCCCTGCCTACCAAATAAGGAAGTAAACTACAGGAAGTATTTTCTGAATGCTGCTTGCTGATTGGATGGAGGATGTACCAATGGCTGGAGTTCCGACCACACGCTGCAGCAATGACTGGTTTTCTTTTTCATTGTTGTGTACTATTGTAGCTTCTCACACCCTCATAACCAGCTTCATTGACTAGATGCCAAAGTATTTCTGTAGTAAACCAAAAGGGGAAGTCTTATTTATAATAACAATGAAACAAAAAGTGAAAAAAGCATACCAGTCTTTGTTTATCACGGACATTGCTTTGAATTGGCTTTTGTTTTGTGTTTTAATGCAATTCATTTTTCATGTTAATGGAAACTAGAGTAAGTTACAGGTCACACACCCTCTTTTTTAGTTGTCAATACTTTTCATATGGTTATTTACATGGACAAAATTATAGATACCTTGTTATTGAAAGAAAAAAAAAATAACAAAGGCAAATTCAATATTTTGAAACGGTCAGAATTAATTAATAAAAATGAACTAAAATGTTAAAAGTAGTGCTCAACAGAATTACTTACAAAGTAACAAAACAAGCCTGGACAAAATTAATTTGCCACCTTAAGATAATCTGTTGCACAACATTTTGTGTCAAACACTGCAATTAAACCATTTCTGTGGCTGTCAGAGAGGCTTCTGCATCTGTCAATAGGTATTATGACCCAGTCCTCATGAGCAAACTGCACAAATGTCTAAAATGTAATCCCATTTGGCTCAAACAGTTATAGATGGTGTGATTCAAACCTGATGAACCTTGATCTTGGAGGCCACCTTAAATACCTTTAGAGGTGCCACCAGGTTCTTTGGTTACCAGTCACAGTATCTGCTACTTCCATTATTAATTTTTCTTTCAGGCTGCATCCTGGGAGGTTGGTTAAATTCTTGTGGATGTTTAACATTTTGAATAAAATGTAACTGCAGTGTATGATTTTCTTATGAATCAAAGATGGGCCAGGGTTGTATGTTTATTGTTCAATGTGGTACACAGTCACCAAACAGTACAATGATTTTGTGTCACTCTTGACTAACGGATCATAAATTTGAAGATGCCTGTGGTGGTGATTAGATGCTCTTACTTGACCACATTTTTATTTATTGTTTAATTATTTCCAATCTTTTCCAGGGATTTTTGTCCAGGCCTGTTTCATTATGTATTTATATATTTATCTTAAAGACAATTGAACAACAATTCAAAAGTAATATTTGATTTTCATTGGTTGATTTTCAATCCTCATTTTGATCAGTTTCAAATAGGTTTCAAGTTATTTTAGTGACTTCTGTGTTAACAGAAGGTGCCAACGCTTTTTTTTTAATTGGTGACGATAACCATTAAACTAACTCACTTTAAAATGTATATTATGTCTCTAAATGATAGATATGATGACGAATCTTTATTTTGCTGTTTTGTTGTCAGGATATCCAGATAAATTAAATTAGAAAGAAAGTATGTGAAATTCATCCCAAGAGTCAATTCTTTTTTATTTCTCTGGTGTCATCTGTTTTCTCAGGTATTGAGAACAGGTTTCTCCCCAGGAGGGTGTGTTTATGTTTGCCTTTTGTTTCTTGTTGCCTGTGTTGTTGTTAACTACAAAAAAACCCAAAACCTTTCAATTCAAGTCTCTGCCCTAATATTATAAGTCTTTATTACAAGTAACTATATAAGATTAGCATAATCTATTTGGTGAAAGGACATTTTCTCTTTGTTTTTGTTGTGAAAAACAGCATAAATGTAACATGCTATCATTCCTAATACAAACCAATGATAACCAATAAAACAGTAATTGATGCAACTGGATTCTGAGTTCAGTCAACACATTTTGTGATGTACTGTTTGCATTTACTTTTTGCAGATGGGTTAAATGATTGACTGACTGCTGATTGTGAATATATTTATCTTACTTTCATACAATCTGCAGGACTTTTATGTGCTCTTAGTTCTCCTTTAACTTTGGATGTTTTATTTCTGTTACTTACATGTAGCCAATTCTTAACAATCAGTCATCTTTCACACTTTGTGCTTTTTCTAATGAGATAAAAGACAATCTGCGCCCTCATGTGGTACAACGAGGTATAATCTTCAGGTTTTGATCTTTGTGTGGTATGGGGATATTTGGGTCTGTAGGAATTTTCTTTTTTTTGTGGGGGGCAAAAAAATGTGAGCTATTAAGGCCACAAAATCATCACATACTTGTCTACTGTTTGCTTTTCCTCAATTTTAACCTTCATGTAAAAGTCCCAAAATTATATTTGCCACTTTTAAACTTTAACTAAACAGAAAAGCTGTTAGCAGCGAGCTTAAGTCCATTATCTGTCTGACCTGATCTTGAGCCATTTTTAAAATAATACTTTAATTATTTTTGTTTTGAATCTTCTTTTATGCAGGTTGTCCCTTTGAAACAAATAATGTCGTACAAGATAGACCTGTTACCTGACTGAACTTCCCGCAGTCTTTGAAGGAAGCTGCAGTATGCAGAGAGGGTGGACGTGCTAACTCCACATAGAAAGGCCGTTGTTCGATCCCCTCACTGACCAAGGCTTGAACCAGCCATCTTCTTGCTATAAAGTCACAACGTAACCACCTCAGTTCAAAGCAACGTATTACCTTAAGTATCACTCGCAATCAGGTCTACTTACAAAGAATAAGTGGTTAGGTATAGGATTTATTAAGGACATTTTCAATGTCTGATTAAAGAAACTGAAGATCAGGTGTAGAAATTATGATACTTAGACTACGTCCATGCTGTGTGAAGGCTACTCCAATTAAACATAAAGATAAAATATCTGACACATTTTGATTGTTTATTATTTCACTGTGAGGCATTTCTACTGCTGGCAAAGATATTGATTACTAATAGGAATGAGGCTGGTGCATCTTGCCTGTGGCAAAAGCAAAAGTCCTGCATTCTAGTGTATTTCAACCTTATTTTAACAAGTATTTCACCATTATTTTCTACTTTTCCCTGAACTTTTTTTTATAATTGCTTTGTTTAAAATGAGTCTTTATCACCATTAACTTAAAATATTCGATGTCTTATAGTCTGAGTTGATGTTGTAAAAGGGTGTTTTAATTTGCACTCCCTCTGTTTCTCCCCCTGCTGATTAAATGTGGATGTGTCCTTTTAGATGTGCACTATGTTACAGTCCATAGTAGCAGCTGACCAAACAGTCTGATACTGAAAAAGAGCCAAACGTGTTGTGTAATGTTTGGTTTCCTGGGTAGAGATTTGAAATGCATTTGGAAAACATCTGCAGATTTTTCCAAAAACTGCACAAACCTGCACACACAACCACACAAAGTCACACACACACAAACACATTCGCCTAATTCACCCTTTTCAGATCTTAACATTTTCTCGGCCTATGTCTTATTTTCTGTGACAAGACAATCTGTGGTGTGACAATGTCTTAGCGCGATGCTCACTGCAGAATATAATTTGTGAGTTTAATGTGTGTGAAATCTGCTGAGGATATTAAACCCTTTGGGGCAGCCTATACCTCAAGATAACTTTTCACTTTTTACAGTCCTTAAACAATAAACTGTATCTCACTCTGCTCCTAGCTTGTTTATTTGTGTATCGTCTGAAACCACAGAAAGCTTAAACACACATACATAAATCATACTTATTACTACTCAAATCTTTGTGTGCTTATTTTCTTAGACATCATTAGATCTGCCTAAACTAAACTGCACCTATAATTTAATCTGAGAAGCGTATTAGGAATTTTATACATAAAGGTTAAAGAAATGTAAAAATATTACAACAATTTATTATCTTATAATATCAGAAGGTACTGTATAGCTGAGCATGTTATTATACATTAACCTAAAAGGAAAGCCAAACTAGAGCGCTGTAGTAAAAAGAGGACAGCAGCGTAACTGTTTCATATCATTATTGGTTTGTTTTTCTTTATCAATGGAAGTTGATTGGATAGCTAACAGTACTGTATGTCCAGATTTCAATATCCTTTTACTTTACCTTCCTTTTACTCTATCTCTCTCTCTTCCTCTTTATGTGTATATTTATGCAATTTTGTTAGATTTCTACTGAACTTTATCTCACTGGATAAAAGCAGCAACAGTGCAAGATTAAACTGTTGTGAGGACTTGATGTATTCCTTCTCTTTTCGGTACATGATAATTATTATTATCAAAACAAAACATAGATTCAGAATCTTTATGTCCATTGTTTACAGCATGAGCGGAATATCTGCAGAGCGCACTGTATCCACTTGTTATGTCATATCATCCAAGTTATTTGCATTGGAGCTCATATTTTGCTGTGTTTTCATCCTTATCTGGCTTTTTTTGTACTATGATAAGAGACACCCTGAGAAACCAGTCAGCTGTAGTTCATGTTTGCAAATATGTGGCACTATTTAAAGAATAATTTGTAATAATATTACCTGACTTTTACATTTAGGCTGATTTATTGTGATTACATGTAGATACCTGATGTAAATCAAGGGATTTATCAACATGTATTGAAGAAAGTTTGAACATAGGGGTATTAATGCACCTTTCAACCCAACCCACTGGTATTTGGACTGATGTGTTCCCACCCCTTTTCTCTGTATCGGACAACTCAGCTCCTCCTATGTGCTATTTCCCACAATAATACCCCAGGCTGACAACACGGCTGTCACTTTTCCTCCACTGCACACTGGCCCTGACTTTCTGTGTGTCATCCCCAGGAACCCGGCACGGCGAACATCCCCGCTGTTTCAGGTATGAACGAGACCAAACAGAACAGCACATCAGCAGGTCTGATACAGCAGCGCTGGATAGTTTGGTTCAGTTTTGGGAATAGAAAGGCTCTAAGCTTGCCATTGAACTGGCACACAGGGGTAAACTCAAGCTGACCTCAGGCCAGGATCAAATTGTTTTCACTAGTGTGTGTGGTGTGTGTGTGTGTGTGTGTGTGTGTGTGTGTGTTTATTCTGAATGACAAAATCACATCTTAATTTTTATTTTTTTGTCTTTTTGGCAATATTATAGTTGAACTAAAAGCTGATGTTGCACCACTTCTTTGTTATAAATCTATAAATCAACAATAGCTTTAGGTTAGCATCTGCAGTCGGTTCATGACCGATGTAAGACATGGAATAACATTTTACTGTGTGTGTTTTCAAAAGTTTAGTTACTGTTAACCTGTGATGACTTCCATTCATTTTAGAGGCCAAAATTTCAGTGATACCAATCACTACTTTAATTGTAGTTTATAAGATCTCCTGCTTGTGGTAACAGTTGCACAAATAATCACTTGTATGGCAAAATTCTTTAAATAGATTACACTGAATGTCTTTTCTTTTGCCTTTCCTGTAATTATCTCTGTTGGCAGGACTGAAAAACAATCATGAGGAGCTACAGCAAACTATTACAAATGAAAATGCACAAGTTGTTACCAGAGCTGATGATCCTGCTGGGGTAAGTTCATTTAAAATATCACATGATGCCATAAGGGAGGCACAAATCAGCCAATGGTCTCAAACTCAAACTGTTCTTGGAAAACATTGTAATGTTTTATATTTCAAACTGTATGTAAAAGCAATTACACAGGATATGATAGGATTTTGGTTTAAATTTGAATTTGCTTTCTTTTTTTAATGGTTTGTTTTGTTATTGAGTTTTTAGGACCACCAATCAATACAAAATCTGCATTTGAATTTCAAACATTTTTATTAACTGTAAAAAAAAAAAAAAGGAACATTTCTTTCAACCTTTTATAACCTTCATCTGTAAAGAAAATATATTTTTTACATAAAACAACACTTTCTTTTGGTTTTTAGAATGATTGAATTGAGTACCAGTGCAATTCAGAGGCCTGACTATGATGACACACCAAACCCGGAGTTCCTCAACCCATCCTGGATGGCCAGAATACCCAACAATCATCCGCTGTCTGCAGTCACCATGCCAGGGACCCACAACACCATGGCCCTGTTTGGTGGTGTCTATGCAGAGTGTCAGACCTGGAGCCTGGCCAAACAGCTCCTTGCTGGCATTCGTTTTCTGGATGTCCGTGTCCGTCACGTCCAGGGTAACCTCACCATCCATCATGGAGTGTCCTACCAGCGGGCGCACTTTAGCCATGTACTGAAGGGTGTGGCTGATTTCCTGCGTGAATATCCTACTGAGACAATACTGATGCGTGTAAAGGAGGAGTTCAGTGAAACAAATGACATCTATAGTGCTGTGGTCAACAACATCCATCGCTATGGTTTCTGGGATTTGCTGTGGCACAGTCGACTGGTGCCAACCATGGGTGAGGCCAGAGGGAAGCTCATCATCCTGCAAGACTTTGCAGGGCCAGACCTGGGGCTGCGCTATGATTCCCTGGACATAGCAGATGACTGGAAGGTATGAGCAATTGATGTTTCTTGTATTTTGTAGAATCGCTTAGATTTTATTAAAACTATCAACCTAAAGAGGATGAAACTGGCAGGTTTAGATTGTTTAGACATGCTAAAGTCAGGCACGTGAAAAAGATCTCCACAGAGGTTTAATCTTTTTATGTATTTGAGTTGACATCATTCAAATTAAAACGTATAAAATTATAGAGTGCACAAGTAGGAAATAAACTGTGAGAACAAACCAGAAAATAAGTCAGGGTCTGGACTCGCTGTAACTCGCTGCTTTCAGGCCCTGTAACATTTAATCAGGGTGCTCTGCCTCTTTCTTGTTTGTGGTTTAGTGCAGGAGTGGGCAACTCCAGTCCTACAGAGTCACACTTCTGCATATGTTGAGAGTTTCCTTGTTGCAACACACCTGACACACAACAATCATCAAAACTCTGCACTTGCAGGAGTGTGGCTTTTAGGGTTGGAAATGCCTACCCCTGGTTTAGTGTTTTTCACCTCTCCAATGATGCCCTAGTTCCTCAGAGCAGTTGCAGCTCACTCCTCATGTGATTTCAGAGAGATGCTTTATTTAATGAAGTTACAGGTTTCTAAAACCAGTGTGAGCCTGCCATTTTCAGATACCATCACTTTTCTGTGTAGAAGACTGACATTGTTTTTCACATGTTTATCAGTTGTTAATCAAGCTTTTCTCCTTTTATCAGATTGCAAATGTATGCAAGTGTCACAATTTAACAAAAATACTGGGAAACCCAAAGCTATGTGATTTCCATTCAGATATTTTAACACTTCTATCCTAAAACTATAATATCCGGATACATATAGCCTTCAATATGTGTACAGCCTGTTTGGTATTTATAGATAATTAGACTTTCCTAATATTACAATCAGGAATGGGCTATGTCTCCACTGTGTTTCATTGATCTGCTTTTACCTGCTTGTGTAATCTGTACGGAAGTTTTTTGTTGCTTCAAATCTTTCTGAAATGACCCCCAGTGCTTTGGACTTATGCTACGTTTGCTGTTCTTTGCAGGTGGCCTCGATTCTAAACGTGGATGAGAAGTGGCACAGTGTTTACAGTCACCTGGAGGCATCACTCTCAGGAAACATGGAGCAGATTTATCTCACCTACACCAGTGGAGCTGGCTTGTTTGCATTTCCAAGAATGGTTGCAAGGCTTGTCAACCCTCTGTTGTATGACTATCTGCTGGGCAACACAGACATGAACCGGCGTTTTGGAATCATATGCATGGACTTCCCTGCTGCTCCTATTATTCAAATGATTATTAACTTTCAGACGAGTGAGGTTAAAACCAAAGGGAAGTTATTTAACTTCTTTCCTAGAAAGGAAAAAACAGGAGGTAAACAAGGAAAATGGATGTTTAAAAGGCAGGATGCCTGATCCAGATCACAGCAGTAACTGGACTTTGATAAAACAAACATGATTTGAAATATAGCCTTAAATGAGAATGATCTGAGGTTTTAGGTTTGTAGTATTTTTGCTGCATCTCTATGGAGACATTGTCAACATGCAGTACCAGTCAAAAGTCTGGATCCACTTTCACACCAGTATGTCCAAACTACCAACTGGAATGCACCGTCTCACTGATATGCACAATGTTATTAAGAGCTTTTTTACATGAAAAAATGGGAACACATTTTATAGTAAAAATCATGAAAATATAATGATTATCTGGCTTTGTAACAAAATCTTCAATGAACTATAAGTAGGTGAAATAGGCCTCTTGCAAATAAAAGAAGGAATCTCTGTGTGCGTGTTCATTTATTCTCTTCTACACTGCCTTTTTAAAAGCGCAAATATCTCTCCACAGCATTGACTTTGAAAGCAGCAGTCTGTGTGATGCGAGTTTGCCAAGTTTAATTAATCTCAGATAAAACAAATTCTGTGAGTAGTTTGAATTCTGGACTATTTGCTCGATTAAATCAGCTGGAACGGTAAAGGACCACCCAAAAATTATGCCAAAAATAAAAAAACAAGTTTGTTACACACATAGACTGTAAAACGGCAGCTGAGTTATCAAGCAAAACATTTTGTCATCATATGATAGAGCACTATATAAATAGAAAAGAAATCTGCATGACTGAATTTATTCTATAGGCTCAGTAGTAAAGATCATTCACTATCTGACCAAAACAAGTTGCTATTAAACAAAAAGGTCACACACACACTGACATTTCATTGAACCACCTTTAGCTTTGCACATTTATTGTGGTATTGTTGTGATGAGCTTCTGCATTGACACACTCCATCTCCTTCTACAGCACAATGATTCTCAGTGAGGTTAAGGGTTGGACTTTGTGGTGCCATGCATGTGTGAAAATGACGTCTGATGCTCCCTGAACCACTCTTTCACAGTTTTAGCCTAAAGAACGCCGGCCTTGTCATTCAAAATTTAATTTATATAGTATTTTTTATACAAAGAGGGTACATAACAATATATTTTACATAGTAAAAACTAAATGAAAACAAAAAAAACCTTTACATACCTAAACAAATAACTCACCAAATAGCAAGTAAAAAAACAAACATCCAATTATTGTCTCTCACACAGGTATATCACACAAAACACAGCCATCTACCAAGCCAGTCCCTTGACCCAAACCCAACAGATGAACTCCCGTCCCCTATATCTGGCTCATCCTGGAATAGTACTGTCTTTGTATAACCTGCTCGATCAATATAATTAGAGGAGGTTGGTGGTGCTGTGGACATCGTCAAAGTGTTTTATATCTGCAGATATAAATATATATATAAACATGCTGTTTAATATGTACCACCATTAAACACAGCTTTAATTCAATTAGATTATGCAGGAATTAAACAATGTAATCTGCAATGTAGCGTTCAACTTCATCTTAAATGTAGAAACTGAGCTGATGTCAATGTTGACC
>JBAMIG010000018.1:14377146-14390224 GCA_037177335.1 Kiunga ballochi
ATGACATGGCTGATACTTTGCAAAGCAGTTAATGAACCTAGCAAATTCCTTTTATTATTATTATTATTATTATTATTGCAACAGTCTTAACTTGTGTTTTATAATTAGTCCAAAAACAAATAATTGCAGGCTGGTTCGATTTCTGTCAGAATCTGATGTATCATATGGTGGCAAATCTAAAGGCTTTCTCTGTGCTTTCCTTTATTTTGTTAACCTATTTCTTTTTTTAAACCTTCCCAAATAAATCCAAACAGATGAAATGACGAATTACCTTAATGTTAGCACAAAACGATGGTGATCATGCATAATGTAAGGACATTTAGCGATTTATTGTGGGTGTACGTGGTTAGGGAAATCACTTTTTAATGTTGGAACACCACAGGGCCTTCCTGGGAGCCAAGGATTTGTTCCCATATGATGAATGCAAGGATAAGTTTGGAAAAGCAAACAAAAGAAAAGGCTTCGCTGAGGGACTTTGGGAGATCGAGAACAACCCCACCGTGACACATGAAGGTTATGAGGTAGGTTGTAAGCTGCATCCACTTTAATATAGTTTTACTCTGCTTTTGACGTAATCTTTTCATAAACTGTGCATCAAAATAAGGACTTTT
The DNA here is from genome assembly GCA_037177335.1 of Kiunga ballochi. NCBI lineage: Eukaryota > Metazoa > Chordata > Actinopteri > Atheriniformes > Pseudomugilidae > Kiunga > Kiunga ballochi. Next base: position 14,377,758 of record JBAMIG010000018.1, read on the forward strand.
CATCTGGATATGAGAATGCACAGATGCTTTGGATCTGCATTCTCTCTACTGACCAGAAGGGGTGACTAATCTAACTGCAGATTTATTTCTCACCACAATGATACTAGTGATCTACTGCTGCCAGTGGAGGCAGTTTTATGAGCAGATGTCTTTTATCTTACAATCTATATCATTAATAAAATCTGACTTTAGTCTTCCAAGAAGGACAACTCATCGGAGGGAGCGGGTGAGAAAGGCAGCTCAGAGAAAGCAGAAGCTGAGGGCAGCAGTGATGAAGACGAGGGAACTCTGGTGATAGACGAGAAGAATGAGAAGGGAGGGACTAAACGAAAAGTAGAGGAATCCACAGAGGTGAGGTTCAGTCTGACACACTGGTAAACGCTCTGGAAGCTTCGCCCTCACGCACGGCCACATCTTTGACAGGCATCTCCCAAGCGGCCAAAGGAAACGGAGGCGGAAGGGGACGGCAACAAGTTGAACACAGAGACCAAGGTTAACGATGTGTCTGAACCAAAGGCGACAGCCCCTTCCTCACAGAATGAGTCTAAACCGGAGGCCAAGGAAAATGCTCAAGCTGGAGGGCAGCTAACCGCAGATAAGGTGAGACATCCTTATCAATATTTTTTTAATATTTATTTTTAATATTTTTAACCTTAGTCTAGGCTATTGCAGGGTTATTAGTTTTCTATGCAGATGTATTCCGCAGCACATGGAAATGATTGGGAAACGTTAAAGATAATATCTGTTTTGAAATAGTTGTATGAGATGTATTTAATTGCCAGCAATACAAAAATGAAATATTTAAAATTGTGTTTTTATGCTCTGCTTGTAGAAAATGTGAAGCTGAAATAATTTCCCTCTGTTGTCCCTGCAGCCTGTGACAGATAGCGCTTAACATCAGCTCAGAGGAAAACCAGGAACCTTCGATGCTTTTGGGAATTCAAGCATCGACATGATTACCTGCAGGATGCAGATTTCCGCTGTTTAAATAATAGAAGAATAAAAAAAAACACATGTTTGTATTGAGAGACAAACAAATCGTCTTTGCCAGTTTTGGGATATTATATATCCCAGAAACAAAACATTTGCTAATCTGACTTCAAATTGAACTGAGCGCTTTCAGGCTCATGTGTAAATGGGATTTTGGTGTATATATATTTTTTTTATTTCTAAGTGCAATTACATAATAATTACAAAGACTGAATGCTCGGTGTCAAAAACATTTTTCAGTTAGAGGGAAAAATAATTACTATATTTAAAAACAAAACAAGCAAACAACTGTTTGGGTCATAACGCAGAAAATGCAGATATTCCCATTTGATGGTTTGAAAACATAGTTCTTTGTACAGGAAAATAAAACAATTTTCACCATGCTCCTAGCTTTAGTCCATAAACTGTTTCATCTCTGTTTATACCACCTAGCTTCACAGCCTCATCAGTTCTTCATTCAGCCAATGAATGGATGATGAGTGCTTTATTTTCTCTTCCATCATCTGTATCAACTAGTTCATTCTGCCATTTTTAGCGCAAAACAGATTCTGTTGCTCGGTGTGTATTCACTGCGGGGTGACCGAATTGTGTCCTTAATTTCACAACAATACATATGTGGTCTGTGGCTTTTGAACACATTGAAAACAAAAACTATTTGGACTATTTACCCTGTCAGTTTGCAGTTACTCATGCAGTGAATTGCAGCGTTGACTCTTCAGTAGAAAGACATTCCTGAATGTTGTCCCAGCTTGATCTTTAAATGTCAAGATTAAGCGGTTATATTGTAAGGGACGAGGTGTTCACCACTTTTCAATATCTAGATTATCTGTTTAAAAAATGTCTCATAAGTATCAAGTCAACTTTAGCTCTGCTGTTCTGCTTTTGTTTGAGACTGAAGACGTCAGAAACTGTTCTTGTTTTCAGCTCTGAGATGTGGCGCTGAAATAATTTAATCTTCCAAGATTTGAACATTTTTTCCCTGTTTTTTTATGGGTTTGAAAAAAGAGAAATTAAGGATTGGATAAAGGTTTTATCTAATTAATCCCCACTCTTAACTGGAATACAAGTCTGCTTTACTTCAGTGGTCTTATTGTTTGACTGTGAAACAAAGTTGTTGTCATTGTTCTTTCATTGCTTCTGTGTTCTATCATGTGTTTGGAAGTGTTGGCCTGCTGTTTATCGAGTCAATAAACCAAGGAAAACCTGATCTCTCCAGATAATAAAATAAGTCTTTTAAGATGACCACTTCTCCTTTACCATATTACTCATGTCCAAGTGTAAATGCTCAAAGCACTATTTGAGATCTGAAGGTGATTCCAAGTGTTTGTTTTGCTGTAAAGGTGTAGTTTTTGGTTTAGCCTTTTCCATTACTTTCAGAAAGCCTCCATTCATCTTAATCTGCTGCCTAGTTATTGTAGTTGCCAGTTGATTTAATAAACCTATTGATTACAAAAGAACTTGTTTTTGTCATGCTTTTATCCTGGGTGTTTGAATTACATTGAATTTTCAATTTGATATAAAATGTAAACTGACAGGAGGGTTTTATTGTGTCTGTGCAGTTGTCACAATTAATTTCCCAAAGAACTGTGCTGCACAGTGTGGCTCCAAAGGCCCAATAGCTGAACTACTTTTGGTTTTATGTAACATGTCCTGATAGCTTTGAGTTTCTCATGGGATCTTTTTGAGTGTTCACAGCTTCATACATGTTAACAGTTATACTTGTTGCAATTTTTCCTTTAAAAATAATAGTTGTAGTCATTGTAGGTAGGAGTGCAATGAATAGCTCCTCAAATTGTGACATTAAAAAAATACATTGCTTTAAATTGCATGTGTGGATTATACATAACACTGATATTATTATTCAGCTATTAAAGACTGAGCTAATTGAAATTTTTAATTATAGTGCATGGGCATAATTAGTCACGATTTGTGACTAATTATGTAAAGCTTTCAGTTTTTCCAAGTTAAATACATTAATTTGGAAGTGATATTATTTTCTGTACACATTTTTTAGTTACATTAGAGCATTTTGCTTTGAGTACACAGAAGCAGAGCCGCAGTTATTTGAAGGTCGTTCTGCCCTCAGAAGCCGACGTCTTGTACACCAATCAGGTTGCTATCTGGTTGTAAGAACATTGCTTCTGCGCATGCGTAAAGTCAAGTTTGACCCTCCCATCCAGCAGGTGGCGCACCGTTGTAAGAGAGCATCAGTTTTTACATGTGACATTGGCATCAACAGAGGGTAAGCGTTTTATACATTATTATTACATTATATTTACTTTTCCAAAAACATTTGGACTATTGCTAATACAACAACATCAGCATTTTACGTGTGTACAATTTATAAAATTCTAGTAATATGATTCATAGCTGACGTTATTGAAATCCGCATGTAAGCTAATATTAGCTTAGCCAGTTTAGAAGTTGTCCCGTATTGTACTTCTTTTACCAGCCTGTTCTTTTGCTCCCTGCAGCACAATGCGACTGACAGCTGTCTTATCAATGGCAGCCAGGGTTGTTGTACCCAAAGATTACCGTTACGGCACCAATAGACCGTGGACCCCGGCTGCTAAAAGGCTAAATCCTCCGGGGAAGAAGAGGAGAAAAGTGTTTGTAGAACCCATGGAGCCAGAGGACTGGTCTGTGCTCAAAGGGGATATGGTAAGAAGTCTTTTTCTCAGCATTCAAGTTTTCACAGTGCAAAGAATTTTTCATCTCAAACACAATAAAATATATTTGTTCTTGTAACAACATATCTAACATGTGTGCAGTAAAAAACCTTTAATAAGTAAACAGTGGCTTCATGTAGGTGTAATTCTGAGCAGATAAGCACAAACATGAAAGTAAATGGGACTGTAACACATTTATTAGCACTTTGTAGCAGACCAACCACTGATTAACTGCATTATTAGCAAGAAATCGATTTGTGGCACCATGCTAAAATACTTCTGATGTTCTAAAACCTAAAAATACATTTAACTAGAAGTCACAGATCAAACATTGCCAAATTAAAACCAACATGCCAACAAATCCATTACCTCCTTTAATATCAAACTAATATAATTGAAGCAGCTTAGTGTGAGTTAATTTAGGCTTAGAACAAAAACTACAGCTTCTTCTAGGATCTACATCATGTATTACCACTCAAAATGGGCTCACCCTGACTGAAAAGTGCCAGTTGGGTCATAGTTGGGACACATTGGGAGCACAGAAAGGAACCAGCCAAGGTTCAAATCAGGATCAGCCTTTGACAAATTCGAGCGTTATATTTTATTATCAGGCTTGTGAAAATGTAGACTGGTACTTGAAAGGCTCAGTCGTGGTCTAAGCTGGCCTCTGTGCAGTTTAAGGAGGTAGAAAAAAACATCTGCATTTTTAACAATAGAAAGTCTATCACAGATTAGCTTCTTTTTGGAAATGTGTTTTGAAAACATGATTTTTCATTTAATTTTCAGGTCGAGATTCTTGCAGGGAAAGACAAAGGAAAACAGGGAAAGGTGGTCCAAGTCTTCAGACGCAGAAACTGGGTCATTCTAGAGGGGCTGAACACAGTAAGACAGCTGCTTTGTTTATTCACTCCTACATGAAAAAAACTTTAACATTTAACATTTTATTATATATTTGTAATATAAATGTATTTTTCTACATTTTTATACTTATAATTCTATAAAATCTTCAAACCATTTCATCTGCAGAAGAACCTTGTTGGACTTTGAGTGTATATGTTGATGCAGTGCATCTTTAAAACATGAAGTTGGCAGTAATATTTTGATGTTAAACACAAATAAACCATATTTATTTCATATCCACCAGGTGGAGCTAAATGTCTGAATAGACTGCAGAATTTGTTAGACTGCCATTTTTTTTTACCTTTTAAAACATTTCTGAGCTGTGAACTGGTGTTTTGTTTCTCAGCATTATAGGTATGTTGGGAAGTCTCCAGATTACCGGGGGACTTACATTGCAAGCGAGGCTCCCTTGTTGGTCCGCGAGGTCGCACTCATTGACCCATCAGACAGGTCAGGACCTTAGAGCATTCCAAATATGTCTCCACTGTTGTCTGTTTAAACTCCTGGTGTTTAGGAATAAATGTGAACTTTGTGGAGAAATTCAACTTTGTGTGATGAGAAATGATTGGATGTATATATTAATATACATGCAGTCATTTTTTAAAAAAGAAATAAGTGTTATGTATGTGTAAATCACATGTTGCTCTGATGTTTGTCCAGGAAGCCCACTGAGATAGAGTGGAAGTACACGGAGGAGGGCGAGCGAGTTCGAGTATCAGCCAGGACAGGTCGAATCATCCCAAAGCCAGTGCCGGAAAGACGAGATGGCATTGTGCCAGAGCAGTGGAAAGGTGAGCATGTTTGAGTTGTTGGGTTGTTGCATTTTCTTTCTTCTCTAGCGGTCGAGAGTACTAAATATGTCTTCTTCTTTTTTTTGTTTTTTTTTTTACTATGGAAACATTGTATAAGGATGAAAGGTTTTATGGTGAATTCTCCTTTTTGACAATAATTGATTCAGTTCAGTGATGTTGATGATGGTGTTATTTCAGTTTTTGTTTTACTAAAATAAAAAATTTAAATTTGTTTTCACATCAAGGTAAAATGATCCTCAAACATATTTACCAATACAAGAATTACTTTGGATTTTCTGCATTTATTGTTGCTTTTTTGTGCACAGATGGTCCTAAAGACACCAGTCCTGAAGACGCTCTAGGAAAGACTTACGTTCCATCTTTAAAGACCCTGGAGGAGGAGGTCATGGAGAAACTGGGTATCCAGGAGAACAGGAGGCACCAGAGGTCCTATTGGTATTAACCAATCATGCTTCATGTTTTCCTGCTGGGTTCTATTGGCAAAGTCCCCAAACACTCATAAAAACTATGTGAGCATGCTAAAAGAAGGATTAATGGACTTAAAGATGCTGTTGCAACATGCAAAGATTGTAAACATAATGAGGAATTTACTAAAGACCTACAGCATAAATGTATTCCTTTCTATTATTCAATGTTTTTATGTCATTGTTCATAAATGTAAACTCAAGTTTGACTGTATTTCTAAAGTGAAACAAAGACACAGGAAGGCATTCATGTGTCCTGAAAAGGAGCCGTGCAACTGTAAACTATTTGTTCTGTTTTTTTATTGTTGTCAAAAATCAGTTTTCTCTGTCTCTATGCTCATAAACCTGTTTCCACTCAAGTGTGTGAATTAAGGCAAGTCAGCTACTGAAAGTCACAAACTTCCTTCAGAAAGTTAGAGAAAAAAGCATAAACAAAGAAATAAAATTGTCCAGAAAAAGTCAGTGTGTTTATATTCAGTTGCAATATGTGATGTGCTGCGCAACAATCATTTCAAGAATGTACTTTATTTATCACATGACTTCAAAACGAGTCAGACACACTGCGTTTTTAAATATATAGTTATGTAATGCTACTTTAAGTTTAAATATATAATTTGCACCCGCCTCAAAAAAAATTGAGCATGTAGGTTTTAACAAGGGGAAATGTAAAATATATTAAAATAATGTGACATATTTGTGACATTTATTTTATATCTAATTAGAGTGACCAAAGGAGAAGTACAGAGTCAAACAGTTGTGCTAAAAGCTGTTCCTGTGCAAATGACTTGATGATATATTAAACTTCTTTTTGGTTAAATTGTGCACAATCAGCACTAGAAGCAGCTTCCCTGCACTTTGAATTGGAAGTAATTAATTCCCATGTTCTAGGAGGAAACGTCATGGTGTCATTATGAGGATGGCTCCTTTTCATTCTTCTTGTAATGACAGAAACGACTGGTCTGGTTCAGAAACTGAGACCATCCACAGATCGTACTGGATGAGAAAAATTACTTAAGATTACAGCAAGATTGCTAGATGGACAAATCAATACCAACTTTTTTGCCAGAAAGCACTTTAAAACATTGGGTGGCAGTGCACTGCTCGGATGTGTCCACAGAGATGCGAGCTTCACTGAGCTGCTGAATGAAAACGTTTCCCTTATTGTTGCACCAGTTCTTTTTAATTAAAAGGTTGAAGTCTGGCAGACATTAAGTTTTTTGTTCTGATAAAGTTAGAAAAGTTTGTTTATAAGACCAAAGTGCAAATATGTATTTTTGAAAAGACAAAAGCGCCTAAGTCTTCACACCCCTTCATCTGTATGCATGGTAATAAACTGTTGGTTATTAATTTGACCAGATATTTGATTAGTTTTACACTTTAAGAATAAGACTTTAGTAGCAGTTTTGCAAAATGACCAGCATAGTAAGCTGGTATGAAGGCCAACGCTCAGAAAACAGAATAAACTGTTGGTTTAGAGGAGACTTCACATACGGAGTCTGTAAAATGAGAAAACTAGGTTCAGTGTTGTTATTGGCAGGATTAATCATGGAAATGGTTGCCGCCTGTTAGGATCTGTCATAAGGGAGAAAATTGTCATATTATTTTACCAAAGTCCAGACGAGCAGCTCTCCAAAACTTAAAGCCTGTAGACAAATGAGTCTGTCTTTCCAACGGGTCTGGGAAACCATGTGGAGACAAAATGGTTTGGGAGGAGACAACACAGACTGGATAGTTCAACAAAATCCTTACTCACCTCATTTGACTCTTTATACACTGGCACGGTTGGTTGTGCCGGTGTTGTGTGAAAATTTGTCAGGTTTCAAGAATGAGCTCACCCGTTAATTCATAGGTGACTGGAAAATTACAACCGTAATTCCAGTGAAGTTGGGACTTTGTGTATAAGTGAAATAAAAACTATAATGATCTGCAATAAAATCAATTTAATAAACATCTAAGATAAGATATTTAAGGTTCAAATCTACAAACTTTATTGTTATTGTTTTGTTTTGTTTTTTTTTGCAATTGTTGATACAATTTAAATTTGCCTAAAAGACTTTCCGATTGGAAAAGCTGGGACAGGTACCTTATAAGGGTTTTGGAACAGAAGGAACAATTGTTGAGGCTTTGTGGGTAGAATTTATTTTTCTATCCTGGTTGGATGGAAAACTTGCTCATAAGTCTGGAGTCTCCTTTGTGGCATGTTGTGTTTCACATTTGGAAGAAGGTGTGCAGGGTACACATGCCTACCATCACAGATGCTGCCTTTTAAACTTTTCACAGATAATTATCCAGATAGTCTCCTGTCCAAAACGCCATGTCCATGATTTCAAAATAAACTCCATCTCATATTAGCTCAAGCTCAGACAAAGCAGACAGTGTGTTCAGGTGTAGTTGATTTGTGGTTGTACAGTTTTAACTTGTATAGCAAACTGTGTGAAGTGGCAATAGTTTTGTGAGGTTTTGTACCTACAGAGATTTCTTCAGATTCTCTTATATGGACTGTAGATCACAAAATGCCTAAATTCCTAGTAATTGCAAACATTGTACTTAAACTGTATGATTATTTGTAGGCATAGTTGTTTACAAAGTGGTGAACTTCACCCCATCTTTGCTTGTGATGGACTGAGCCTGAATTGAAACCCAGTCACTAAACCGAGTCATCTGTGAAATATTTCCTCAGCTTACTGAATCTTTTGTTGACCCGTTCCTGCTTTTTTGGGACATGTGGGCATAAATTAAAACTGAATGAAAATAATAATGAATATAACAAAACTTATCAGTTTGAACATTAAATATCTGGTGTTTATAGTATATTAAATTGTTTAAAAAAGGATTTGCAAATCACTGTATTCTGTCACATCCCTAACATTGAAACCAGGGTTGTAGAAGAGTATCAGTCTAGAAGCAGACTAAATGTGTTGCAAGCTATTAAATAAAAACACATTTTCAGGAATTAATTAATTTTAGCATCATATACAAAAAAACAAAAGTATTTATAGGGAAACAATTTGTGTTTCCAGCTTTACACTTGTGCTACACTGAAATAGCAACAGTTACCAGTTGCTTATGGGGATAAGTTTAAATGTACATATAAAAAAGGCTATAAGCTAATGACATTAACCCAACACTACAGAGATCATTTCCAAGGTATTTAAAACCCACACATTTCCTGTTTGTATCGTAGAATCTACATTACATTCACAAAACAATCTATAAAATACATCTCTGCCTTGAATTAGTAGAGCAGCATTTGCAGTTTGAGAAAGGCGAGGTTAGCCGCCATGACCTCAGAGAAGACGAGCAAATAGTTATTTCTGAGGAGAGCAGAGGATTTCATGATAATAATGCTGTGGTTAATAAATTGAGCAAACTGGGCAAGACTAAATGGCAAGCAATGTCTTTTTAATACTAATGTTAAATCGTTATGATACTTCATTTGCTTACCACTATGTATAATAACAGCAAACTCTTCTCTGGTGCAAACATGTATGACTTAATCAGCACATTTTCAGATGTGCTAAACAAAATGAAAATAGGTCAAACAGTGCAATACGCTGGTAGGAGGCAGGATAAATGTTTTTTTTTTTTTTAATAAAAAGTCACCTTCTTGCTGTGATCATTTCCAAATTTTAAAAATGTAAAGTAAACATTAAAGGGTTAAGACCACTGATAGATTTAGTCAAAGTAAAACACCTAAAATGTCACATTTAGAGGATAAATATTAGGTTCAGAGGATTTGGTGGGGATACATAAATAAAAAATCTATTTATAATAAGTAGAAAGTACTTTGAGAATATTTTGTTTCCTAATTGTTTGGGAAATTAAGTGATCCCCATTTTTTATAATCAATTCACTTGATTAAAAACATAAAATAATCAATTGTTTTTCAGGAAGAACTACATTTTACTAAGCCCAGCAGGCTGCAGGCCTTTGAGTTGAGTTTGCTGACTCAGTTGTGGCCACAGGAGGCTTTAATGGTTCCGAAACGTCATTAAATGTTAAAAGCTTTACTTTGCTTTACAGTAACACAACAATGGGAGGTTACTTCTCACAAAGCTTTCACTTTTCCCTACTTATGATGTAATTTTTTAGCTTTACACGTTGCAATAAAATATCCCAGTCCCACCTAAGTTGATCTTCAGCTCTACATTTACATGGGATGTGTGAGCGAAGCAACTTGTGAGGCGCATGAAGTCTCTTTTTCCTCACTGGTTAACCACACATCAATTTACTGAAAGAAGTTAACTTTTTTACCAGACCTCCAGCTTGTGAAGCAACTAGCCTCATTTTCAACCACTGGCATGGAAAAAAAGAAATATTATGTAAATGTATTGAAAGTCTTTGAAGGAATATGCATACAAGTCTGGGTAGAGAGTGGTTGAGTGAAGCAGTTTTCTCAGATGCATCTTACATGAACCAGTTTGCCTTTGCTGCTCTGCATCCAGGAGCGACTAAAAGCAGCCAGTCAGCGGAAACTGGGCTTTGAGGTTTTACTTTTATTGGAGGAAAAAATTATTCCAAGGCTGGTAGTCTCTTCTGTCATTGTATGGATTTTAGTCTAAGCTTGCAGCAAGGTGAAGTGGAACTTTTGTACTGCTTCATTTATACAGTAGCAGCTTTTTTCCATTTACTCACACACAAGAACAGATTTCTGGGAGCCTCAAAGGTTTGAGAGGGATTTTAGAGTGCCCATCATGCAATTTCCACCCTGTGGCTAGTTTGCAGCAATTCTGGTAATCCAGTTAAATAAAACCACTTAGATTGCTCAAACAGAATTTACAATACGTCAAACTGAACTGCAGGCGATGCTTCATTTTAGCTGAGTCATATTTGCTTCTGGGCCTCGTGCACTAATGATTCCCACCTGGTGGTACAGGCTGCATGTGCACTGCTTTAACCAGACTTTCTCTGTAAAACCAATGAGACAGGGTGGAAAGTAACATAATTAGTTATTATACTGTGCTTCTAGATACTATTGCAGTGCATAAAAGATCATTTGTAAGGACGAGGTTTTGTGACAGCTCTTGGATCTTCACAACATCTGAAGACAGTTTAAAACTAAATTTGAGTGTTGCTCTTGACTCATTTGACAATCTAAGCTGGGCTAAAATGTAATGATAGTGTCTGATTATAGGCTGCTTCTTTGAAGGCTGCTGGAAAAATGTAACTTTAGCTCATGTGCAGGTCTGAGGCACCACTTGCAAGTGTGTTTAACCGTGTTTGGTCAAATTTGGTAAACTCCAAGCAGATTCTTGTATATGACCTCAATATATTGCAATTTCCTCAGTCAGACTTAATTTGCAGGTTTTATGTTAAGTTTGACTAATTTAAAGATGGACTTTTCAGTTCAAAGAACAAAAGCATATATGTGCTGCAGGCACTTTAGATGTAATACAAAGAGTTTCACAGTTAATTAATGTGGTTTAAATAAAAATAGGATCAGAAATAACAAACAAAATGGGCAAAATGTATTTTTTAAATGGAATCTCAGTTTTAGAATAGGCCCTGGTGAGTTGGGTGAAGTAAATATAAAGTATTTTTTGGTAAATTTAATCCTCACTATCTTATGCATTGCAAAGAAAACTATTCTTCTGAATTGGGAAATTAAACAGAATATTTGTATCCAGCAGTTTAGCTGAAGTTCACTCCCTCTGCTCCCCTGTGATCAGCTGCATCAATTAGTCTGGGTGGAGGATTGTGACCTCGGCACTCTGGGGGTCGGGGTTGGCTGGGGGTCCCCGGTGGCTCTGGGTTGCTGGCGGTCTCCTTGGTGGGGATCTTGGTTGCTTTCTGGCAGCGGTAGTTGTAGGGTGGAAGTTTTTGGTGGGTGGATGGTTGGAGTTGCTCCGTGGCGGGGGGCCGGTGCGCTCTGGGTGGGCTGGGCAGGGGTCCTGGGCTCCGGACTGGCCGGGCTCCCTGCATGTGGGGTGGCGGTGGTGGGGGGTGCCTCTGGCCTGTCTATCCCCTTGCCCACTGGGGAGAGGAGGGAAAGGAAAAGCCTGTGCGTGGATGCATGGGTATGAGTGTGTGGATGTTCGGGCACTCAGGGCGCTTGGCCGGCACTCTGCCTGCCCTGAGCGGCCGGTACTTGGAGGGGTTGGCAATTCCTGGCTTGGGCCCGCTGGGGCCTCCCTATGCCGCCTCCTGGGTGGATGCTGGGTTTGCCCTGGGGCGAGGTGACTGGGGTCCATGTTCGGGGCTGACGGACGTTTGTCCTGTTCTCAGGGGTCCTGTCCTGCCTCTGACCTTTGGGTAGGGGGGGTCGTCTTAGCATGATCACCTTTCTGTGAGCACCTTACACCCCGTACGTTCTGCATGACGACACGTCACTAAGCTGTTCTTTAGGTTTATTCATGAAGAGCCATATTTTCTTATGTGAGAATACTCCAGATCTTAGTTGGCTTTCTCTCTTGGTATGCTTCATGTGTCGGTCATCATGTGTGTTTTTGCTTTTTGTACTCGTTTGTTTGGTTATGACGCTTGATTATGACACTTCTTTTTTTTTACGCTTGTTTACTTCTGACACTCTTGGCAGTTGTTGATTTCTGACTCTGTAGGATCCCAGGAGATATCCTTTGTTTTATATACAGGTGTAGCAGATGGAATGGTATCTGGTTGGATTATGGTTTCTC
>JBAMIG010000018.1:14390324-14404504 GCA_037177335.1 Kiunga ballochi
TCCAGCCACTGATAGGACTTGTGAACATCGGCCACTTCGGAGATCTGCCGGTGGTACATCCCATGCAGGGGTTTTTCTTCCCATGATGGTCCTCCAGACTCCATTGTCTGAGACATTCACTAAGTGCTTATATATATATATATATATATATATATATATAGAGGCAATATAGGGCATTTGGAGCATTTTTTATTAGCAATGGCCTTCTGGAGAACCCAGAGACATCCAAAAGAGATTTTTACTTAGGTTTGTAAAAATGTAATTACAAAAATAACGTCTGGATGAGAAGAGGGCATCAACGATCACCTCCATCTCCGATTGTGACACAAGTGGACTCAGTTTTGCAGTGTTTTTTTAAACTACTGCTCAAGATCTCTGGCAACTGTAGCTACCCATACCGCTCCCTCACTGAATCACAATAACAACCAATCACAATAACAACCTGTAGTTTAGAAGGTTAAGGGATAATTGGTGACCTTTTTCTGCCATTAAACCATCTCTTAGCAGGACATGTTAAATAGATCACAGTAAAAGCTAATTTCCTGATAAGTTTTAAATATCTTTGAGAATACTGTGATGTCAAGAGAAGATTATTTTATGCTCCTGCCTTTGATTAAATCAATGTGATAGTTAATGTGACAACCTACCAAAGCTGGAAACTTCCCTAAATCCTGGAGTGCTCTTTGAGCTTTGACATTTCCATCCGATTCAGGCCTGCTGTTGCCTGGGTGTGACATTCCTCAGGTGTGCAGTGCCGACTGCTGCTGCCGTGTCACAGGAAGTCCACTACAAAGCACCATTCACGCTCTCTAAAGAGCACAGGACACAGTTTCATCTGGTCTGCATCTTTAATATGATCAGAAGAGGAGTTACAGGAAAAATTTTTTTAAATTCTCAAATTTTACCCAAAGAAACATAAGTTCTGACCCAAAACATGGCAGCATGAGGGCAGAATCATTCATCTGCCTCACATTTTACTGTGTTGCTTGAATATTAAAAACAAAAAAGATCAGCTGAAGACATTAATATGTCATCAAACCCTGAATAAAGTATCCCCAGATTATAACACGGCTGCATCACTTTATTTGCCTCTCTTCTTACCCTGATGCAGGCAGGATAAACCTGGACTCATCAGACCACATAACCTTAATGCATCACTCCATCCTTTATGCTCCCTAGCAAATTGATACCTTTTTTTCTAGTTAGCCTTTCAGATTAGTGGTTTTCTTAAGTCTACACAGCTGTTCAGTCCCGATCCCTTGACGTCCCATTGCAAACACAGCCCTGAGTTCAACTGTTGTTTTTCTTTCATTATTTTTATACACCAAACGTTTAAGTGATCGCTGATCTCATTCATTCAGGATTATTTAGGACTGGTCACATTTATTCCTGGAAGACAATTGATCCCCACTATCTTTCCAGTTCATAATGATGCTTTGGACAGTTCTTAACCCAATTTTTGTCATTTCTGCATCTCCTCAGATGTTTTCTCTGCTTGATGCATCCCAACGATTCAACTCTTCTCACACAGACTCAAGTCTTTACCCCGACTTTACGATGTGGAAGCAGGATGAGAAGCAACTCATTGCATCAGCTGGGATTAAATAACTTGCTGCCAGCTGAAAGATAATTTCCCATAATGATGCAATAGGAGACTCAGACCTATTTGCTTAGTTGTATTTAGGTGGTAACAATTATTTGGGCCAAGCCGTAAATCTCATCAATAATTCTATGTGTTGCACATAACAGCCAATGCTTGTGATTAACTTGTTTTCATGGAACGTCGTCCATGAATAAACTCCCATTATTTTAAACCTCTTAACAAAAACACAATTACAAAAAGGACTTGGTTCAATTTCAGGGGGAAAAAATATTTTTTAAATTATCCTGATCCTGAAGCCACTTCCTGGTTATTTTTGTGTCTATTTCTAAATTAGCAACCTCATAAAATGAGACAACATCGTTTAGTTTCATGCCTCACATTAACTGCTGGCATCAAGCACAAACTGTGGGTTGAAGTTGTAAATGACAGAGCAGCTGTTGTGGGTTTTCCTCTGCAGGATGATGCTTATTAATCAAGGCTACATACAAACTCATTCCAAATTATTTTAAAGCACTTCTATCCTATTATTTTACCACAGAACTATTGGAAACGTCAGTTTGCATTGACTAAAAAGGGAGCTTTTGATTTATTTTGATCTTTTTCCCGTTCAGGTTTACTACTGCATTAACAGAACCTGCAGCAGCATCAGCTCCCTGTGCTGCTGCGCTGACTCAACTTATTTTGGTTCCTCCACATGACGCTGGATGAAGGCTCTTTGTCGCGTTTCTGCATTAAAAAAAAGACATAGCCTATAGGTTACTTTTTGAATGCTTGCATGCCTCACTTCATAGCCTCTGGATGTCCTCCCTCCCAGTCTCTCTTGACAAGCATGCGTCACCTCCCCGGATTGTTGGATGAAAAAGAGGGCAGTTCAGGATTTCTTTTGAGGCGTCTCTCTCTTCCAACTCCCTCCTTTCTCCCCGCGTCTTTGAGCCTGTCGGTACAGCAGCAGTTCCAGCTTCCATTTACCTGTGCAGAGCATCCAGAGCCGCTTTTTCCTGTCAGAACAGACGCACTGCAGCACGCAGAGGCAGAAGGGAGAGCATTCTTGGAATAAGCTGACGAAGTCAATTCGTCCTACTTCATCTGAAATGCTGCTGAGAAAAATCAGGTAATTTTATTTTTATTGTTGTGTTGCTATTTTAGGGCACAGTTAAAGTGACTCTAACATTATTCGCCATCATTCGAAAAAGTGACCCTGTTTTGGACTTATTTGCGTGAAAAGACAGATTTTTTGTCATAATTGGGCCATTATTTTGTTTCTAAATTATGTTCTGTCAAAAAGTTAAACTTGTGGAGTTAATTAAACCTCTATTATCCATTCAGTATTAGTCTAATTTTCAGGTTATCTGCACTAACATTGGATGTTCCTCATCAGCACAATTGGCTGAGTTTGTAGTTCTGAGATGAGTTTTCTGACTAGCTTAACAATTTCATTAAAATGACACAACATAAAAATATATGTGATCACTTCCCTTTGCCTTTATAAAAATGTTCTTGTTACATTTATTAAAGATTAATTTTTTATTTTTATCACATGAAATTATTTATTTCCAGAGATTTAATGTGATCCTGTAGATTGAGTGGGTGTTGTTTTGGTTTAACACTTTAAGGCCTAGCTACTTGATATATGTTTCTGAGACATTTTGCATCACTTTATGGTAGAAACTTTACTGAAAACCCTGTTGTTCATTGTATAATACTGATCTCCTGCCCCCTGGTGAATGTCAGAAAGCAGAAGATTACACTGTAGTAAATTTGATCTATTAAATGGTAAAAATATACAAAAAAAATGTTTAATGTTACCAGACCTGACAGAGTATAATAGTGAAGAGGATGATGAGACAAAAATTTAAAAGATAGGGAACAAAAATCAACAACTTTACCTTTAAAACTAGAAAAGAAGAGAAAAAACCCACACAACCAGCTCCTATAGCTTGTAAAGAAGTTTAACAGAGAATATCTGGTTCCTGTAAAAAGTAGAGAGTAATCAGGAGCACCTGGAGGAAGACAAGGTTAAGGATGAGCAGATTATAAACTAGTCTGTGTCTCACAATTTCTAAATATCAAAATACATTGTAGAAATTACAAGAAAATCCAGAAACATAAAGAGACATATATGTTTGCGTTTGAATTATGATACTTCATAAAATGCAGGTATTGATTTTATTTGCTCAAAAAATTTCTAAACCAGAGTGTTTTATTGTGAAAGAATCTAAAAAACTTAACAAAGGTTCAGCTTCCCTTCATCTCATGTCCTCTTTTACAAAACAATATTACCACACAATAATGCTGCCATCACCGTGTTTTCTGCAGGGACTGAATCTGTGACTTGATACGCCTTACTATGTGTCTCCCTCAGGATGTTTGCAGTTGTTGCTAAAACTTTGCATCACTGGAGCTGATCATTTCTGTAATTTAGAGTCGTTAAGGTGTTTTATTATTTATTTTAGAAGGTAAAAAAAACTGTATTTAATGTCTCTTTAGATTAATGACTTTTGACCCCCTATAGAGGTCTGTAGTACTAATGGTTGCTCAGATTCTCAGGTGCCTGAATGACCAGTTCAATGAGTTATGACCTAAAACTCAAAGATGAAGTCAAAATAAGTCATAACAAAACTTTCAAACTTGTAGCGCATAGCAGTACTTATTGTGTGAAGCAGTAAAAAAAAAAAACAGATACATCTCTCAATCCAGAGCGACTTATTATAAACTTCTGTAGTTTTTGTCTGAAACTACACAAAGAGCAAAGATATCTGATTAGAGTGTTGTGGTCCGTATACAGGAAAAAGGCACCATGAACACAACATTAAACACATTAACTAATCTGAAAGTTGATGGAAATGCCTCTTTTTGGTAATAAGGTGCTCATGCAAGCTCTGGTCCATCCAGTTTTTCACTCAGGTCCAAAATCCGGTGGTTGTTTGTAACATATTTTGACTTTTTCCCAGAAACAGTGGGCAGTGAATCATCCAGTGGGTGGCTTTTCCAACAAAGACATCTTGTTGGAAGGCAGATGCTTGGTTTTCTTACAGATGAGAGGCATTATGCTTGATGAAACATTGAACCAGAGGTAGGGTGTTGAGCAAATAGCCCAGTGTGAAGCAAATTTAATCTATTCTGTTACACATTAAGTGGATTTCCACAGTTCAAAGCTTGAGGGTGTTTCTGAGCACCACCTCTTACCTTTCTTAATGGACTTTATCTTAAAAAGCTCCTCTAAAAATGTAAAAGTTTAATTAATTTGTATGGAATTGGACTTTAGTCTGTTCTTGTTTGATGTTTGAATATATGTTTGAAGCCTCTGTTTTGCATGTGTGGAGCAGCGGGAAGTCTTATGGTTATTTAGTTTTATAAAAATGTTTTGTCTGTCACAAATGAACAGCCAGTTGCTGCTCAGATGTCAAGCTGTTACAGACGGACAGACAGAAAATGAGAAGGAATAAAAAGAATAGTCTTAAATTAGGGAGGTATCTTTCACGTTCCAGCAAAGACAGCTACTTACTGTAATTTATCCCAGCCTTCTTCTGACACTTATAAAAAAAGACACAGCAAATCTAAAAGTTGTTTTAGTTGTTTAGTTCACTCTGTCTGATGTGACCCCTCTGTGCTTTTGCAGGCACGTTAAATCCACGGCTGTTTCTTCTCACCCAGTAAGAAGAAGTACATGGTTAGATTAGAATTTAATTTCAATAGGAGGATTATAAATACTTTCTTTGGGGGAATAAAACTATACTTTGCTCCATATGTCAAAGTTTAATAGTTTAATAATGTTTCAAACGTGCGTTATGCAACTTGGTGACAGCTGCCAACCAACGCTGTTATATCTGAATTTTTAAGAGTGGATAATGGGTTAATGAAAAAAACTATTTAATAATTAATAATTAAATTATTTCAAATCCCATTTAGGACTATTGTTTGTTTATCCATGCATTCTTTCAGTCATTATGTTTATCTATTCTTTTTGGATGTACAAACACATTTGTACACTTTACTAAGTAGTAATGTGTAAATATGAACAAATTAACATTGGATTAATGGAATAATTTAACTTGGGTTAAAATAAAAGCATCTACAATATAAATACACTTTAGAAAGCTCTAGTTACTCGATTTACTTGATTTTAAAATTTTAGTCATGATAGCAGTTGTAGTAGTAGATAGTATAAGAACCTATTTGTAGTTGCTCGGGGGAAGACACTACAAAAACAATCAAAACCAGTTAGTGCTTCCACAGGGCTCACAGCCCATTCGTCAAACGGACATGTTTGATCCAGATAAACTGGGATCAGCAATCATTTTCAGGCTTGATTGTGGAGACGAGGTTTACCTCCATTGACTGATGCAGAGTACTGCAGAGGCCACTCACATGATGCAGCAGCATCACTTCAGTGCAGCATTGAAAAGCTTTGAAAAGAACATTTATTAAAAATGCATCTGTATTATATAACACAGCTATAAATGTTAAGTTGTACATGTTGACTTAATCCTGATTTATACAAGTTTTCATGCCCACAGGACATTAGTGTGCAGCTGATCAGTGTCTGCAGGAGGAGGAGAGTGGATAATGCATTGGTTGCACTTTGTACGAGTCTGAATGCAGAGGGGTGGCATTGATTTCAGCCTGACTTGTCTTTATTGTTACTGTCATTAAAACAAGAAGAACTGCAAGACGCCTGGCAATCGCACCAATGACTTCAGTGTAAAATGTGATCTAAAGATGGCACAAAATAACCCACAGAAACTATTCTGTCCTCTGTCACTGATCTGAATGCACAAACTGATATTTAAGCGCAACACTGAGGCCATTTGAATTAGTGTGCAGGGTCATAATGTGGTTGTGTCTTTGTAAAAAGCTTACGCCAGAATGGTCCTTGGTGGTTTAAAACTTCCTTTCCTCTATGAAAAGAGCAAGAAGAAAAGAGGAAAGAAAAAAAAGCACACTGCTGTGCCAGTGGTCTGTCCTTTAATTTTCCCTGAAGCCTTTGTAAGGAAGTGAAAGCACAGTGTGCAGCTGTCCTCTTGGCCACTGCTTACTATTTGTGAGATGTTTTCTTGTCAAGCATACTAATAGTAATGCTAGCCCTGTGCTGTTCATTCAGCTGGCAAGGAAACAGACAACACTTATGCAGCCATAAAAGAGGGGCCGTTTGATTTGACACAAGTTAGTGAGCTGCGTTTGTTTAATTCTTTTAAATGATGGGTTTGACAAACAGATGCAGCTTTATTAGGACTTGTTACATTACAGGCTGACTCCAGAGGCTTTAAAACTGGTTTTGTGATGTTGAATTACCTTGTTGCAGAGAACACATCTTTATTTTCTTTTTAAGAATATTTTATCACAATGTATAATAACCGCTGGGATAGGCTCCAGGCCCCTCCGCGACCCCGTTGGGGACAAAGCGGTAGATAATGGATGGATGGATGTATAATGACCTTTGCGACATCTTTTATTGCCTTCCTTCTGCTCTTTCAGTTTATTTACTGGTGACGTGCTAGTGTCCAATACACTCAATAGCATGCTATGCGCAACACTTGCTAGATTTTGTAGCCTGTATTAAACGTCTAAAAGTTTTCCTTTCAGATGCGCATTTTGTTACGTTAGGTTGCTCAAATTATCATTCACAAATGGATGCATTTTTATTTCTTCCTTAGACATTAAATTTGCAAATCAGCTTCAAAACATTCAAGTAAGTTTGACCTGATAGTACCTAAAAATTCATTTGGAGAAAGAAAAGTGTTTTAATATTACAAATTAAAATGTTCCTGCTTTGTCATATCCCAGTGCATCATTTATCGTTTAAGGTTGTGTGAGGTCACTGTGTGTATCCTGCCATGCGTGCTGAGTTAATAATAGGGCCAGGCTGGTGATGGAGAGCTGGCAGGATGCTGCTGGTCTGAGGCACTGTCATTAGCTCATGGAGGTGATGAATGACTTGTGGTCAGGGCTCTGTGCCACCAGCTTCCCTTTGGAAACCAGAGAAGCTGCTCTTTTCTACTGTATGGCTGAGCTCAGAGGCGATTGTCTGCATCCTGTGACTTGAATCCACTACGCAGTTGTACTAAAACAAGGATCAGGTTTAGCTAATCTGATGCTATAAAGGAGTCCTTGTTGTTCTACTTATGTTGAAACTGTCGGGAAACTTTATTTTCCTTTGATGACGAGACTTAAGAAAACTATCCTTAAACCTTATTTTATACTTAGGGAGTAAATATGTGATGCACCTAATCACTAAATGCAGTTACTGTAGTATATACCTGCATCATTGTATTGAGGGTTGTGGTTGAGTTGGAGCCTGTAACAGCTGTCATAGGTGAGATGCAAGGCACACCATGGACATGCCAACTTGCAAAATGAATTAATGAAAACTTGGCAGATCTGTGAGGGAGATGTTGGGATTATCACTGCTAAATGAACAATTCTTAAACTAGTATATCCTTGATAAAAAAAATAGAGATAGATGAGAAACAATCTTGTATGAACCTTTTAGTAAAGTAAGAAAATATAAAAGATTACAGGATCTTTCTTGTTTTTACCTGAAATTGTGCTACTCAAATTTTAATATTGAATATTTATATATTTTGTTTATAAATATTATAATTTTTTAATAATTAAACATGGAGGTGGACCATCTAACGTACAGTAGATCATTTTTGTTACCCATAATAAAACAAGATAAGTCTCTCTGAACAGAAGCCAACTCAAATTAAACTGTAATAAATGAAAAGGCCACTAAATAAAAAATCATTGCGTTATTGCAGTAAACCTTTGAGTGTCCTTTTATTCACTTCTGTATCTTTGCAAAGCTCCAATGAATAATGCAGTGAAGAGAAGATAAAACAAAAATGTGCAGCTTCAGTAGTTCAGTACCCAGGAATTTCAGAGCTTTTGCCAACTTGTCCAAGGTTATCAAAAATGTCATCATCAATCAGTTGCTCTCTTATCTAATCCATGATGACATCCTGGAAAACTTCTATCTGGCTTTACGTCTCACTACAGCACAGATTCTACTCTGCTAAAAGTCCTCCAAGACCTGCTCCTCTCCACTGACTCCCGTAGCTGTGCCATCCTCATTCTCCTCATCCTCAGTGCAGCGTTCAACACTAAACACCACAATGTATTAAAGTAGCGTCTTCACTATGGAAGTGGAGCAAAAACCACTGTGCTGAACTGGTTCACATACCACCACAACAAGAGAAGCATTTTTAAAGAACTGCTTATCACCCCCCCCCCCACACACACACACACACACACACACATACACACTCCCACACCACATCTTCATCACCACATACACATATATGCACACATAGATGAAGCAAGTAAGGAAACTATCTGCTGTGGAAGACCAGAAAGTAGCTAAAAGGATTAAATACGTAAACAGTGAGGGTAAATACTAAAAAAAGAAGGAATAAAAGAAAAGATTAAAGAAAATATTAAAACACAATAAAATATCCTTAATAAGAACCAGGTTGCAAAAAAATAAATATTCATACTAATCCAATACTTTCCAAAGTAAAAGCCCAGTTTAGAAAAATGTTTTGCCTGTAACAGCCCTGAGGTTTGCTGAGACAATTAAAAATTCTCTGTCCCGGATTAAAAGTCTGGCAAAAGTGTAAGATTACAAGTTATTAAGACAAAGAAAAATAATACAGAGTAAAGAATTGCAATCCTGAAAGTCTGTTCAGAGGTCCGTCAGGCAGAGATCTGGAGAAACTCTGACCCTGGACATACAAGCTGGAAGTTTAACGCCTCGTTCCCACATCACTGCATAATAATATCTTTTCATAGTAGAATAAAGAGATTACTTGGGGCCTAACACCAGGTCCACATCGTAAAACAATCTTGACCGGTAAGGGTGTCATCTCAGGGTGAAATCTCACGTAAAAAAAAGTTTTTATCTTTCGTTCATCTCTCATGTTTGTCAAACAGATCAGTTCAGTATTTAAAGCCAACTTTTTCCAACCCTAAACCATCACAAAACTCAAGCTTTTCCTCACCTTAATTGACTTTAAAGTCATTTACGCCTTCATTTCCACTCGCCTTGCCTACTGCAACCCAAGCTACACTGTCATGTCTCTCCTGCTTACAAACTGAATGCTGCAGCCATACTTTTAACAGGACCTGCAAACAGGACCCCATCTCCCCATCTTAGCATCCCTCCTGTGGCTGTCTATTATATTAGAATTGATTTTACACTGCTTTTGTTTATTTATACAGCCTTTATTGGAATGACACTCACTTAGGTCACAAACCCTTTAACCCTTGAGTCCTTTTTTAGATCCCTCTGGCTTGCCGACATGCAGTTAGAACCAGTGACACCATCAAACCTCAAACTTAGGGGTGACCATGGCAGCCTCCAGACTCTGGAACAACTACAATAAATCAATTTTTTGTGAGATCACTGGAGCATGCATTAGCTGAACCAGAACTAAACACATCTTGGAGTATCAGAGATCACTGAATGTCTCCATGGTGGGAATAACAACTGGAATCTACTGTACGTCCTCTCTTTCATGTTTTAACCAGACTTGTTGTTTGATCCCAACAGATGTGTCCAGATTCTTCTTCTTTGTGTAGTTGGTCATCTCACTCTGGGTTTTCCCACCCAGAACCCACTTTCATATGGTATGTCTACATTTTGTCTTCTATTTCTACTCATCATTCATCTTTATACGGCCAAACGATTAATGAGTCTAAATGAAATCTCTGCATGAGTTGACCTCATCATTTTCTACATGAGACGTCTCAAACAAACTATGTTCTTTAGAGTCTGTATCTTTTTTTATTCCTAGATGAGGTGCGACAGCTCCAAGTGAACATCCCTCACTCAGGTCCAGTTATTGCCCCGCTTGGCAGCTCCATCTTCATGCCCTGCTTGGTATCTCTGTCTTCTAATCCCACCTCTTCCACCCCAGTGTTGCCGCGGGTAAAATGGACTATGGTGTCTGGTGGGATAGAGACACAGATTTTAGTAGCACGGGGTCAAAGGGTAAAGATCAACGAAGCGTACCGAGACCGTGCTTCATTGCTCAACTACACCTCCTCTCAGGATGACCTGTCTCTTTGGTTGGGAGATTTACGCCATAGTGACTCGGGTTACTATCGCTGTGAGGTGCAGCAGGGCCTAGAGGACGCTAGTGACCTCATTCAGCTCAATGTCAGAGGTAGCACTATGACTCCGTTTGCCTACATTTACAGACACAAGGGACACTTACCTGCAAGATTTCCTTGTATCCATTAGACTAAAACAACAGAAACTGACTAACCACTCTGAAATGTATTATGGGAATGTAGCCTAAATATATGTGTGTTTATGTGTTTAGGTGTCGTGTTCCACTACAGAGATGCTTTCGGCCGTTATGCCTTTTCCTTTCAGCAGGCACAGAGAGCTTGTGAGGCCATTGGTGCACAGATTGCAACCCCTGACCAGCTGCTGGCAGCTTATCATGATGGATATGAACAGTGTGATGCAGGCTGGCTGGCAGATCAGTCTGTCAGGTATTGACCATTTGAATTACACAACATACTCAAATCTCTGCTTCAAGGGTTTCCCATATTTGTCCTCTTGACATTATTTGTAATTGCTGGCTGGGTCAAAAAAGGTGAGCACTGATTACATTTGGTGATGCAGGTACCCAATCCAGATGCCCCGTGAAGCTTGCTACGGAGACATGGATGGACAACCAGGAGTGAGAAACTACGGAACAATGGATGCAGAAAATCTGTTTGACGTCTACTGCTACATAGAACAAATTGATGGTAAAAAAGTGTATTTACTTTTACTGATCCAAACTTTTTCATGATTGTCTTTTTTTTTTTTGAAAGTGTAAAAACCTATGCAAGATATTATAAATGTCAAAGTATGATTTAAAATTCTTGTCTTTAAGTAACACATTTTTCATAAGCCAACACATTCCCTGCATGTCATTAATAATATTAGTTACAGTTTGGCTCAAAGTTAAGATGCATGCAAAATATTAGATATACGTGTTTTTGTAGGAGAGGTGTTCCACGACTCCGTCCCACATCATTTATCATTTGATGAGGCACAGTCCTTCTGCGAGGCTGCAGGAGGAGAGTTAGCTACAACGGCGCAGTTATACTCCGCATGGAGTGAAGGTCTTGACCATTGCAGTCCCGGCTGGCTGTCTGATGGGAGTGTACGCTATCCCATCATAAACCCCAGAGAGCGCTGTGGTGGCCCCCTGGCAGGCGTCAAGACCCTCTACCGCTTCAGCAACCAGACTGGCTTCCCAGAGCCTTCTAGCCTTCATGATGCTTATTGTTTCAAAGGTTTGCTCCTTTTGTTTAGAGTTTAATTAAAAAATGCCAAATGCACTGGATATGAATTGCTCATAAAAATGAATTAAGAGGAAATGTTTTGACCACAGAATTGTCCTTACTTGTGTGTGAAAATAGGGAAATAACAACTTGTAAAAAAGAAGTTAAGGGAAGAAAACAAAACAAAGATTAGTATTTAATATTAGTCACTCACCTCTTCTCAACAGGAAACAGTAAAACCTCCAGTGACTCTCCAATGAACTACATGACCACAGAAGATGAAGACTTCGGACAAAATGTTGTCATTTTAATGGAAAATAACCAAGAAATTCACCTGAATCAACAAACAGAAGAGGTGGAACGAGAAGCTCAGAGTAAACTTGAATCTTTATCCATTTTTCCCGTCCCCATTACTCTGATAAACACAACCAATTCCACCCCAAAAGTAATATTAGACATAACAGAGTCTCCCTTCAGCACTGCGTCTGCGATGGACCAGCTTCATCCTTCTGACAAAACCCCAGAAACAAGTCACTCCCTGCATCGTACAGCACTGAACAGTACCATGAGCAGCACAGAAGCATACAATCCAGTCCAAAATGCATCATACTCACCCAGTGTTTACAATGAGACAGCTTCCCAACAGAACCTGAGCTCCACCTTTCAGTCTGTACTGGAAAGAACTGGAAGCCAACCTCACACACAAAACCTGACAGTGTCAGACATAAACCTTCAGGAGGCCACCCAGCCAACGAAGGTACCAAAGCAACCCCAAGACACACCAGAGGTCAGCCTAAATGTTAGCAGAGCACAAACATACAGTGAAACAAACAGCAATCATACTCAGGATGCAGGTTTCTGGGAACCAGCCACTTTGAGCATCGACCCCATGCTGGAGGTGGAGTTGGATGAAGCGACAGTAGAAGATCCTCTGCAGAATCCTCTCTCCACTCAGACTTCAAAAGAAGAAGAAACAACTCCGACACTTATAGCCCAAATGACTGAATCCACCACTGAGCTGCTAACCTTCACGTGGGCCAACACAGATGGGTCGGGAGATCTTTCCAAAGGTATGTCCAGTACTTTATATTATATGAAAGTGTGTTTCTCTTAGTAATTAGTAAAACGGCTAATACTACCTTTTAATACTTATTTGCTTTTTTTAAAAGGCACTTATTTTCAGGGAAGCTATTTTCTACATGAAGGGATTGTTTCTTTTCTACTTTAATGTTTGATAATTAGCTGCATCTCTTTTCCAGACTTCAGACAAAGCTAAGCACCATATTAACATATGTGACTGATATACTGTAAATCACATGTCACATTGTCGACTATAAGTGTTTATCAAACTTGCAATCACTCCTATCATGCTTGCAAAAGATGTATTACAACTCCCATAATGTGTAATAATCTTTTTCCAGAGAAAGACCTTCAAGTGGATGGAATCACCTTTTCTTTATCTTCTACTGCGTCCTCCATAACTCACCCATCTCCTTCTGCTACATCTCCCAGTGCTCCCACTACGCATCAGACTAAATCTCCTGCTCCCACTCTCCTGTCAGTGTCACATCCTCTGGAAAAAGTAGACTTGGATAACTCTACAGCACCACAGTTTTGGGAGACCTCCATGTCTAGACAAGAAGGGAGCACAAGCTTAGAAACAGAAGATAGTTTAAATACGGAAAGTGAGGAAAAACAACTTTATGCAATTTCTGAAGCAACTTCCCCTATCCGCAATGGTTCAAACAACTCTTATTCCTCAACTAAGATCATCACAACACAGTCAAAAACACCAAGTTACAGAGTTTATGAAGATACTGTGACGAGCTCTTATGAGGAAGCAAGCGGAGATGAACCTGAAACAGTTAGTTTCACCTTTAGTGATGGTATTCTAACTAATCCAACCATTAAAAACGAAACACTATTTTCTCCAATCAATGAAAAGGAAATCAATGTTTCACTTTTACTGGAAAAAGTAGTTAAAAATGACTCAACCCTTTTTCTTGAAGAAGAACCTAAACTTACATCAACTTATATAGAGGAAGCTAAAGATGCTACAACCTCTTTCTCCACAGAACAAGCTAAACTTGAACCAACCCTTGTCTCTGCAGAAGAAGCTAAAGTTGCACCAACCTTTATCTCTGCAGAAGAAGCTAAAGTTGCATCAACCTTTATCTCTGCAGAAGAAGCTAAAGTTGCACCAACCTTTATCTCTACAGAAGAAGCTAAAGTTGCACCATCCTTTATCTCTGCAGAAGAAGCTAAAGTTGCACCATCCTTTATCTCTGCAGAA
>JBAMIG010000018.1:14414954-14435272 GCA_037177335.1 Kiunga ballochi
TCTATCTATCTATCTATCTATCTATCTATCTATCTATCTATCTATCTATCTATCTATCTATCTATCTATCTACCTATTTTTTATTTTAAGCAACTTAAAAACATGAGACAGTATTATCACATTTAGAAAAATGTGTAACTTTTGCTGCTACCATGTTGGCCAGTTCATCCTTATTAAATACATTATTTAATCTCCATAATCTTCCTCATAAAGTAAAGTTTGAATAGAAAAATAAAAACCATTCAAGGCACTGACCATGATCTTGAATGCATCACAACCTGAAGCTTTCTGCCACAGTTTTGCAGTTTGTTTGGCTCATGTGAGAAAAAACAGGGATGTTAAAGGTAAGTTAAATCTCATTTTTAATCGCCGTTGCTTCAGATATAACCCCTTGACAAGTTATAGGGAGGAAGAAACTGTTAGCATCTGAAAAATGTGTTAGCTAACAAGCACAAATCATCTTTAAAAATATGGTGTTTTACCACATTTTTATCAATCCAACGTAATAACGTTACAATGTTAATTTTATTTCATTTTTTAAGAAACACTTCTGATGTTTAAGTTTATATAGCCTAGCCTAGTTCACAAAGAAGATGCTACGTCAGTGTCTGCCACAATGGGGCGCCACTGTGTCACCTTTAGTTAAACTAAACAGTTTAATAACAATCCCAAAGTGTTTAATCTAGAGGTTTCAAAAAGGCCTGCAGGTTTTATGTATCTCTGTTCCAACACATATGGCTCACATTAAATAGACCACCTGTGAAATGAATAAATAATTTGAGTCAGGTGTGTGGGACAGATATGGAAAACCTGAAGGATTGTGGTCCAGAGATAAACCACTGGTTTAATTATTTCATTCTAATAGAACAAAATAATATTTCTCAGTTTTCTGTGGGAATATGCTTGAATGAACCTTATCAGATATTTTAGGGAGTATTTTAAGCTCTCAATATGTTTTTAGATATGATTACTTCCTCTAGGATGATATTTTACTTTATACAACTGTCCCCTGTTTGTTTGGGTTTTTTTTTTACTTTACTTAATTTATTGCTATTGTCCCTCCTTCAAACAAAATGCTACCTTTCTGTTGTTGATGTAGAATACTAAGAGAATTAATAGTGTGGAAAAAAACATGAATGAGAAACTGGAGGAATTTTTACAACCACAGTCGCTACTTGTGTAGCAACTGTGACTCATTTAATTTGTGTTAATAATTCAATGGTAAACTTTTACATTAAAAATAGTCCACGGTGTTATTTTATTTATGCCATATTAGCATTCATCACACTATTTATATATGTAGAAATAGCAGAACATAATTTCTCTTTTGAAACACATGTCACACATGTGCACAACAAACTGATTTAAAATGGTTGGTATAAAAAGTATTTCAGAAAGGACTACTGATATTTAAAAGTCTGTGAAAGTTGTTTGTTTGTTTGCCTTTGTGAAAGACGGCATTGAACACAATAAAGTTGATTGTTTACCCAAATCAGATGATCAGCTAATATTAACTGATGATACAGGCTATGATGAAGTGAATGAATTGGTCTAAACTCATTTCTACGCTATTTCCTTTCATCTTTCGTGATGCAGAAGTGTCAGATACCGTAAAGGGGAAAAACTATGCGACTTAAATCAATGTATTTTGCTTATACAGCATTCAAAACATGATTTCCTTCACTTAATAATCAATCTTTGGCACTACCTGTCATTCAAGTAAAAGGTAAAGGTACAAGTCACATTAGTTCTGCACATGAATTCAATTCATAGCTTCATTATTGCTGCATGTGCAGAATGTCTGCAAGCCTCCCTTTAGGAGGGCCAAGCTTCTTTTTGAGGAGAGATGCATCTCTCAGGCCTTCAGGAACCTCACACAGTCCGACCTGGACCCAGCAGTTTGGTGTCCGTCCCGTCAGTCATTGAGCTGATAGCGCTGCTTCACATGGGGGGTGTTATAAGGGCCTGTGACCCTGGGGTCAAAAGGTCAGAGAGGAGTGAACAGAGGCCACGTTTTAAGGACTCCTTTAGGAGTTCCTCTTTCTTCCATCAGACGCGTGGCTCGCTAATTGAGAAGTCCACCTCTTCACAAGCGAGAGTGTGTAGTGCCTGAAAATGACTGCTGAAGAGGTGAGGAGGAGGAGTAGGTAGAAGCTGAAGAGGAGTGGGTTGTAGGAACTGAGATTAGTAGTAATAATTTTTTCTAAAACTTTTTAGTGTGGATTTTAGATTTTTAAGGTTTTAAAAGATAAAAAGAGTTTAGAAAGTAAGATAAACTGAATGATATTATACATTTGTTTAAACTCATTTCAGACACAAAATATTACAAAATAGTCAAAGTAGACTCAAAGTTTTTTGTTTATAATTATTTAAAGCATAAAATATTATGTATTATCATGTAAAATGTAAGAAATAAGTAAACATATACATGTAAAAGCCAAATTAACCTGTTAATGTAAAAATTTCCCGATCAATTTGTGTCAATCTTTTGATTTATCAGCTGCAGATTCAAGAGCAGAAAAAAATATGATTATTATCCACATTCTTTATTTTGAACTGACTGTATTTTAAAAGTTTACTTTCTAAAAATCAATTTAATATTAATAATTGGTCCAAGAAAAAATGGGATTTCATTCGGATCTACAATGAGGAGACAAGCGGGAAAAGGAGAAGCTGAAAAGATGGCTGGGAACCTCAGTAAGGAGCTTTACCCACAACCTTTCACCCCATCATCACCGCTCGCCGGGACAAAACCCACTTCTGCTTTTCTCACCTCCAGTTCTACTCAGGGAAAATTTGTTTTTGTTTTTAGCTCTGTTGTTCTTTTTCTTTGGTTATTTATCCTACAGGAGGAATGAATGCACGCTCATTCAGCTCAAGTGTTTTTAGCATCCAATCAGAGAAATGCAATCACACACGGCAGAATTTGTTTCCTGATGGTCGCAGCTTGTTATAAAGATTAACTTTACTGCTTGTGTTTATGTGAGATCTACTCGTTTCATTGAGTGAAATCTTCATACTTTAAATATGCTATTTTAAAATATGCTTTTCTGCTTTAGTTGTGAAAATCAACCTGAGTTTTAATTCTAAAATAATGCAAATTATTAAAAAATAAAACAAAAATTTACAACTGCTGGTGGATATTCATTTAATTACTTGTTGCACATTTTACTGCAAATAAATTACACTAAATGTACAAAAGTTCAAACTGTTATGGTAAATAAGGACAATGTTTTGTGATCACTGAAATCTTTTGATATTACACAGAAAAATAAGATGTTATTATTCGGTTTATGTTTTAAAACAGTTATCTCTAAGTATTTTATCACAGTGAAAGTGTTTAGATGTTGCAGATTCAGATTTGTGCATTCAATGAAAAAATGGTGGGCTTCCTGCAGCTCCACAGATACAAAAGGCCTCTGATATTTGACCTAATTAGAACAACAGAACACAAGCAGCGCCTGTTTCCACACTGCAGCAATTTGCACCGGGGTTGGGAGGCTTCACTGAAGACAGTCGTGTGAAAGAAAAAGATGGTCACAGCGCAATACGGGGGACAAACCCTGTATGGAGGCAACATATTTATTTGAGCTTGTTAGCAGCTGAAGAGGGGTTTTTTTTCACACCTCACATTAGAGGCACTGGGTCTAATCAAATAGTTGCATCACTAAGGTCAACATGAAAATAAAACCTTGTTAACATATTAAATTTGTGTATATAATTTGTTGTCGTACAATACCTTCTCATTTTTAAAAAAATGAGACAGTATTGTGTAAAAATAAAACTCTCCTACAAAATACATTTTGATGCTTTTATTGTGAGAATATTTCCTTTAGAGAGCTTTTTGAGTATTTCTTCAATAAATAGGTTAAAAATTCTTCCACTACTTTATTATCACTCATTTATTTGAGAAAAAGTTAAGAAACAGACACCCCCCCCCCACATACCTCTTTAAAAAAAAGATGAATGATATTTCAATCATTGTATTATTGATACTTATGATGGACTTAGATGATTGACTGCTTTTTTTTTTAAACTGATCAGGTGACTTATATCTGTTTAGTTCAATAAAATTAAAGTTATATATTCAGACAACTATCAATGTCCACAAGCAGCACTGCACACAAGTCAATATGTTGTCCTTATTTGATAAATAAATATTCATTTCTTGACTCTCCTGCTGCAGCACGTCCAGCAGGGGCTACACTGAGCTTCGGGTAAACCTTAGAAATGTGTCCTCAATATTCATGAGGTGTTTCTCTTCACTGATTTAATGGTGTGAAAAAGAACCTGAGGCTGTTGTTCATGGCTTTGTGAGCTAATATCAAGTTGTGTGTGATGTTATAGTGACACGTTACTGTTTCTGATGAGGGAATAACACAGAGGTCATCACCTTCGTGCCTCGAGGGCACCTTCCAAAAGGTTTTAGTGTTTTCCTGGTACAACATATCTAATTTAAATGAAGACGTTCTCCAACAACTTGTTATCATTTTCTGCACCTGCTAATTAAAACAGGTGTTTTAAAACTACTGGATGGTGGCCCTTGAGGACCACGTTGGTGGAGTGACGGGCAGGGGTCAGCAAGTGTTGGGAGTTTCCCTGTTGCAACACACCTGACACACATCAGACTTATCCAAATCCAACTCTCTGCCAGCCTGTTAATAACTGCTTAATTTGAGTCAGGTGTGTTTCAGCAGCCAAACTCTTAGAAAGCCCGTGTTTTATGTAGGTGACATTATGAGGTTGATATACTTAGCTTGAACGTTTCCTGACTCTTGTTTAAACTCTTGCTTGGTTCATTTTGATGAAGAACTTGATAAGAGTTCATTTTCATTGTTTTTTGTTTCTGTGTCAGAAGGTATGTGCAGGAAAATCAGTGTTATATTAAAGATGCATTAATAATAGAGACTACAATAGCCTCTATTCAACACAAAAACGCATAAGAGCAACACTTATGATTGTAAAACCATTTAGCCATGTTTTATGAAGTATTGAAGTATCAAACGAATCATCTGTAATGTTGTTAAACTCTTAAACTCATCAGTGGAGTACTTATCTGCACAGGAGAAGTTGTGGCAGTAAATGATGCTTCGTCCACTTTAGATTTAGCTGACCCACACTGTAGCTTCATAAAATATCAGGGAAATGACGTTTTTGCAATCCAATGGAAATATAAAGCTTCAACCAAGGTTGGTATAATATGATAAGGTATGTCACAATCTAAGTGGTGGTTCATTATTAATAATGGGAAAATATGCTAATATATTAATGTAGTGTTAAAACAAATAATTTTTATGTCAATATTGAGAATCAGCCATCCTTTTCTTTTTTGAGACTGTAAAATAATTATTGTAATGACAATAATAGTTCCAGTTATTAATTGAAATGACAAAATAATAAAAACCAGTATCCCAGTCTTACACTGGCAGGATTAACATTGTCTTTCAGAATCCATGACATTCAATAAGTTCATAAATGTTTTACTATAAAACAACAAAATGTGTAAAAGCTTTATTCCAAAGACAAATTTTTTCATCGGCACCCTGCTATGTCTTTCATGTTCATGTATGTTCATATTTTCTGCTCATTTTGACAGACAAGGACAGATTCATTTCCACCAGTAGAGAAGACATGTCCATCAAACATGAGATTGTGGTTCATTTGAATAAACACTGTCTTCACGACATTATAATCACCCTCGTGTTTTTCTTATGCCGTCCCGAAGCATTAGCATGTGAAAGCCTCTAGTTCCTGTGAACCTGTTTGACCTCTGACCTCTCCTCTGTGTCTCACAGACAACAAATAGCTGCAGCTGGGAGGAAAGCTTCCTGGTCGGTTCTCACCCACAGACTCCAGACTGGGACGTGTCTGCTCACAAACAGCTCTGCATGAGTAAGAATGAGTGATTATTACAAGTTGCTCTGACTTGTTTTGACCATTATGGACTTATTTAGATGCACGCTTTGTCCCGTTTAACGGACGTTGCTTACTTTAAAAACTGGAATGATGCATAAATTAAAATGGACAAAGTTGAGGGCAGGTGGATTTGCCATGTGAATACCTGCAAAAGTAAACTAGTGGTAGCCTGCAGAGGGCGCTGTGTGGAAGTGGGACAGGAGAAGACATAAAACTGAGGAAAGTGTGAATCTCTCTTAGCCTTCTAGTGGCTGCATGATGGGAAAGATTAAAGGTGCTACAATTTGTGCACAGATAAGAAAATTGTCAAGTTTAGCAGCAAACTGCATAAAAATACAGTTTGAACTGTCCTTTCTTTAACTGTTTTTATATATTTGCTGTGATGTGTGCAATGATTAATTGATGTTTGAGTTTTTGGTTGAATTAAATGTTGAGCAGGTCTGTAACAGAGGGAGAAACTAAGTCTTGATAGTTTTGTTCAATATGCAACTGGAGACAATATGTCTAGTCTATACAAGCAGATATGGGGCCGTATTCAATACCCTGACTGAGAAACCTGCGAAACTTTCAAAACACACAACAATAAAGGTGTTAATAAAGGTTCTTTTATTATTAAATTGAACGTTCAACACAGATGCTAATTTATTACTATTAAATATGACTTGAAGGTTTGTGTTTCTGCAAATGAGTGCATCATCCAACAGAGTAGTTTTCAATACATTTTCATACAGAAACACTGGAAAGATAGAGGAGAGTGTGCAGAGAGGACAAGACCTTCTTGCAGTTGCATTTTGCACAATATAAACTGAAACATATATATCCTTTCAATGAGAAAGTGCTTTAGTGTGAAAGAGCACCGGCAACAGCGGGTTGCCGTCTCCGAAACATTCACGGCTCAAAATAAACTGGCAATTAAAAGAATATCAGTTTAAAATGCGTGCATTGCAAAGACATTTTTCCCCTCGAGTCATTAAGATGCCATTAGCAAATGAGAAATGAGGAATGAAAGCAATATGCACATCAGAAGCATGAAGCAGCAAACTGTTATCAGCACACACACTTGATTTCCACCTGACGTTCACAGTGAATGCTAAAGAACTCAACTTTCTCACATGCAGCACATTTTAGGGCTGCTGTACAAGTGTGAAAATGACTCTAAAATGTGGTGATGGAAGTGTGGATCAGTGTTCACATCCTCATTAATTAGAGAGCTGTTCAACCAGTTTATTGTTAAATATTGTCATTTCATACCAATCCAGCAGAAGGCTGCATTAGTGCAGCAGAAAAGCTGTCCCTGTCATTTATTCCTGTTTCTCTTACTGCTTGCTGTCAGCTGGATGCATCAAAATACCTTTTTTTTTTATCTTAACGTCTTAGTTTCAAAGATTTGTTTTTTAATCATATTAACCATATATTATTATTAGCCATTTAATATTGTCTGTGTCAGGTTTCTATGAGTTAGACACTGCAGGATTAGGTTAAATGTCTGAAATGACTAAAAAGAGGCCTCTCATTGAGACACCTGTGGATGTTTGCATTTGATATTTTAATATTCTGAGGACAGAAATGAGCTGCCAAACCTACGGTTTCCTCATTAAGGGTCAGAAAATATTAGGTAAATCTGAATTTGAGGACAAAGTTTGACCTAAAGGATTTTTATTGAACTATTGCCACTCAGGAGAAATTTCCTCTGAGATCAAACTAGCAGAAGTGAGCTTTTAAAGATTCATTCACTACGTCGTCTCGGAGTCACAATGTGGACCAAGCTAAGGAAAGGATAAATCTGATTATACCATGCAAGATTAATCCGGACAACATTTACTTTTGAAACAACAGCTTGTTCTAATGTTACAGGATGCACATCCTGATCTACCTTTGTCAGATACAGTTGATGATATTTAAACCTGCTGAGGATGCTGTGTTTTTTATGTATCTTCCTTATTCTTATTGTTTTTGGACATTGTTTTGGGATATTTTTGTTAATTATTCAGTTCTTTTTTTTATTGGGATTGCATAAAACAGATTAATGTTTTTAGTTGGGAAACTAAAGAATAAAGTTTTTAAATGTTGCATTGTTTCATATTTATCCCTATTTATCATATTTATATTATTTATTACATGATGCCAAGAAGAGTTTGCAAATGACTTTTTAGCTTTTTTCTTTTTTTTTTTACAATTTCTTTTTTTACAATTGTTGTACTGTTTTTTACAATTAATTTATTTTGGGCCGTAATAAAAATTTTTTTAACAGGTTATTCTGATACACAAGTGATCAATGAATATGGTATTAGCAGCTTCTCATTACTGACTGGACATTGTAACAACTTTGCCTTCTAAAAAATTATATGGAAAAATATTTTTGATAGAAAAATGTAATATTATTAAACACACACATGTGTTTTCTCATCCAATATACTTGTGATCTTAACCCCTGGGATGGGAACCACTGACCTACAATGTGGAATGTGACATACAGTTTTGCACAAAAGCCTTAAAGTGTGAATGCTTTTATAATTAGCTTATATAAACCTCACCACAAATTAGTCCTTTTTTGCTTGTTGTGATTTTCAGTTGTGCTCCTAAACTCTGCGTATACATCCTCTCCACATGTCTGAGTACAACTGAGCATATTCTCAACACTTTACATGGTTCAAGTGCTCAAATGAAAAGATCGTTTTACTTTGAAAAGTCACACTGCACCTCAAACCGTTAATTTGACCCCACATGAAAACACCATCACTCAAGAAGCCCCACAGATGTTGCAGACAGACACATTCCTGCACACAGTCAGACACAGAGCTGCACAGCCAGGACTCAGACATGCAAACGACACGGCACACACTTTCTCACAGCGCTGCCCAGACACACACACACACACACCCACAGTGTGATGCAGACAATTTGAAGGGCCTCATCTCGCCTGCCTTTCTTTGCCTGTCTGCTCCGTCTGACCCAGCCTTTTTATACATCTAATTAAGTAGTCAGACCCTCCAATGTGCCATGACATACTCATGGCTGATTTCTAGCCATGTTTTGTGCTTGTGTCTTCGTGTGAATGGATTTCTTTTTTATCTGAATCTATGAGATATTGTTTTCCCATCTAGCTCTCCGCCTCTCTGTCAGTGATGTGAGAGAGCAGAGGGATAATTCACAAAATGTTCAACTGCGAACATTCGCCTGTTTTTGTGGGAAACCAGGGAGAGAATGACTTTTT
Organism: Kiunga ballochi; assembly: GCA_037177335.1. NCBI lineage: Eukaryota > Metazoa > Chordata > Actinopteri > Atheriniformes > Pseudomugilidae > Kiunga > Kiunga ballochi. Next base: position 14,424,085 of record JBAMIG010000018.1, read on the forward strand.
GACGGCAGTGAAATTTCCGGCATTGTTAATTTACTGGGGAGAGTTCAGTTTAGCGTTCCCATGCATTATATGCAACAACACCAGACAAAAGGAAAAACACATTGTTTTTGGCCTTTGAATTCAGCCTCCATTGTTTTTGCGTCAGTCTGAGCAGTGATTTAATAATTAGCTGTAGCGTTCACATGCATCTGTCTGGCACTCAATTCGAAGCAGATCTCTATGGTCCATTGGGAACCACGACACACTTCATCCTCCTGCGTGACCATCCTGGAAGTTTTCCCCTCGACCCCTACTGACTGAACCCTGACCTCTGAGCTCTAGTAAAAAAAAATGGAGGTCGAGAGGTTAAACTCACCAAACCATCAGGTCAACAACCTCTTTATCCAGCCCTGACCTACCTCTACCCACATTATGCCTTTTATAGAGTCCAGGAATCAAACGAAGGACATCTTTTAGACATCTCATGTTTTCAGAGACTTATATTTCATTCCACAGTCCTCTCATCAGGTCTTTACAGGCTCAAAGTGGAACCTACTATAAATATCATCACAAAACATCTGTCAAATCAAGACTGCTATCGATGTTTATTGATGAATAATAGTTATATATACTATACTGAAAGCATTAATATAATCAGATAATTGATATTTGAGTAGAATAAGTAGGAATATGAGCAAGAACAGAATCAATCGATCGCTTTTAGTAGTTTGAAACTTGCTGATCATGCTCGTAGCACAAAATCAATAAAAATGACAATAAATAGAACAATTTGGAGAGCAAAATAAACCTGCAGATGTTCAGATTTCATCTCTGTAGCGTCCATCCAGTGACAAAGATTTTCTGATATTACGGAAAAGGTATCAATCATCACTTACACCATCATTAACACCTGCCCTAATAATACGGACAGGGGTGAGATGGTGGGGTGGAGGTTATTAATCCCATATTTGCTATTTAACTCACAGCAACATATTCACAAAGCCATATTGAAAAACACACTGTAAATGCTTTTTTTCTATAATATACAAAGTTTATGAAAAAACATAAACTGGCCTAATTCTTAAGGACTACTGTGTCTTTGGAGGAAGAGGAGTTGTCTATTAAACAGGAAGTTTATTCCAGGCTTCCCCTGACTACATGCTGAAATGTCTCTGTTGCCCCCCGATGTGCCTACAGAGGTGTAGGTGAATGTGCCATGTAGTGTGGCGCACACAAATCCAGTTACTAAATGCTTTAAATACCACTGGGGGAAAAAAAGGGAATTAATAAGACTTATGCAATCTTTTTGTTGTAGCTTTGTCCCTTTCTATGTGTTAGTTTTATTTTAATTCCAAGTGTAAAGACCTCATAAACAAAATTATAGAGAATTTAATTCTATTTTCAATTTTCACTCCTGCTCAGTGAAAATTATCTAGTTAAATCTAAAATAAACACACCTGGGATTTGGGTTTATTCAATATAATAAATGTAACAAATGCCTGTACAACCAGTTTTTACACGTCCCATTTCAGAAGATTTATTCATAGTTTTTAATAATTATCTGAAACTAAAAGTAGAATATGCTTCTTTTATTTATTATATTTTGAATCCAGGAATCTTAATTGGATTTATGTGATTTCTTTTAGTGTTATGAGGACTTTAGCGTCATTGTCCAAATATATTTCTGGCATTATCCTCTGAGTTTATCCACTAAGAGGTTGTTGAATTGTTAAATCTGGAGGGTGTGTCAGTGTATAAAGCAACCAGCAGGATTTCACAGGTGTCTTTATGAGAAATCCCAGCGACCTGCCAGGAAGTGCAGCAACAATCAGAGGGATCAAAGGTCAAACAACTTGTGGATTTAAAAGACCATCAGTGAGGGTCACACAGAAAGACCTCCTTCCTCTGCTCTCACCCATGCCTCACACACACACGCACTCGTGTGTGTCAAGAGGTTGCGAATGAGAGAAAAGTGATTGTGACCATTGTCCGTTTTCCAAGAGGTCAGATCTCTTCATTGTTGCACCTTATTTCTAATTTTAAACAGACTGATCATCTTCATTAAGTCCACATCTTTAAATGTTTGCTTCATGTCAATCTAATTTATTGCTATATTTAGTTGGATCATAGATTATTTAGTTAGATTATTGTCCAGGGGCCTCATTTATGAAGCTTGCCTCAGCACAAAACAAGCCTGAGAAATGCGTTTGTATTTATGAAACAAAGTTTGGGATTTATAAAAATAAACGTGACGAAGAAGGTTCGTACCGCTGCACCAACTTTAGATCTTGCCTAACATTTAGGAGAAATAGGATAACAATAAGATAATACATTTAAGCCACATTAAACATGTTAGTTATCATTCACATCAGACTTTGTATCACTGTTAATCAAAAACAAGGAAGCATGAGAAATTATAGACATGCTTAAAAACGGTTTAATGTATTCCATAAATACGTATTTAATTATCTGATCACAGTATGATCATACTAAAAATGTTGCTATGGCGCTCATTGGTACATTAATTGAAATTAGTGAGTAAACATATCAATATTGCAGTGAGACGTGTGTAATGCTTCATAACGGAAGAGCTTGCGCTACTTGATGATTATGCTAACAGTATGATTAGGATGGGAAAGATTTCCTGGTCCATGATGATGACTGGCTGATGTGAATGTACTGAACTGGGTCCAGTGTTAGAACATGCCTGAACCTTGCGATCCCTGTGAGAACCAGCTTATCTATGAAACGCAAGAATGTGCATTCAATAATGTACAATTTATTTATGACTCAGATACGGTTCTAATAAATGTGACTGCGTAGTGGCCTGGGTCCATTCATTCATCCTGCACAGCAGTGTGGAGAACAAACTGCAGGCAGAAAATGCTCCAGGTGATAGTGACTACCCATCGAGGCACTGACCACCCCCAAAATGCAGAGGAGGTGCGCTTCCATGTAGTCCATGCTCATATAGTTTTCGTTATTATGGAAATCTAGTCATGTTGTTTTTCGTCTTGTTGACTCCATTTTCACTCAGCATTCCTCTTGTTTGTCTTGCAGCTACCTCCAAAAAATCACCTTATGTATATATCCATCAGTTTATTTGAAGATATCTATGCATTTTAATGTGTATTTTGAAATGTTCCAGGGTTAAATGTATATAATTTTCTTTATTTTCTATGTTAATCTTTTGAAAAGATTTTTTGTGAGCCATTTTGCAAACAAAAATGGCAAAACCTTTAAATTTATAAAATGTTTTGACCTCTTTTTTTTAAAGCTTTTATTTACACATTTTTGTTCTTTGAAGGTTGCTAGTTGGATATTCGTAACCTTCTAATAAAACCAAATGTATAACAATCTGAGACTGAATACATTATTGGAGTTTTTAAGCAGTTTAGATGTCAAGTTTTCTCTCACATTAGTTGGAAGCACAAATTCAGTCAGACAGGACTACACAGAACACGGTTTGTCTTCATCACCACATTATGTTGTCGCTGAACTTGAACCCAGTTCCCTCACGCTGCCTGATTTCATGGTTGCAGCCTCTAACCTCCCCACTCCCCCCATTCTAGCACCATGCCCGTCTTTGTGAAGCTTTCTTCCTTGACTTTCTGGATCTCCCGTCTGGCCCTTTGCAACGTCTCTTCCATCTCTGCCCCCTCCCCTTCTTCACTGCCATTCTTTACTTCAGGGCCTGGGGCTCCGGGAGACGGCCTGTGGGGACTCGCAATACAGAATGCTAATCAGGCCCTCGGTGGCACTTCCCACGATTTTCCTCTCAGACATAGGCTTTTGTTTTGTTATTGATTCCACCGTAATCAAACTGTTCCCGTAACTTTCCTGCTGTCTGGGACCGGATCTGCAGCACTAACTGCTGCAGCCGGCTTACCTCTTATGTTGCTTTCATTCAGGATTTATCTCTTTCTTCAAAGTCAGAATCTGTACACAGCTTTATGTTGACCACATCTTCAGTGCATTTGGGCTCATATGGTGGAAAAATAACCAGAGTGAAGATTTTTGCCCTTTTCTGATGACCGTAACATGTAAAATTATTATTTTTTTTGCATAAAAAATAAAAATATTTCTGTTTAAATTATGTTGAATTTTATTGATCTGTAAAAAAAATAATTCACCAATAAGAAAACCTATTTACCTACAGAAATGTACCTAAGCTATTACTTCTTTTGGTTTTGGTCTTGATCACTCTTAGGCTTCTATAAACGTGTTGATGTGTGTGTGTATGTGTGTGTGTGTGTGTGAGAGAGAGAGACACTTTTAGCCTGAAACATCACTGTTAGGATTAAATCCTTTTATTTCTTTGCTAATTTTCTAAGACTTAATAATTCATACTTGTCATGTTTGTGATGCTGAATGTGACCCGCAACCCTCTTGAGTGTCTGTGAAGGAATGGGGAAGCTTACCCTTCCAGATGTTTTTCGATGTGTCAGCAGCTGGATCCACTGGCCTGTGTGCCCCTTTCAGCAGCTGTGACTCGCTGTCCCAAACAGAACATTGCACACAGGCGCAACTTTCACATGTGTGTTTTCTAAATCCAGCATTGTAAACATTAAGCTGTATTTCTATTCTGCTGTGTTTATCAAGACATCATTTCTATCTACATACATTTTTGATATAAGAGTTTTTCTTATTATAGCTCAGCCACTATACTTTATCTCAGCAGTTGCACAGCTTACCAGGGATAAATGTTGCATTTCTTAACAGTTTACTCGTCTTAGATCCTGCAAAAACTGCACAATATAAATAATTCCAATCTCAATTCTTCATTTTAGTTACTCTTTGGATTTCTTTGCTATAGCCTATTAGAAAGCCTTTTTCTCAGCCGGATAGTAAAGAGACAAATCTTTTACTTACTGCTCCTCTTAGGACATCTGCTTGAATGGTACAGAATCATATTATCATCATGTCCATTGTTGAATGAAGCAGTGAGGAACCAGTAGCCCGACCACCAAAATGTTTTTTTTAGGCGTAGAACCAGCAGTTGTGTCTGGTAACACGCTTAGGTGACTTTAAAATGTCTTTTTAATAGTTTCTAGTCTTCATTTCTGACAGCTAAACACAATCTCAATGGCATTTACCATTATAACATATCTGTACTGTACTGATCTGTTTTCCTGTAACCCTGAATTGAACTAAACCCTAATTGGTATAAAAAATTAATTAATTAATTAATTAATTGTAGTTTTGGACACAACTTTTTAGTTTGTTTCTGAACATGTGTAAATACAAGGGATGTAATTTCTTTCTTTTTCTTTTTTTTTACTAACTTATCAGTTTTTTTCAACTAAAACCAGTGTTACTAATACCGATATATGTTGATCCACCCCAAGTAAAAAAAAAGAAAAGGAAATAATTTTAGGTATATAAAATATATCCTCCACCTTACAGCAAATCGGGCGTCTGTAGACGGTATGAAATCCTTTCATTACGTTCCAATGAGTCCACTTCCCTGCTCCATGTTCTGCAAGTGACGTCAAAGTTTGATGATATAACAGCCGCAAGATTTATTGCAGCATATCTACATAATATCTCTTATGTTTGGTGATTTTGAGTCACTTTGCTGAAGAGTTTGATATATAACATGTCTGTGTTGTGTAAAAGTTACCATTAAAAAAAAAATACAGATATTTTCCAATATCCCATTTTAATGCTGATATTAGTTGATAATATTGGTACACTGATAATATAAGACTTTTATTATAACTACACTGTGAAATACACATTATTGCAATGTAAATGTATTTTTATGTTTGTGGAGGGTCAAAGTCTATGTTTTGAGACTGAACGGGATCAAACGCCCTCCCCATCATGTTATTTTCATTGAGTCAGTTTTATGTTTACATCTTACTTTCAGCATCATTTGGTAAAGTTTAGGAATGAAAAATCTTGTTGACTGTACCCACTCGCAAATCTAAAATAACTGTTCCCTTGAAAGACACACTGGATAAATAAAATTGTAATAAAATGTTTACCTATATAAATTACATAGATGTTTTTAGTTAGACTTAGATGTAGTGTATTGCCATGAGTCTTATAGTGGATCAGATGGAGGATCCACTTTAATGCTAAAAATCCTCCAGCTGATCCACTATGAGACTCAAACTCATAGCTGTACACCAATAATTAAAAGTACTTAGACAAAGTTACACGTGGGCAGGTATTGTCTCATTGTAAACAATGTTTTATTGATTTAATTACAAAGAGTTGCATAGTACAAAATCAGTCGTGCAAATCAAGCCTGCTAACTCCTGAGATGGCATATTAGTGCAAAATGCAGCAGTCTTATCAGTCAAATTGTTTCCTCTTATCATCCATTTGATATCTATTGCACATGTCCACATAAATTTTCCATATTTAAACAAAAACTTTTATCACGTTCTTAGAAGCATCAATAAGACAGAAATGAAATGTGAAACACGTCACCATAACCAAACAGTACATAAAATGAGATGAACACTCTCATCTATTAACCATATTAACAAATTCCAGTGAAATAAAATCACTATTGCACTGTGCTCATGTGGTAACATAAGGTAACGTCCAATTCAGGACGTCACACTCAAACGGACTCTGCACATTTACAGGTTCTACTAATGTGCAAACTTATATGTGTGTTTACACTTTACACACATAATGCACCACATACTACCTTATTTTCTTTTTGCATAGAGAAAAAGTAAACATAGTTTTAACTGCACAAACTACTTTCTGCAGTGCAAATCTGTAATATAGATCAAATTAGAGTACCAGGGATTGTAAAAGACTTTCAGAGATTATTCCAGTCTTATAGTACCTAGAACTTTTCAAGAAACTGCATCTTCATTGCATTCAATCAGTGTAGTTTTGCCCATCAAAAAAAAAATGGAAAATGCTAAAGTAAACATTGAAGTGGAATCACTAAAACACTGTTACATTGCACTAGTAAAACTATATAATGAGATATTTCTCGTGATCCGGCCACAGATTGTCAGCAAATCGATTGAAATATTCTACTTTGCATTAGACCATTTTAATTTCTTGCTGTTTTTTAATAAAAAAAAATCAAATTAAAGAAGAAAACTGAACTATTAGTAATAAAAAGTTGCATTACTCTACTTTTAAACTTTTTTTTTGTCTATAAACCAAATACAACAAACTCTCTACTTTGTTTGCTTTTCCTGCCAGTAAAACTTTGCAGCTACACTCAAATCTCCAGATGTTTGTTGAACAGATGTGCAGCACAGCTCTCAGGAACAGTGTTTAACAGAATCCACTGTTGCATCCTTAACCCAGAGTTTTAGCCTTGTGACAGCTAAGTGTCTGTTTTCATGATTCAAAGTCTCCAGTATGTTTCTGTTCTCATTCACATGAAGAAGTTGCATGAGTTCAGTCAGCAGGCAGAGACAATCCAAGTTGCAAAGCCTGATGAAATGTTTTCCACCAGTGGGAGAAGCTGTCGCTCTGCTCCTTTCCTCCGGTAAATAGCGGTTAATGAGGCCGTGGTTCTGTGAGAAAGAAGCATCACGGATTCAGTCACACGTAGGGTCAGGTGATCCCCAACATCAGTCGCATCAGAAACCTAGAAAGAAGAGAGAGAAAAGATATAATCCAATGATGACATATCACATCCATGTACATCATTTCTCCCTCACTGATGACACAACAACAGTATACAGAGTCGTGTTTTTGGTCATATCTCATTCATTAAACTTATTATGACTAGCATATTTGTTCCTGTTTTTCAATCTGGCGAAAGAGTTTGGAGAATATTTAAAGATTTTCCAGAAACCCTACAGGTTTTTAACGGATTGTGAAATCAGATGGATGTAGATTATCTGCTGTTTTAGCTGACTGTATCAATAGCAAAGGAACAGAAAAGAGACAAATATTTAATGCATAAAATGATCCTGCATGGTATCCCACACAGAGCGTGTTCAGGGGAACAACAGTCCTATATGGCAATAATTTCCTTTTTCATCTAAACTTTAAATCAGATGATCATTTGTGTGGGACTCTGATTTAAGCTAAATTCAGTCCTTTCCAGAGCTTCTTCGTCTTTGCTCCATCGCCCTCTAGCATCCTACTGTAAGTCATCCATATAGAGGCACAACACCCCATCAAACTAGACAGACAAGGTGAAATATGTCCCTCACGGCCCCCCTAAAACAACGCCTAACTCCGCAACAGTCTAGACACAAGCTGCTCTTCCAATCATCATACCTCCTCTCCTCCCCCTTTCCTCCCCGTCATCCCACCATCATTGTCTGAGCCCCCAAAGAATTTTTTTTTCCCACGCTTTATTTTTCTCTGTCCTGTTTGCAGCCGAGGAGGAGGTGGGAGGGTGTGTGGGCTGATGAGGTCGTCATGGCAACCCCACACTGGTATGCCCCTGATTGGAGTATGCTGTGGCTAATTATTCAGTGCATATGCTTAAAAAAAGAAGAAGAAAAAAAACAATAAAGTAGGACGTATTGAAATTCACAGCCAAGCATGGCATGGAGTGTGATTAACATACGAGCCCACAGCCGCTTTGGATGAAAGAGACCTCAGAGTTTTTTTAGCGCCTCCAATTAGATTTTTAGTCAGCATTACTATGTATGTTTATTTAGCAGATGCTTTTCTCCAAAGTGGCGTACATCATAGAATAAGATCAATTTCAATATTTTACATATGTGGAGATTTTAAGCTGTACATTAATGTCTCTGAGTATTGCTCGGCACATTGTGTGTTTGCATGTGTGCACAGGGGATGAAGGGTCTGCTGTGTGAAAGAAGCCAGTGGGGTTGAGGTTTGCATATACATGTGTGTGAAAAGGGGGGTTAAGTTAACAATGGTCAGCATTGTTTACCAATCTCCCTCGTCCATTAATCAGGACGATCCGGCTCTAATTGGCGTTTTGGTTAAGCTGGTCTCCAGACCCCGTTCCCTCCACTGGCCTAAATAATGGCGTTACGCCACAAGTGCCGCCACACATCGGGGAGGACAATGTGCTGCTTGTCTGAGGGTCCAGGATGGGATCCCCACCCTCCCCTCTTCCCCTCCTTTCTTAGGGCTCCCTACACCCCAAAGTAAACCTCACACAGAAACACAAAGAAAGCCTCTCACTATTGAGATCTCACTGTCGCAGGCTCCCTCTCCTTGTCTGTCTGTGCCCCCCCTCAACTCCTTTCCTGCCTCCTTCCTCCTCATTCACTCACTACAGTTTCTCAACTCGCATGTGTGGATTTTCTGGCTTCCTGATCGGGTCAATACATCAACATTTTTTCTAGAATTTCTTTTTATGTCTTTAAATGTAAACCACTGCTTTTGCAGCATTTTGGAAAAAATAGAAAAGTTACAAAGTTATTAATGTTTTTTTACAAGATTTTAAATGACTTAAAATTAATTATGTCACAATGAAGGTGACATCACACCAGTAATGCAAAAAAAAAGGAAAAAGATACCGTAAAAGTTGATCTGATGGGTTCGCTTAACAGCAAGAAATCTATAAAAGCAGTGTTTTTGTTACAATATTAAGACCATTTAAATTTCCACCTTTATATGTTGTGTTAATGAGTCAAATGATAAACACACAAACTCAGTTTCAAATAGGAAAGATGAGGGCTTGTCTAAACGTGTGAATATTCCTGAGACTTTAACAAAAGCAACTAAGTGGGAGAAAATTGTCATTTTCAGGTGGCAGCATCACTTATATCTGGACGTTATTCTGAAATCTACAGCCGCTGAGGATGTTGCAATTATACAAACTAAACAGGAACACTGTTTGAGTCAAAAAATCAAAAGTGTTGGTTTATTGGACATTTGTTAAGTTTGATAAGTTAAGATTGATGAACAATAACGTGTTGCTATTTATAGCCACTGTGTTTGTGCGACTGGGTGCTTTTTTTCTATTTTTTTTCTTCACCAGATGAGTCTCTCAGCCTGTTCATAGGGCATAAAAACTGCGGATGAGTGGATGCGCACATGTATAGCCGCCAGCAGAGCATATTATAACTCAATGTAATCAAAAACACTGAAATAATGTAATTAACGTTGAAGAAGTGGAGCGTTTTCCAAGCAGTTCTTCTGCAGTGTGAAGATGGGCACAGTGAAAAGCAATGCGGCTGCCCTTAAAAATGCCACTTCGATGGCACTCAGAAGTCGCTGGCTCCACGTTTTTTCTCCTATCTCAACCCATCCTGCAAGTCTCTGGGGGCGATTTGTACAATTAACACACTTGCAGTAATTAATACTGTCTTGAGGCAACCAATGGCGCGGAAATCGTCTGAGCCAACGTGAAGTGGGGGAAGGTGCAGCCCTGACTGTCCACATTCCCTGTTCAGCTGCCATTTTGTGCCAGTCTAAACACCTAAGATGGTGGCAGGACTGTGACTTGCCGTGAAGGGAGAGGAGGACAAACTGGCAGGGGAGGGGTTGGAGAAGAAGAGGATTATGGGATTGAGGAGGGAGTCTCTTATTTTCATTCTTCTAGTAGGCGCATTACTGATCGGTTACCAAGACAGGAGATTGAGACGGGGAGGGAGTAGAAGGCGCGATCATCATATTGCTGACCTACATGCATCACACATGCAGGAGGAAGACCCCTGCACACCAACACACAAAAACTATCAGAGAGTTGCTCATGTAACTCAGAGAGAAAAAAGTTCTTAATGCAAAAGGCAGCACAATGTTGGTCTTTTTTTTATAGAAATAAGTGTAATTCACAAGCCTTTAAAACACACATGTGCCCATATACCAACACAACACACACACAAATAACCAACACAGCTGTTCTCATGGTATAGTCTGCCCCAGAGCATGCAAATGACATTCATTATGCAAATGCATACAAATCAGAACCGACCATCTGAGAATCCAAGCTGGGAAAAAAACTGAAAGAATAAAATTAAATGAATGAAACACAGAGGGAGGGGGGGAAGGGGGTGTTGGGTCGAAGACAGGTTGTGAAAGTACAGAATCACTTTGAGACGTGTGCCAACAGAAAGCAGAACCTGACCTGCTTCATTTGGACACAAATTCCCTTTGAGGAAAAAGATATATCACAACAATATGGACGACAATGAATATAAGTAAATAAAACAAGATTAAATAGCATATTGGCAACGTGCTAATAGATCTTATTACAATGTTCTTTGATGGGGGCAATTTTATTTCATTGTACATGATGTGCTGTGGAAGTATTACTCCCTGCTCATAGACTAACCATTATATA
>JBAMIG010000018.1:14440326-14463337 GCA_037177335.1 Kiunga ballochi
CCCCCCCCCCCCCCCCCCCCCCCCCCCCCCCCCCCCCCCCTCCCCCCCCCCCCTCCCATTCAAGCTGATTCTATTCACTGGCGGACAATATTATTACCAGTAGCTACAACTGCTTGAAAACTTGGAATACAGGAGGGCGGACCTCTAAAATAAGTTCAGATGCAAAAGGACAGATCGGTGATAAGATGCTCATCTTGCATAAAGTCTTTGCGCCACAAGTGAGACTGCACATCTCTGCTGCTGCCACGTGAGCTCAGAGCATTTATGTGGTTCTGTGACTGCATCTTAAACTCGTGTGAAGAATAATAAATGTTGGACAGATCTAGTCTGAAAGCCTCGCTGGCCTGCAAATCATCACTTCACAAAAGGGTTAAACACATGCTCCGGTGTTTTAGCCTGCACAGGAGCGCTGCAGACTGAGACCTCTCTGTTGCTGCAGCTTTTGTTTAAACTCACAAATAACGCCACAAAAAGATACAAGACAGTGCTCTTACTTTGTCTTCTCTTAGGCACAGCAAGGTGGGCAGCACGGGGTTTCGGTGAGCTCCGAGCGGTGGTCCATCCCTTCGTGCGGCGTGCATGGGAACCAAATGAGCGCGTTCATGATCAGCGTATTGAGCTTTGTGGCGACGGCGCATCGTGACGTCCAGCCGGTTCCATCCATCCTTTAATAAAACGGGTCCACTCTTTTTTCTTTTTTTTCCCTGGCATTTTGTCACACGGCTGTCCTCCACGTCCACAACCCCAGTTTTCCCCGCAGAAAGCAGGGGACTTGGGGCTGTCCACCGGGACCGCTACATTTCCAACAACGTTTGTCTCCAAATAGTTCAACATCTCGGTTGTACAAAATCATATACGGGGACAAAGGCCCACCCCCCTCGTGAGTCCATGAGGTAACACTGTTCCCACCCTTCGAGATTTTGATATTATGCAAGACGAAAGATGCAATTATAATAGCAGCGTCTCTCACGCCCCCCAACAGACGCATGTAGAAGTGCAGCATCACATTCATCATCAAAGCATCCATCTGATTCCGACAATGTTGGCAAAACGTAGCCTACCTGTTATTAAGGCTGTATTAAGACACATTATAGCAACAACTTAGCCACATTCATCTTTGCTGGCTAAGAGAATTTCCCTTTTGGTGGCACCTGAAGGAAGTGAGTTTGTGTGATCATTGCTTTATTATTTTCCCATAAGCACTTTTAACACTGCAGATTTAGGCCTTCAGATTGTGACATTGAAGACATTGTGACACTGCAGCTTTTACTGTAGTTTGTAAAGTTAAATTGGCCTCTGCTGGTGTGTCTGAGTTTGCGGACAGACAGAAGTGGCGCTCAGACTTGCAGCTAATTATCATAATAATTGCACCAGAAATCTATTGAAACACGAGAATCTTCTCAAATTTTAGGGCTGCTATGTAGGCCAACTTTCAGATTAGACGTGCGCAACATTTGCAGCAAAATTAACCGTGTTGCTTTAGATTGACAGTAGGCTTATCTTATGCATGCAGGCCTATTTTTAACCTATTTTAAACCACTGCTAAACTCTTTGTTTCATGGCTACTAGTAGAAATAGGCTACTTATAATAATCAGTTAACTAACCTAACCTCCAGCAGCATTTATTTCTGTCTTATAGGCCTATTTGTGACGCTGCAGCTACAACAAGTGCATGGTTCATCTCTGTTTCAGATGGGTTGGAGACCTGCAGTCCAGGCACATCGCTGCTCTGAATCACATCCAGATCAACTTAGGTCTGTCTGGAAGTGTCTGAAAGCTAATAAAGGTTCATAAGGCTCAGATCCTCTGCTCTGCGCACTAAATACGCGCGTAACAGTAGCCCACATGCACACGCCCCGTTGCTAAATCACTGTAAACGCTTTTTCCACTCAAAACGTGAAAAACGACAACGAGAAACGTGACTAAGCTAACTTATGATGCATTAAGGTGTAAATGATTATTGTTTTTTGTAGTCACCGCAGGCAGACAAAACTATTTTTATCTTATAAATTCACTTTCTAATTCTGTATTTTTACCTCTGTCTGAAATCCCAATGGTTTCTGGTGAACTGTGTTGAATGAACTACTTTTATATTGTGTTTCTTTCTTGTTATGCATTCAGAGTGCATTCCTACACCCTATTTTCTCATTCACACACACACACACACACACACACCCACACACACACACACAGCTCTTAACCTATAGCAATGTATTAAGATGAAACCATTTGCCATTCATAACAAATTGAGAGAGCTCTGAAACCTTTTTTATGTTTACATTTTTTATTGCAGTTAAAGTTAGGTTGGAAAAATCTCTATAAATAAATTGGGCTTCATAAAAGTCTCCCTGGCTTCAACTAAAATCTGGTACAAAAAGCGTAACTTTAAGTTGAGTTTGAACTTATTTTATAAATCATGAATATTTTTTTATTTTATTTTGTATACTATATAGCTCAAGGTAAAAACTATCACACAAACAAGACTTTTAAATAAAACAACGCCACATAAAGGCCCGCTGGCACAATTAGAAGGACTTTTAACATTGTGGGACCTCCTCCAATTGGATGCCTAAAAACCTAATGATAACGTTTGTAGTGATGCTATGGTAACTATAACTTTATCCAACTTGTCTCAATCACATCTGCTACATCAGCCATATTTTCCAGCTTCATTGTAAACGGACCGGCTTTGGAGGTCAAAGTGTCGCAGACTCCATAAACCACCCTCACATTGTTTTACTGCTACAGACACTGACACTGAGCGCTTTCTGCGGCAGCAAACCCACATTTTCAGTATGTAGAAGTTCACAAAAATGCCTCTGTTGTGCGCAACAATGATTCGGTTTATTTGTACATTGGTACATGCTTGGAGGCACCCTTTCACCCTCATGTCGCGCCAATATTCAAATTGGGATCTATTCATTTGAATAAGAGCTTAATGAGACGTGGTGTTGTATAATAAACTAAAGTGGGAAAATTTCATGAGAATTAAGAATATGTCAGAGGTGTTGGTAAAGGTGTTGGTAAAAGAACATGCATGGGGCAGGTGAAAGTGAAGATCCTCCGGGTTTCTCCTCTTTTAAGAAAGAAATACCAACTTTTAATAAACCTGCAGGATCAGAAAACCTCTTAAATCCATCTATCCTTTTGTTTTTTGAGCACCCATCCCAGATTTGCCAAATAGAAAAGTTTATAGGCTAAATAATCTGATTCAGGATAAATTAAATAAATTGTCTCATTATTTGATTTTTCTATAAATGAAAGACATGATTTCAGTGATTACAAGACTCGTTCATTGAAAATGTTTTGTTAAGGGTCCAAATTTAACATAATAATAATTTCATCTTTATTTTTTAAACTGTTGATAACTTAAAAATAAAACAATAAACTATTTTCTTTTGTGTGCAGGTCTGGTAATAATCATGGAATGATAAGGTTTTTTTCAGCAGTTTAGGAATAAATATTTTATCCAAACTTACTGTCACACAGATGTGTTGGTTTCACAAAGCAGTACACGTGCATGCACGTTGTTGACCAGCAGCTAATTAAAGATGTTTTCAAGGACACACGGAATATAAAGTCAGGTACGATTTATATGATAATAATGGTTAATTAATGGTTGAATTTTTTTTTTAATCTGTGTCATGATGAAATAAGGTTTACTGTTTTTCATTTGCAGACTCAGATCTTTTGCATTTATCTGCCTAAACTTTAGTCAAAACATGTTATTTAAATAAGCCTGTGTGTTTTACTGATTAAAGAAATGAACAAGAGAACAGCTGAGTTCATATGAAGAGTAACTTCAGTTTGGGTGTAAATCAGGTATTTTACTTAACATATTCCTTTGATGGTAAGGAGACAAAAAAATTAGAAGCAATGCAACATTAAAACCACGTTTGATTTATATATTTTTCTTTAACAGTTGCTTCAGAGGTAAATATTATTTATGATTAAAAATAACTCAATTATAACTAATAAATAATAACTTTTTAATTATTGATTAATGTGGGTTTTATTAATACATTCAGACAGAGATCAGTTAAACTGCACTTATTCACATAAAGTTCACAAATGTGTTTTTTGTGGACGATCCGAGTAAATTTAGTCACTTTCGTTATTTTCTGAAGCGGATCGCATGACTCTTCAAGTTGTGGGATGTATAAGTGATTCATAGATTTTCATTTGATCTGAAATCGTTTAATGAAGCCGCAGTCAGATGTTGCTGCATCTGTATTGGAGAAAAAAGTAAGTGTGAGTGTGCGTGCGTGTGCGTGTGCGCGCGCGCGTGTGTGTGTGGTGGGGGGATGCTTTCAATTTAAAGTTCCACAACATTACAGTTCACCAGTTTTTGTTCCCATTTTAACGTGCTTCGTTTTTTAGTCTAGATTTTATTTTCTTCATTATCTTTACAAACATAGATCGCAGGGCACGCGCAGACAGGCAGGGGATCCAGAAAGCCACAAACCCTTTCTAAAGGATTCGTTTTTACAGTCTCGTGAAAAAGCAACACCTCAGATGAGCTATTCAAAAATTTATTGTCAGAGACATTAAAAAAAATCCGCGCAAGATTTGCGCAAATATGTTTGTAATCACCAACATCATTATCACTTTTTTCTGCTTCTTTTTTTTTTTGCTGATGTCTTCTGTGTGTTTGTTCCTGTAAGTCCTAACCAACCATCTGTTGTTATCATGTGTTTACTATCTGCGATGATATCACAGTCATTTCCAGTCAAATGATTGTGGGAATCTTAGAGATAAATAGCCCATAAATAACATTTTAGAAGCTTTTTCCTGCATGGGCACAGAAATCTATTCAGTCAAATTTTGCTTAAATTATTTACTTGGTTTATAACAAACTTCTCCAGAAAAGAAGCAACAGCCATGTTTTCGCCTTGCTGCTGCCACCATCATCTGGACACGTTGGGTATTACAATTTCGGGTCATTGATTTCTAATGTTGTGTTCTCCCTTCAGGCCAGAGATGGTATAGCATTTAGGTCCCTAGAATAAGTGATGCATGTGCTACCTTTAGGCTAAATGCAGTTTGTTTATTTGCCGCAGTATCTCATTTATAAGCCCAGGCAGTCAATACAACATCCCACCAGCTTTTCAGTAAGTCTTTGCTTTATTTTCATTGTGTAGGGTCAGAATCTGGACCCCAGTCATGAGAAAGAGATTAGATAAGCATTTGGATATGTTGCTTTTTCTGTCATAGGAAAATTTAAATTCAACATTTAAAACAAACTTTAAATCAAATCAAACATTAGGTGGCAACCCGAGGCAAGGCAAGTCTTTATCAGTCCTGTCGTTCATTTCCTTAGAAATAAAGGGAATTTGGTCGTGTTCTGTAGCTGTTGTGATATTTATGGTCAGACACTTTCTGCCCTTTCACATTCACCAATTGCTTTACACTCGTGTCGTTGTGGCTCTTAACAACTGAAGTAGTAGTGAACATCTGAGGAAAGCCTTTTGTATGAGAAGTTGAGACGTTTGCCACACTCTCACATAAATCTGTGTCTCATCACATGTGACTTCATATTTAGTGTGAGGAAATACTTAATGTCTCCCTTTCTAACACGTGCTTTTCTCTGCAGTTTAACAGAATGTTACATTAGACTTAAAGAGGTAATGATGGACACTTAACGTCATCATTTTCAAGCCATTTTCAAGATTAGTTGCGCACGTGGTTTCTTGTATACTGCTCAGTGAGTGTTTTATAGTTTATAGTGGGAAAACACTGGTTTTAGTAGCTCAACGTGAGAAATTGGTCCAAAAGAAAGAAAGGAGTATGAGAAGCTGCAGCTCTTTGCAGTCCTTCTTGCTCATTTTGCATTGGAAAAATGTTTGTAGTGGTGACAGAATCTGGTCATCTGTTTGCCTTTTTGTTTCTGCTTTTTTTATCTGCTACGTTTTATTTTTTAATTCTTCTAAATTATGTTTTAAAGTTTTTTTCCATGTGTATTTCACATTGCTTTTATTTTAAATGTATACAAATGTTTGTCAGGAGTTGTATTTCTCACTTTTTCTGTCTCTTTTTTTCTGGTTGTTTCTGAATTTGTGTCCTACCAGTCACTGTCTGCAGATGTCCTCATTTAGCCTACCTTCATGTTCTCTCTTGATCACCATATTGCCATCGCTTCCCTGTTACTCATTCAGTCATTCCTCTGATCACCCATTCCTGTTTAAACTTGTTCAAGGTTCATTTTTGTTTCAATTGGTTTTCTCCTCCGGGTTTTCTGTTTTCTTCTTACGCCTGGTTCGTCCTGCATTTTGATCCACTTCAGTGTTGAACACTAGTTATTTAAGTAGGACTAAAGCATACAAAGGTTTATGAGAAAATTATTTGGATTACAGATGTAATTTCAAATGTATGTGGACAAAAAGTATTTTCTTGTCAGAAAGATTTGCCTGATTAAGACTTTATGGAATCATCAGAAGAAAATCTTTCCTGAAAAAGTTTCCATGTGAGATTGTGAAAGAAATTATCTTAAATAACTTTGGTGAAGTCTAAATCTGACTGGGTTGGAGAATATTCCCTCTTTTCATGATTTTATAGGTTTGATGTGGGACCTTTGTAAACCACCCTTTTGTTATTTTAAGGTAAACTGTATTTATGCATTATTGTATATGATCTGTTGTAATCTTATTGCCATGTAAGTGAGGGAAACATCATAATAAAGGTTGAAATAAATAAAAACCTCTGGTATAGGTGGATAGTTGCATAGATCAATCTAAATATCACAATATTAGACTGTTAGATTATAAAAAAGAAGGCTTCTGTAACAGGTAAACATGGTAAACTGCTCCAGCACAGTACCAAATGGAAATGTTTTAAAAACATTACAGTATATATCAATGTTTTTATAAGTATTTATGCATTTATCTGAAGAGAGTTTGTGCTGAGTATTCATCAATTTGCTTTCTTCAAAGAGAAGAACTTATTAAAAAACCCAGAAAATTGACCTCAAGCAAGCATTGCGAACAAAATGGCAAAAGAAAGTCACTGAACCAGGAGTCTGTTTTTCAGGAGGAAGGACTGAAACCCCCCCAAACAGGAACTGAAAAACTCAGCTGCCACAAAGTATTTTTTTAATGTGGACTGTGTGAAATGTCTGCTACAGGACATTTTTCTGCTTTTGTACTTTGAAGCTGTGATAGGTCATAGATAAAACATAAAAGCAGCTTTTCTAAGATCCTAATTCAAGGTATGAACTGTGTACGTTTTGGAAATTAGGTCATGTTTTACACACTGAACCTATCAGAAACGTTGGTCTTTTTCATACAGTGCTGTTTAAATAATGTGGCCTTTGTACAGATAATCAGGTTTAAGATGAGTCTAATTGTATTTTTGTATTAAACAATTCAATTCAAGACACTGTGCCCCGATAGAATCAGATGTAGTTATGATCTAGGGTTTATAGAGGACCCGTCTGAAATGTGGAGACATTTACCTGTTGCATTTAATGAAAGGTGTCCCCAAACATCCATCCATCCATCCATTTTTTGCCGCTTATTCGAGGTCGGGTCGCGGGGTCAGCAGCTCAAAGAGGGAAGCCCAGACTTCCCTCTCCCCAGTCACATTCACCAGCTCATCTGGGGGGACCCCGAGGCGTTCCCAGGCCAGTTGCGAGATATCATCAGCCCAGCATGTCCTGGGTCTTCCCTGGGGCCTCCTCCCACAGGGACGTGCCCTCAACACCTCACCATGGTTATAACTGGACAAAGAATGCAGAATCATCTACAAAGCAATGTATTGATTTGTGAATATCCTCTTCATGCTTTTCTCCTGCTGCCACAGCTCAACATCCAGTGACTTTAATGATTATGCATAAAGCAGAAGGTGAATAAAATACACAAACCTGGAGTTTGAAAACCTAAACTTTGACACCTATTGGTTTTATTTGACACATCTGTCATCATCAAAAATATGATACATTTGTGTTATTTTATTAATTTGAACCTGTTAGCAAAAAAAAAAACTGTGAATCTGCTAAATAAGAACCATCCTTCTTGGTCTTTTATTGTTGTAATTCCTACTATTTTTATTATGTATCTGGCACATATCTCTTACTAAGAAAAACAACAAAGATTTTACTCTTTTTTTATATAATTATTACCACAGAAACTCAAACCAGCATGAGACAACCCCTCGGTGAGCACAACGAGTGGCAAGAAGCTCTGGTCTCCATGATAAAATGAGATCATAAAAGAGTAACATGATGGCAGAGTGGAGTGTGTGTGGGAGGCAGCGTGAAGTGTGTGTGGGCAGCAAAGTGGGACAGACCTGCATGGAGTGCACTTTGGCTTGTTTTTGTTATCACTGTGGTGAGAGAGAAGCACATTTTCAGGCATGCAGATGGGATCTGATGAACCCCGAGGTTTACACAGTTGTATGGATGGAGACACACTTGTCAAACAATAAACTGGCTTGTTATGTTACCCTTTGTTCAGGTAGCACAAATGAACAAGATGGCTTGGTTAAACAGTGTGTGACCATATTCTAAACTTCACTCTATAGTTGTTTAAAATTAAAGCAACATGATAGATTTTATTAAGAATGATCAAACCACCGAGACATTACCGAAGGATCTGCAACCATAACCACACTTTCAAGCTTTCTACAGCTGGTGCATATATTTATTATTTATTATGCAACCTTTTATGTTTTCAAAGAAGTGCAAGGCCTGTCTTTTGGCAGCTTTTTTCCCCTTTCACTGCTTTCAATGGCCTGTCTCTCTGAACATATTTCCTATGTCTGCATTTGGTCACTTTCATGCCACACATTTGCAATGACCTGCTTGACTTCAGCTGAATATTTTTATCACAGTTTGTTCTGTTTCACGGTGTGTTTAAAGCCCGTTCGTTCATCCACACAAATGAAAAGATCATGCCCTGTACTGTATAGTTTCTCTGCTTTGCTGTTCTCCTCCATGTTGTGGTAATGTCCTTTATGCCTTTTTGTAGTTTATGGATTTGAATCTAACAAATCAATCAAGTCTTTGATACTGTGCTTCTAATCCAAGATGTCCCTTATGAGGCATTTTTCCAAGCTGTCATGTGCTTTATCTCCGCCAGCCTCTATTCCCTGCAGTCCTTAACACTGGGTCTGATGCAGCGTGTGTTCTCAAAGTAGGACGAGTGTGCTTAGAAAAGCAAAGGAAGGATTAATAATGTGAGCAGCGAGTAGAAGTAAATATCTTTTAGAGGCAGTGCAGTTTTTTAATGTTGTATTTTTTTTCCAAGACGATCAGTAAGATTCTGGTTACAGATATTCACTAACTGGTGTCCAACTGGTGGCATTTATGACTGCCAAATACCATGACAACATTAACACATTTTATTGCACATTGGCCAAAATAATCTAGTTGAGGTCTTACTGAACTCATACCACTTACATCTGTTATTGTTCATGTATCTGTCTAATAAGAAGGAATATAACCTTGTTTTAGATTCTGTCTGGAAAAAGCTGATTTTTTTTATGTCTCATCATCATGTTTGACATTCAAGCATGAAAGATTGTATCACTCCGTAGCTTCTAAAATATCAACCTCGCTGCTTTTTGACCCATTTAAATGAAACTGGCCCTGATCACGAGTTCTGTTTTTGTTTTTGTATTTTTGGATGACTGCACAGCACCCATAATTTTACAGGCAGAACAAACCAACTAATGAAGGTTTTCTCTTAAAGTGTGAAATAAAATCGTGTACAGTTAACAATGACTTCACAAACCTGAAACAAACACTTTTTTTCAACATAATAAAGCCTTTTTATTAAAAATGAGAATATGGGTAAATATATATAGATATATAAACAACTGAACAGTGTAAAAGACAAATAAAAATAATATTACTGCTGTACACAGAAGGTCTCCTCAACAAACAAAATGAAAAAATGACTAAAAGTAGAAAAAGTCACCAAAATATCTAATAAGAAATTCTATAAAAAGAAATGGAAAGAAACAATAATGAGACACAGTTTGCCCAAAATGTTAAACAAAAGAGATGCAAATCATAGTAATGATACAAATTATCATAAAGAGGCATAATATGAGCATACATGTGGAGAATAAAACAAGAACAGACATTTAAACCAACTGAATCACATAATGGTATTAAAAAACAACCTGAGAAGTACTCAGACAGCGCAAACTTCTGCCAAGCTTTTGTATTGATTTATTTATATTTTGCCAGTAATGTGGATATTATTATTGAGTTCGAAGCTCTAATGATTAAATGATCCCAATCGCAGCAGAAAACCCTTCTAAACTTACTGAATCCAGTTCAAACCCAGCATTTATGCCTTGTTTATTATTTCTGAGATTTGCAATTAAATAAAATTCTGTCCCTAAATTTTGAGTTATGTTGCTAACAGCCAGACAGACAGACCAGTGCAGCTGAATATGTGAGTAAAAATCTAAAACGATTGCATTTAGTTGCATTAATCTTTTTCAGTCTGGGTGTTTTCATCCAGTCGGACAAGAAAAGGAACTTTAACAAATTTGTGCTTTGGGACACAAATTATTCATAATCTATCAGTAATAATTATCAGGGCAAAGTGAGCAACTGCAGTGCATGTGTCCTAAATATCGCACTGTTTTGTACTGTACATGCTCTTCTGTAAACTAAAGCAGCAGGGAAGCTATGTCTTTTAAATTATATCAAATCAAGTCCAATTTTATTTAAAAAAGCATTTTTTTCATGCAAAAAAAAAAAACAGCAAAAAGGGCCTTGCATAATAAGAACATTTGTGCATATTAAAATCACAAGTTTTAAAACAGTTTATTTGAGTCATCTGGTTTGTGTGCATTTTTACATGGAATGATGTATTACTCCTGGTTTATCACTCAGTTGGAGACATAATTCAAAGCTTTAGATGGAAGACAACTAACATTTGTGGCTTCTCTGATGAGACTTTCAGATAATCTATTTACTAAAATTTAAAGGCTTTTTGATACTTACTTATATCCTAAAACATCAGTATAGAGTATAAGATGACTATTTGCCAAAATTATGATTGATATGTTAATGCTGTTAACAATTGACTGCCACATGGTGTTATAATTTTACATCATTTAACAGAAATCTGACAGGTGATATTGAATGTGACAAAAAAAAGTGTACATTTGGTTCTTCGCAGGTTGACGACTATGCACTGAGGAAATCCTGCCTGGTATGTAGAACTGTAAGAGGAAAATAAGGTGAGACTAAAGTGTTTCTTGAGATAAGTTTTTCTTATAATTTCCCAAATGGAAATACATAGTTTACCGTTCACAAGCTAAAGTGTTTGCTTAAATAAATTACTTTTACTTTTTTTATGCAATGACTGTGGCTTTGTCAGACTCTTAAACTTGCACATATAGCTTCTGTTACTGTTTTTCATTCAGTATTTTAGCTCCATCCAGTATTTTAGCTCCATCTCCAAATCATGAGATTCCTGAGCAGCTCCTGTACTGTTTCGCAACTGTTTTCACTGCCTTGTTTGATGACTTCTTGTGTATGCGGTTAGTTTTACACACTGTTTTATATTAACTGTGGTAGTAAACAAGGCTGAAGCATTTGTTTACTATTTATTATTGAGTTTTATAAAAGAAAACAATGCATATGCAATGCCATGTTGCTGATTAAAAACCCCTGTACACATGTAAGTTTACACACATGCTCAGATAATTGCCATAATAATAAGGTAAAGAGGCCGTTTACAAATCAATGTCCAGGCCTATTGATGGTTCATAATCCGGTAATGCTTTCAGAGATGATACCATGAGCATGTAGAGAAATGCATATTGCAAGTTTAGAGAAAGTAGATCTTGATCTGTTGGTTAAATAATGTGCTTCTCATTTATCCATCTTTATTATTTTTATCTGTTAAAAATAAGTCAAACTTGGTTTATAAATGGTTTGCTACTTAACATTTTGTAGGTCTTATCCCACGTTTAACAATGTTTGTGTCAACACATGTGCCTATATCCAAATGTACACATAGGTAAAAATGGGGGGAAGTGTGTGTGTGTGTGTGTGTGTGTGCGTGTGCGTGGGGGGGAGGGGGGGGGTATTGTGTGGTTAATTTACCAGTAGCTTGCCATCGGAGTCTGAAGAAACAGTTTGACATAAAACACTTTTCAATACTCAACATTTCACTCCCTAACATCCTTTATGTAATTACAGGGTATATTTTCCTGGTTTGCATGACTGTAGTTGTTATAAATGACGAGAGAAAACGGCCTAGCGGCTTCTCGCATGGAAAGCAGGCAAGGCACAGCGGGGCTTACAGTGACATTTTCCCCACATGCAAAATCATGCAAAAGGTAAATACTGAGGCGGAGGGATACAAACACTATTGCAGAACATGGCCGTCACCTCCGTCATGTCCTCTCTCGTAGCCCGCCCTCCTCAGGCGACTCTGATCTATGATTGGACGACAGGTTCGCACGTCAGCCTCTTATTGGATTTCCGACGGGTCAATCACGAGCTAATGTCAATGACGTCGATCGTACACTGGGTACGTTGTGTCGCCTGGGTGGACAGTATAGTTACATCAACATTAAGTGGAATAAAATGTCGCGGAATTATGTAAATAGAGACGTCGCTTCAGCGCATTTAATTACTGCTTCTTAATTAACACGGGTCATCTCTGGAGTGGATGGTGGCAGACCTAATTTCTGTGTTTATCAGCAATATTTCAGGGTAAGTGGAGTGATACATTTCCTTCCTGCGTCTTTTTTTTCTATCACGGGTGCAGACTCGCTTTATTATTTAAACATAACAAGTAATAAGCATCATTAAGCTTGTTAATAATACATCCATTCGCGGTCTACATTTAAAGAGTGGGTTGTTATATATGTATATAATGTGAAATAAAAGTAGTCCGTTCTCCAGAGCGGTCTGCCGAGTTACATGTAGAGAGTAAAGAAGGTAATGGCTGTCGGTCGGACTCGTTACTAGAAAAATGTGAAAAGGCCTATGTGCTGTAACGTTAGCTCAACTCCTAACCAGTGAATCAACCTCGGTTAAGGTTAGGCATAACAGCATGTCTTGTTTGTTAAAATCAGGACACAAAATCTGTCAGCAGCTTTAGACTTCAGCGTGTCAGATTAGATCATGAAGGGTACCTGTCTGCCGTCAGTGGGCCTACTCATTCTCCATGCTCCATCTGTCATCCGGCTTGTTGGATATATCTAGGTGCTCTGATACTACTTTGTTTAAAAGAAAATGTCATTTTTACCTCATGTGGACTCCGCATATCACATCTAAGATGCTCATTACTTTAACGACGTTAAGGAGGAAACATGCTTACAGCACTTATAAGAGAGCTATTGTTCAAAGTGCTCTTTTACGTCTCTTTAAAGCTCACATTAAAATTGAGATTAAGGAGACATTACTGTGTAATGACCTTCTTTTGCTTCAAGTCTGAAGACATTTCAAGTAGCTTAGAATTGATTCCATACAGAAAAGGCAGACCTATATTAAGCCTGCTTGGGGTCAAGGTGATATTGTCATGTGCATGTCCATATTTACTGAAACGCTTTGACTGTATTTTTTAATAATGCATTGAGTTTCAGTCAATTTGGGGCACGGGTGATGTTTTGGTTATGGGATTGTATGAAATCATCTGGCCTATACAGGCATGATTTTCTCTGGCCTCCCTGGGTAGATAAGAAAGCTGCTGGGCTAGAAGTAGGCCAATTTGACAGGGTGATCCACTGCTGTGAGGCATCCCTGCAGATGGATTCATATTACCATCTGAAGCTAGGACAGCCTATGATCAACAGCAATGATCTTCCCACCTGTTTCATTGCATCATGTGTTATAGTTAGAATTTACTGAAAAGGTTAACTTTTATTGATTCCAAATATCACATTATTGTGTGTGGTAAAAGGTCTTTGGTTCTGACCTTACAGTGGAGACATTGCATTAGGTGGTCCATATTCTGGCTGTCATGAAGGGAACTCAAGTCTTTAGTCAGCAGACAAATCGGTGTTTTGTCTTTTGTGAGAGATAAAGATGTTTGATACAGACTTATTAGAATATCTGTCAAAGTATGAAGGTAATCTTACATCAGTCTTGGAGGATTCTTACATTAATTTGAAAGGGTTTTATTTAAAAGAAAAACACAAGGAATGTTTCTAACAAACAAAAAAAAAAGATAGGGATTGTTAAATGGTAATACAATTATTTTTACCTGCTAAATGTTTTGGTAAAATGTTTGAATAGTATTCAATATCTAATATAAAACCCTTTGTGTTTACAGTTTGTATATCTGAATGACATCTGCTTACACCTGGTTTAATCTCGTAAGGCTAATTTGCTCCAATAATGATCAATTTGTCTGATATTTTGCAAATAACCTTTTTTTTAATAGAGGTGTAGTAGTGCTTAATTGTTAATAATAAAAGAGTTGATTACTTGAACATTTTTTAGCTTTTTGTAAGTCAAATACCCAATTTAACTTCTAATATATGAAGATTGACATGTTTTCTCGGTCACATATGTTAGTAAACATTTGTTGTAACCTAGTAGTGTCTCTGTTTTGCACAGGGACACTGAGACATAAGAGTTGATCTAGACCCTCATCTGAGAGCTGTGGACAGGAAAACCTCTCTGTAAGTTAAGTTTGAGACACTGAACATTAATCTCAGGGCTGTGGTACATTTCATAAGCTTGTGCATGTTCTGTGAAAGGTCACTACTACTAATTACACTGCTTCATAACAGATCCCTACCCCAAGTTCCACACCATTTTTTTTTATCAACAAAAGAATACTTAAAACTAGCATAAGACCACATGTTACTTGAAATTTATATATATATTTATTTTCATTTTAAGCAAATATCAAATATGCTTCCTAAATAGGGCAAAGCCAGCCCCTATTTTCCTAACATGTCTTCCACAGATCAGTCGACTGGTAAACCATTGTTTTATTGCTCTTGGGTTTCGTGTCATTGTGCCAGTTTATTTTAACTAGATTCAGAGCTCTGTGTTAGCCAAGTTGTGACCTCGTTATCTCTGTGTCCAATCAGTCCTCTGGCCAGCTCTTAATTGAGCCATCAGCACCTTGAGGGGTGGGAGGAGGGGGGTATGTGTCAGTTACAGTAATGAGGAGGTCAGCCATCCATAGGGCAGTCGGATTGAAGAGGAGGCCACCCACAAGCCTCGCAGTGTCGCCCTGTTCCAGTCCATTCACTGCTAATCAAAGATAATATTGTTGGTCGACAGTGGCAAAAGTAGAGGAGTCAGTTGGGTGGAGGGGTTTTTTCTCAAATGATTTTTCCCTCAAGCTGTGGGATACTTCCAACATGTTGTGTTGTGGTAATTGTTTAGTGTTGCTACCCTACAGTAACTGTCAGTAAATTATCTATCGTGATGCTGAACCCTGCTGTCAGCAGGCATATGAGAAGCACGGCTCAAACCCCAGACAGCAAGCATAGCTTTTTATGTGGTGTAGCATCCTTATTTAATTAATTGCAAGTCTGCATAAAACAGTCTTTGTGAAATAATGGGCTTCACTGCAATAAATATTAACATGGATAGATTGTTTAAAGCTGCTCCAATACACTGTGATGGGAAATCCATTATAACTATGATATTTTTCTTAAAGCAGATTTTCATTAGTAGATCATACTACAATAGCATTTTTATTATATTGCTTTGAAACAACAAAATACTATTATTCCCATATGTTTTAATTAAATATTTATCCCAAGAACAGTACATAGTATCTATCAAGCCTAAAAGATGGGGATAAGCTTTCTCATGTGAATGAAAGCACCTTAATGGCTTTTATTGACACATTTTTGTGCTTTGTTGTTTTTCAAACAAAGGCAAAAAGGTGAAACTTTGGTGTTTTGGTTGCGCACCGAGCTCCATTTGAGTGTAGTTGAGTATACATAAAGGTATAATTTAACCTCCAGCTCTTTATTAGTGTGTACTTATCCGACAATGACGGATTACATTTTTCCACAATTTAGTCTGATAAATGCTAATGTAAACTGTAGAAAGTTTGGACATTTTGGTCTGACTTAAGGCTCATTTATGTTTGCTGTACAAGCATAATTAATTAAACCCGATTACAACATCACCGCTCTCACACCCTTTATGATGACGTAGCTTTTAGGCGGTATGTCCACTAGAGGCCAGTGTAGAGTTTCAAGTTAATGCAAATTTCAATCAAGCGGCAACCTCTTGAAAAAACGCAAAGCTTATGCACAAACACAACTGTTTTTTCTGGTAACAGGTTAGCTGGTTAACTCCCATTAGACCTGAGGACACTCATTTAGATCTTAGATACAGGTAGCTTGGAGTTTGATAGACATCAGACATGCTCACAGGCCCTCTCTAAACTCCAGCTCTGCCCATTTTTCTGTTTTCTGGGAGCGACGGCATGTGTGACACTGCAAAGATGGTGATAGTAGTAACCTACCGTGAGACTTCGTCCATCTTTTATACAAAGTTAATGGTTTCAACATCTATTAAAGACATTAATGATGGTGAAGGAGATCATGATAATTTACATTCACAGAAAGACAGTCATGGTGGTGGTGCTGCTTTGTTTGCAAGGCTTCGGAAAATGAACCAAATTTAATGTAAATGACAGAAAATGGACAAAATGCTCCATATTCATCTTTACCATAGCGCATAAATGGACCTTTACACACTTATTTTTTTTATTTCACGTAAGCAGATTTGCAGATTCAATTGTATTAAAACTCAATACACCGCCATATCTTCATCAACCTAAACATATAACATTTCCTCGCCAATCGTGATAAAAACAAGCAACACTATTTTAAACATAAAGAAATGAAGCATTTTTTGCTTTAAACTGGAGTTTTTTCCACTCTAATGCTTAAAGGACATTTTAGCAATAGTTTCTATAGCAGTCTGAGATAAATGTTGAATCCTAACTTAACGAATGAACTCAGCTCTGAAACAAGTTTTTACCAACGGATACGTCCTGAAGTACCTTTCAGAAACGCTATAGAAATGACAGGAGCACCAATTAGTAGATGAAAACAGATGGCTTGGATTCTTTTTACATTGTGCACAGCTGTGGGTGGTTTACTCAGTCCAGCTGTGAAGGGCTAACTCTTGTTGTGCATCCAGAAATAATAAACTAGGCTTTTTCTTAGTAAGTCATGCTTATCAGAAATGGAAGCTTGTTGATTAGTCACTTCCTTCTGTAATTATCAGCAGTGTTTTGAGAGAGCTGTAAGTGGTATGTGTGGCAAATATACTGAGTCTGGGATCAGTCCTTGGATGAGTTGATGTTGAATAATGGTCCTTTTTTAAAAAAAATGTATGTGATATGTGATAAATTACACTGTTTGGCTGAACCTGATCCGCTCAGTTAAACTAGTATTTCTACACATGCAGATCCAATGTATGATGACAAGCATCTGTAGGGAAAATGGATTTGTTTGGAGACAAACGGCAGCTGCTTGCTCAGGTGATACAAACAAGAGAAACTTGATTGAACAAAGTTTTTGGGAAAAAAAAAAAACCTTTTGAATTTCTATAAGATCAATATGTCTGGTGTTAATTTGTGTGTTCAGCGTCAAATCCATCCAAGCCCCCATTAGAGGTGAATCGGATATGTTTGTTTTTTTTCTGATTAATTCTCAAGCTGGACATGTGCTGAAATGTGGGCTGTGGAGGCCACATGTGCTCTCCAGTGGAGCTTTCATTATTTCCATCTGGCTTAACAGCAATGCCACTGGAGAGCAGGGACAGCAGGGTTAAAAGTGGAGGGAAAACCAAACAAAAATGATCAAAATGGCTCATGTGGCAAATGGCTTGTTGGCGAGTTACTTTGAAAATGTTGAAAATTAGTTTGGCTGTCAGTTGCAGAGGTGTAATTTTATGCTTTAATGCTTTGTTCATTGCATATTCAGAACCCTTCGTCACTTTTATTCAAAATGGTTCTCATGTTGCATTGTGTACTTTATCGCAGCATGAGTTATTGTAAGATGTTCTTTATGAAACGTTACCAAGACCATTCACCATAAATTTCTGCAGTTTATTTTATGTAAATGGTCCATGCAAAATTAAAGATCTCCCTTAAATTTTGCTGTGTTGTTTTTATGATCTATTCAATAGAGCATAAATCGTGTTTCCATTTAGGCTGCATCTGTGAGATACCACAAGACCAGAAGGTCAAGATGGCCAACATTTAGTTCAAAATACAACTGGTGACATCACAACTACTTTTAGCTGAACAAAGAGGTTGGATAACAGATTACAATGTAAAAACTAACCCAACATCTGATACAGTTTGCTGGAATATTATAAAAAAATGTTGCAATAAAGTAATCAAACGGCTAGTGAACACTTTTAACATGCCTCACGTTCTGCGCCTGTCAGATTGCATGAGCTGTGATTCATTAATGTGCACAACAGTGAGACAGTGTTATAGTTCACTCCTGCACATGCTCTGGAAGTTTTTCTCTGAATTTAGAAAATGCTAAACTTTGCATATGTTGCTGCAGTTTGTTACAATTGGTAAATGCACTGGTTACTGCTGTGGATTAAATATTTATTTCTCCTTCCTGTACCTTTAGGATTTCAGAACACCCAGTGACATACCAATAAACCCATCAAGTACATAATTACTTCATGATTAATTATTAAGTATATCCTAATTATCTGAATGTAGTCAGACTTATTACTTATTACTGTTAACTAAGAAATAGAAAACAAACTACAAAACAATTCATTTTTTTTGGTCACCATTAGCAACGACTGGACATCATAAAGAAAAGCATCAATTCTCTGATGTGAAGACATTTTTACCCAAATTAATATTAAGTCACAAGTAAACGATTCCTTTCAGCGGTAGTGCGTTTGATTTAATGAAGTAAGGCATCTACTTTAAATGCAAAGCACTAGCCTTGCTCCTCACTGAGCATAATGACATGTTGATACTAAAATTGTGATTAATTTGTAGCTAATGATCTTACCAGCTGTGAAGGCAAATCAAACAATAAAGTATAAAAGTCCTCAGTGTCAGGATGGTAAATAAAAGAGGTTTTATTTTAAGTGTAGTTCTTGACTAGTTCTGTATGTACATTATACGCAGCAAGACAACATAAGCCTGTTTATGTTTGTCTTTCAAGCTTGGACTGATTTGTCTTTGTTGCACCAGTGTAGCATGAAAGTGCAGAAGCAGTGTGTGGTCTAAGTCAAGCCACTTCTGATGTGACTAAGAGCAGCGAAAGTGAAATAATAAGAGGCAGTCCATGTGTGTGAGACGCTCATCAAAAGAGCTGTCACCACAGAGTCAGTGGCACGAAACCAGCTCCATCCCAGCAAGAACTAATGCACGAAAGATGAACCTGTGTTTGCTTTTAGGATACTGTTTTTCTCACTGCTGTGCTACAATAAATATGCAAAAGGGGCTGAAATGATAAAACCAAGGAGACAGTTTTATTTGAAATACCAGATCAATGATCAATGCACTACTCTCCATGACTTTTCTCTTCTTCTTTTAGCCGTTATGAATAATAAGTATCATCTACACACCAGTGACAGTGAGCTCTGACAATACAGGGATTTATGTCTCAAACGTGTGCATGTTTTAGTCTGTAATGGTATCACTCAGATCACAGAAAATAAATATTGGAGTATTGGAGGCTTACTATTGATGTCCAGATTGTTGCCTAGAACAGCTGACTGTGTTGCATGTTTTTCTTGTTAGTTTGCGCACTGAACAGGAAAGCAACTTCAGTTCACACAAGTGGTCCCTTGAGTTGCACATAAAGATGCCTTTTAATATCCGGCCTCAGCTAACACACATCTGTCAGTTAGGATACAATCACCTCAGACTCATGATAATAATATCATTAAGCATTACATGTTTATGGCATTAAAATAATAACATGTTTCTGTGATTAGTTTAGAAGAAAATGTATAAACTGATAGATTTGTCATGGTGCAATGCTCTATGTATAATGGTAACACTGTTGTTTAGTGTTGCAACACATCAGCTTTTCTTCTCATGTTCCACATTTAGTCCTGCTATGTTACATTAAAATAGGTTGCTATTATGTTACCTTACTGCAAAGGTTTAAAAGACTGCTACACTGGTTTTTCCTTGCCTTTGATGGAAACCACATTGACTGTAAAATGATCTTAGCAGAAAGAGTGTGTGAGGTTTTAGCAAGGAAAGTTGTTAGGTCGGTGATTGTGGACTGTTTCTATTGTTTGGTTATTTTGACTGCACATTAACGTCATATTGGCTAATTGTTTTCATTACTTAACACAAATATGATAAGTAAAGTTTTACAAATGTATGATTTCCCTCAATCACAAAGTTTTTTTCTCTCTTTTTCTCTGTCATTCAGGAAAGGAGTGACTTCTTCTCTGTCACAATAGCTGCAGGACAATTTGTCACACAAGTCCCTTTTAAATAAGTGATGTACTAAGGACCTCTTCCACTGCTAAACCTCACACATCTCTGCAGCACCTGCTCGTCTCTGCTGGTGCACCTGAGATAAAAGAGTCAGCTGTGTTGTCTCACTACACCTGGAGAGAGAAATGTGTGACCGTCTGTGTCTTCAGATGCCTGACGCTGTCTGAGTGTTTCTGGACTGCATTTCCACTGTCATCTTCAGAGAGGCACATTTCCTCTTGACTGACTTCAACATTTGTCTTTACAACTGCAAAGCATCATGGGTAGGAAAAAGATCCAGATCCAAAGGATCACAGATGAAAGGAACAAGCAGGTGAGTCACTATTATGCAACCATTTTTAAAAATGTGTTTTAATTCTGGAGCTTTATTCCTCTGGTTTATCTGTCAGTGAGTCACTATGAGCAACGCTGAAAATTGGCTTTGGATCTTGACATATTTTTTATCACGATTCTACTTTCATCACGAGGATATCAATATAATGAAAATGCATGTGGCAACGGAGCATGATTTAAATCAGAGTTTGTTTTTTTTGTGCAAAATCACAAAATGTTCTCACACATCAGACATGGTTTTATATTTATTCTTTAAAAGCAGATGTATACGTCACAGTCATGCTGATTTTTATTCTGCTAGCTGCCATTAGAAACATGGAGTGAACAGCAAAGTGCAGCAGCAAATATGAAGAAGCATGTATTTATAAAAGCTTCTTCGTAGTTTTTTCTGCTAGCTTATGTCACTAGGTATGAAATACAGTAGCCTACTATTAAAGAGTGTAGAGTGCAGGTTTAACCCTTAATGCTACATGAGCACCGTGGTCACATGGACCTGCATGAAGGATAATCTGTAAACTTGTAAAATAATTTATTTAAATTAATTTAGCTTTCATACATATTATAAAAACATTAGTTTTTTTGTATAATAAATATAAAAATGTTTAGTTACATCTCTTTTTCTAGCAGTTACCCTAAAGGGCCACTGCAAGGCTGTCTTTAAGCCTGAGCATCAATGTTGCTCAGGGTGATAAATGATAAGTTTAAAAAAGAGATGATGCTACATTGTGAGTTAGCTTATTGTAAAGAAGTTAATAGATGGTGTAGCATGGTGGCAAACCTTATGAGTACACCTGTGTGTGGCCTGTGGTCTTAGTATTCTGACTTATTGGTGTGGCATTATACTCCGGACTTTTTTTTTTTTTGCTGGAAAAATGCTTTATATATATATTATTCATAACATGCTGTAAACAAAACAATATCCCACTGCTTATGTGTTCCCTTCACATCGTGCCCCTCCTAAACCCATTATGAGCATGCATCTCCATTGGAGATTTGTAAAAATGAAATGCATCCTCATGAATTGGCACTGCAATTAAATTGACCTGACGACCAGACTGTTGAGTTTAGTGACTTTGCAGCCGGGTATATGATCCCACACCTTGGTATTTCTGAAGCATGCAGCATCAAAACCAGGGGCTCAGATGCAATTTAAAAGCAAAAGCTTTTTACAACTCATGGGACAGAAAATGTTATCAATACTTAGACTCGTTCAGATTGCTGTTAAAAATATCGAATTGACAGAAAACCTCTTTTATTTGTTTAAATGTAGCAGCTCTGCAATGATTAGCTGTCATATAATCTTCTGAGGAAGAGGAGGAGGGGGTGTCACAAGTTTCTACTGACTCTCATGAGTTAGATCAGGACAACTTTTATTTTCATCTTTGGTTTGTTGAACATCCAGTATGAATTAACATCAAAATGTTTGGTTAGTTACCTCATTTTTGCACTATTAAATAATCTTTTTATGTTGTGAAAAGTCTTTAGGACTTTTAGCCATTCTGTTCCATTAAAATAAGTCTTTTCACCTCCATAAGTTATTTTCTTTTCTCCTCACGAATGCTTGCCTTTTCACAGTAATGATGGTGCTGTGAGTTCTGCCTGGGCTCTTTGTAACACGGATGAAAAGTTCAATTGTGTTTTTCTCACACCACTGAATTTTTTGTTCTATGTCCTCAAGTTTTTTTCTTCCTCTTTTGGCGTACTTAAACCAAAGTCATTTTTCAGGTCAAACACTGAATTGATTTTTTTTTTATTTCTTTTTTACCAAACAGATTTTCTACTCCGGTCTGTTTTTTAAAAAAAACAAATTTACTTTATTTATTTCATATCTGTTTTTGTGAATTTTACTAAGTTTAGATTATTAATGATATTGCTTTTCATCTCAACTTTGAACTCAAAATCAGGTTTGGGCGAGTTTGTGATAAGCACTGTCAAAATCATAATTATTTATTACCCTCACAATATGACTTTATTTATTTATTGATAATGCTCATTCATGACGTCTTAAATTAATTTGCTTTCCAGAAGCAAGACTTAGTTGTGTATAAAGGGACTGTGATTAGTTATTCTCCAGCCTTTTAAAGCTCTTTCAAAGCTTTAGGATGCTTTTCTCATCAGACCATATTCCATATTCAGAATACCGAATTATCTCTTAATTTCTACATCTGACTTCTATTTTCTGTGATGGACTGGCGTCCTGTCCAGGGTGTACCCCGCCTCTCGCCTGTTGGCTGCTGGGATAGGCTCCAGCCCCCCCGCGACCCCGTTAGGGTCAA
>JBAMIG010000018.1:14463437-14506917 GCA_037177335.1 Kiunga ballochi
CATCAGCAACAGTGAGTGTTTTGCAGTTAACAGTAGGCATGATCTTTGTATTGCTACACAAACATTGTTATAAACCAGAGCACCTGTCTGGTCAGCATACTGCAGCTTGCCTTCCTTTTACATCACTGTCAATTGATATATTGAGAGGAAAGTGCACAGCAGCATTAATCACAGGGATGTTCTTCATTTTCATGATATGTGCTCCCCAAATAAGCTGGATCACCAGCTGAAGCAGGTGACATATTGATTGTGTGTTTTCTGACTGAAGACATCTTTGTACCATTTCCTTTTCTACCATTTGACTCTGTTTCAAAAGCCCTACTGGGACAGCCGGCGTCTCACTGACATCTGTCAGCAGCCCTGGACGGAATCACTACTTAGATCAGTGTTCTGCACCCCACTGTAAAAGAGGTAACATATGCACACATCATGTAATCTCCATATTTAGCAGCTTAGCATTTATAAATACACTGAGAAATGAACTGAAGGTACCAAGTTCACACTGTTATTTTAGGAAAGAGTTACTAGACTGCAAAGACTTTCCAATTTTAGCAACTTTCAGTATTTTTACAAGTAAAAAAAGACATTCTACTGTTAAATAAAGGTAATAGTGCAATTAATGGGAATCAAAGTGGAAGAAAAATATAACAAACTAACAATTTAAGACAGAACAACATGCTTTTGGTGGAGAACAGTATTGTATTGAGAGTTAAGTGTGTGTGTGTGTGATGGGGGGGGGGGGCGTTACTGAATAGAACAAAGGTAATTATAGCTGAAATGTGATGGTGTGCATGTTTAATACATGCTTAAGGATTCTGTTAATGGCTTTTTGTGATTCAGGGAGAATATTGTACAGATTAAATCATAACTTTAATCAGAGAACCTCATATAACGCACGCACGCACTAGCATCTTTCCGTTTTTGCAGCTGATTTCTGTTAAAGGATGAAGACCGATTAGACTCCTGCTCTTTTCAAAGCTAATCTGTAACATAAACGAGCTGAATTTATTCATAAAAAAAATTTGGACTCATGACTTTAGCGGCAAACGCAGTTTCTTATTCCATAAGAATCAGAATAGCGTGAGAAATTCGCACCTGCACACTGTGAGCAGGTTCTTCCTCTCCACCGCGGCGCTCCTGCTCGTGCCACGCTTGCGGATGAGATGCTGTCCCACGCCGAGCGACGCCATCCTCGGGTCGTGATGGTGGCGATGTGCTGTCCTGCTCCGCCTCTACCAGAGCAAGACCTGGTTCTGTTCGTCAAAACAAGATTTATGCCCTGCTAGAGGATGAGGAGGAGGATAGAAGCCTACGACAAGCCACACACAGTATAAGCGCTTCCTGTTAGGACGTTCAAAATAATAGAATAGAATAGAATAGAATAGAATAGAATAGAATAGAATAGAATAGAATAGAATAGAATATTGCAGTGGTTTTACCCAGGAATCATTCAAATAAAAATACCTGCTTGCTTTTCCATTCTAGTGCTACCAGTGGTAAAACTAGAAAACATATTTATTAGAAGGTCATAGTGGGAAGGATTATTCTGGTTCGGCATCACAGAGTGAAAGTAGGCCCTATGTACTGATTTAATAACAGCTTGACAGAAAAAAATTACTAAAAAATAACCTATCATTGATACCAGATAGTGCTTATAGTGTGCTTATAGTCATTCAACAAACCAGAAAACTACAACAAATATAAAATGAGCTAAGATACAATTAAGGAAAAAGAGACATTGTTTTTAGAACTGTGATTGAAAAGAATATTTTAATTTAACTGTAAAGGACTACTTAGAGCACTCTGATGAGAAGTGCAGAATACCTGCCAACAGGTCTGATGACAGAAAACCCCTCAAAAGATTAGTCAACAAAATATTAGTTTTCAGGTCCCCATATGGTTATTTTTCCTTAAATGGTTTGTTTGAACCACAATTTAAAAGTAATGTCAGGATTTTCATTTAATGAGCAACTTAAAGGTCCACCGGTGAGATTAACACTGAACCTGTATGTGCCATTTCCTGCAGAAACTTCTACTGAATAATCCTTGGACGATGTTGAAGAAAAGGCGACATTTAGACTGTGCTGGCCCCTCACACCAGCATGTCTACAAGATGGAGAGGAGGAAAAATATAAACATAAACACCCTGATAGTGAACATTTCCATTACAGGTCCCAGATTTTATATTGTATAATTGGTCCGGTTGTATTACAGTTTGTATTTTTGGAGCCTGACTAAGATAAGTATGATACATGATTGGAATAAAAGTGTAGCAGTTTTAATGTCTTTTATTGCAGTATAATACTGGCCTCGGCCATCAGACCTTTTATAAATGTGAGAATCAGAAGTCATCATAAAGTCAGAGGATGCCCTCTAGTGGTCTGAATTAAGAACAGCACCTGATCTCTCCAACATCATGTCCACAGATCATTCCTTCCTTTTCATGCATCTCTTTCTTATGCTTTTTATGACTCTGTAAGTGAAGTGAGAGAGTTGAAAGTATCTTTTATCTCATTAATCTCTAGACCAGATAACCGTTAAGGTAACAGGACAATGTAAAATATATATTGCCTCGATATAAATTGTGTCAAGAGTAACAATCCGCAAGCAAATGTGCATAAGATTACATCTGCTCATTTATTTACTAAGTTAAACAAGATATATTATCAGATTGATTTAAAAAATAACTTCGATCAGTGGTTTTGCACTGTAGTGGTGTAAAAATAACTTTTAACATATGACAGGGGGCGACGGAGGTGTTTGTGGAGGCTTATTTAATCAGCTACGAGGACTTGATGTCTTCCATCACAGGTTTACATCAGGGGTAGTTACATGTCAAAAAGGTAGGCAAATATTTATTTAACACTTGTTAAGTGGTGTGTGTTTTGTCAGGCTGAGCTACTCATCATGGGCTATTTTGAGCAAAAAGGAGCAGCAGCAATGCAGCCATATTTGAAAGCTACTGCAACTTTCACAGATTACATGTGTCTCAACTGATTTTCTGACTCATCTTCGGTCAGAAGGGATAGACAGACTGGTAGTAGTTTGAGATTGAATTTAGTTTACTGAACAAGGTTGAATGTCAGGAGGTGTGTGTGTAAGTGTGTGTGTAGCTATATTAAAGACGCACACGGAACATCCATACATAGGCCTACAGGATTAGTACCGGATGGGACATGGGTGACCGTTTTGTCTGTAAATACTACGCTAATGTTGTCGGGACAGAAATGAAAATTTAGCGGCTATTATTGAGCAGAACTACAATAGTAAGGTGCATTCTGGGTAATGTAGTTTTAACAAGTCTACGGACTTTAAACAGTTACATTTAGTGAAAGAGTTCTTCTGGTTGTCACCACAAAAAGGTCAAAATTCGGCTGTAGGTAGCCAAACCTTTTTTCTTGATACTTTTATAAATAAGCTTTGTGTAATTGTCAAAAAAATAAAATGTCATAGACATTTAAAGAAGATGCAATATTAGAAGGAAAATTTGTTATCTTACAAGTAAAATGCCCTGTATGTAAGTGTTATATTATCAGTAGCTTTTTAAGATTTCAATGTATTTATCAGCAAAAAGGAAACATGACACAGAAACATGTCTTGTAGTCACATATCTGATAAAACCACTGTGGTGATGGTTTCAGTATCTTTCCACTTTTGTGCAGTCAGGTTTTGCACTTCAGCTAAATGCAGAAAAAACACAGTAATATGTCTCGTGATAGCAAAAGTACTCCACGGGGCTCATGAAAGTATGATCATCACAGATAGTAAGGTGAAGTTGAGAACATAATTCCTTTGTGATAAAATTCTAGTAATTCAAAAGAGAAGAGTAATATTTATTTGGTGATAAAAGTTGTGTGTGAGGCATAATGTTAAAACTTTGACCTCATCATATATTATATTGATACCTTGTAAGGTCAGCAGAGTGACGGTTTTAAATATTTATGTACTAAGGCGCGTATTTCATGTGTGCTTGGGGTTCTGACTAAAGACTGATTGCTGAACCTTTGACCCCTACAGTAACAACTTTACAACTGCATGTAACTGCCTCGTGACATGACATCACTGAATGAGGAAGAAGCACTTTATCTGGTCAAATACAAATGTAACAAGTGTAATGTATATAATATGGGCACTGTTATTTTAAAATAACAAAAATAATAACATTTTACATTGGCTGGAAACAAACAAAGAATATGATGTAAAAACAGTGACAGGAAAAATAATCAACAGAAAATGTTATTTCACATTGTCACCAGCACAAAAGTTAATTATTAAAAGTGTTGTACAGAAATAAATGCAAAACATTACTGAAAAAAAGCTCATGTTTGTCTTTACAGCATCACTTCATCTCTTAGTACACATCGACTCAAAGCCTGAAACCTTTAAACATTTTCATTTTTTAATGGCGAATCCTTCTCATTACATTAAAAAGATGTGGTATGAGGATACAAAGCATTGAAGTGATCCGGGTGCTTTACTGGCCTCTTCTTTAAGAGAACACATTTTAAAATGCAACATTTTTTGTCTAATTTCTTTCTCTAGAGCAGAAAGATGCTGTTTGCTCTTATTTCATGGTATATAAGTGTGCCTGATCTTTTAGAAAGGCAGTTAGTCTCTTTTAGGATGAACTACATAGGCCCAATTTACATGAGTAAAGTGCAAACAGCACGTTGGAGTGTTTTGTTTTCTCCCTCTTAATAGACAATTGAGCTGCTAAAACTACACAATGTTAAAATAAGGATGACAAAGCAACACAGTTTAAGCTACTGGTTTGGTACTGAGGCAAAGAAGTATCCGTGTGCAAAGATCGGTGCTCTGTGTTTTACAATCTGTGTGCACAGAGTGTGTGCATAAAGGCCAATTCCACTGTTTGTTAATTGGGGTTTCTTTGAGAACTAAGACCACATTAGCAGTTCCTGATAAAAAATGTAAACATTATACAAATTAAACTTTTAAAATCTGAACACAGTGTGCAAATTTATTATTTCACCTCGATTTAATATGATTCTTAAATGATAGCAGAAACTTTACCTAATTGAGACACAATGTTTTTTACGCTGCTTTAAGAAAACATGTGACATTTCAGACTAATTTTAACAGGATTTGACACAGAAAACACACAACTTCTGCCTGGATGGGATCATATGTTTTAAGTTTTATGCATCTAGTAAATATGTGTGGATATGTCTTTTTTTTGTGTGTGTGTGTGTGTGTGTGTGTGGTGTACCTGCCTCGTAGACACTGCCTGTTCGGACTGTAATCGCCCGGAGAATTAGTGATGTGACTTGGCAGAGGGAGACAGGCACAAAACAGAGCCAGGGACAGCGCCTGAGCGAGGGATAGAAGAAGAGAACAGACAAAAAGGGGAGAGTGAGAAATGAAGGGGTAGCGAGAGGGAAAAGCTCTTCTGTTCGCCGCCGCCGCGTTCTGCTCCCAGAGAAAGAGGAAGCCTGTGAAGCTGAGGCAGGATAGGTTGTATGAAACGCTGCTTTCTTAACACATGGATTAATCGTTGCTTCTTTTTGTTTCTTTCAGGGGAAAACGGATCAGTAACTCATCGTAGGAGTCTGTTGGGTTATTAGTACGTACGCGTGTACCTGCTCTTTGTGTATGCACTTGTATGTATTTGCTCATGGACATGAGCGCAAACGGATGTGCGCTTTCATGTCAGGAACAGCAGGCAAAGGCAAATGGTGAGTTCAGAATGACTTAAACGGGCCACATAACAAATTGACTGACCACGTCCACCCGCCATCTTCCTTCATTTGTGTCCACCTTCATGTTTCATTCTTTTTGGTACAAGTTATCTGTCTTTACACGAGGATATCTCTCTCATTCTCCCTCTAGCCTCTGGTTTACATCCTCCGCTCTTTGTCTCTTGTGCTTTTCAGAACAGAGGAACTCATAAAACTGGGGCAGAGGAAAATATCTCAAAGCACAGAGACAAAGAGGAAACGGAGAGGCAGCATAAATTCACGTAGACAGCAGCAGACTGTGTTTCTGTGCTCTTGCAGAGTTGCGTCTTTGCCGCCGTGCGCGTGTGCACCTGACCAGAAACAGACTGTGTGAGCTCAGGACATGTTCTGGGATGTTGGCAGATGATGCAGCTGTCATCTGGCGCGCTGCAAACGGAGCTTCTCATGCGGGTTGTAGTTATTTGAACCCTAGCTTATATTTGTCATGTGGCGACTGCGGTATCAGACTTATGTGACACGTATTTTGTCTGGGGAAGAGTAAATCAGCGTTGCTCCCTTAAGGCTGAACATCTTTGTCATGGGGGAATGATTGCATAATCCTGTGAGATCACAAGGCCTGCAGGAAATATAAGACGACAGTATTATCTGCGGCTTCAGGCAAAGCTGTCTGTGGATGTTACATGCTTGTGCGCATTGCATAAGTAATGACTCGAATGCATATTTATGTATGAAATGTATGAGCTTAATGTATATTTCTTTCATCCTCAAGTCCAAGAAGATTATTCCATGTGCACGTGTCTGTCTTAAAGCTTGTGTATCTGTCTGTCGGCAGGGTGCACACAGATGTTTGAATGTCTTAGACCTGCACTGACAAACAGGCGCCGGCTGTGTCAGAAAGGAAGACAGTAAAAGGGTCCTGAAAGCTTTTAAATAGCACCGTTTGAACATATATCTGAACATTTAGGTGGGAATTTTTACCAAATATGGTTTTATTGACAGGATGCAGTCGAGTCCAGACTGCAGAGACGCCACAAGAGGAAATATGTCATAGCAGAGTGCGGTAATTACCTCATGTGACGTATTTACTCCTTTATTTTACAGATTACTTTACTCTTATTTGAAGGTATTATCTGTTGTTTAATGTCTGATGAATATGAAAGTTTTATGTCAGGAGTTTATGTAAGAAAATAAACATGACATATACAAACAGAAATGTGCATCTTTTTAGATGAAATATTCACAGCTTCTCTGTGCTGGAGTTAACCTGGACGAGACGGAGCCTCTCTTGCTTCCCGGGTGTTATTCATTGTCCCTGAGACCCTTAACCTGTGATGATGTGAAAGGTCACAGGTGAGGTCCTTGGGAACAAAGTTTTACACATGTGCTCCAAAAGTATTTGACAAAGACGAACCAACTCCTACTTCTGCAGCCTGTATGGACATTGTGTTTGAAATCACGACACCAGCAAATATGAAATCTGTCATTTTTCAGCTTTAGTCGCAGAGGAGGCGCCTCGACTGGTGAGAAACATCTGGAGAGGAACTTTCCACACTGTGCTTCTCTGAAGGGGGCAGTATCTTTTGGCTGGCTTTGTGCACTAAACACTTTAGTGTTTTGATAAAAAGACAGCCAAGGGTTGTGACCCCGATATTATGAACCACACAGGATTTTAAATCTGTTTCCTGCTGCTGTGAAAATTGCATCACTCTGGACTCTGCAAACTGGGGGACCTTTACCAGAAACTACCAATCAGTTGCAGTCATTTTTAACACTTCCTCACCTCTAACAAATATTTCTGCTTTTTTTCCTTGCACACTTTCACTGAATGATAAAAGAGACTATTTTAATGATTACAATACAAGCAGATATAGAAACTGAGCGCCTTATGAATGAAAGATTTTCTTGTGATGTTTTTATTGTAAGTTAAAACTATGAAATAAAAGTATTCAATCCTAAAATAAACTTGTATTGTTGCTTTGAAATACCATGTAAATTATATATATATATATACATATATATATACAACCAACAGAGTGCTATTCATATCCACTCTGAAGTGTTATATAAGCTAAACACATCAGTTTAGCATTTAGCATCATATATGTGCTTCTTTCAGTAAGCTTAAAACTGTCCCAGGTGAATGAAACAAACATAATATTTTCTCGCAGGTGCTCGCCCTGACGCCCAGCCCGGGTGGCTCGGTGTGTTCCCTGGCTTTCCGCCCTCTGTGTGTTTGTGCATCCCAGGACAGTTGACATTGATTGTGCAGGAGACAGACTGAGACACATTAGTACCCAGCTCGCTCCTGCTGCTGAAAAACACATTAACTGGCTGCATTGGGAGCCCTGTCTGGTAACCATGGTAAAGCACAGAGATGGGGGTGGGAGGGGGAGGAGGGTTGAGACGGGGCAGCGGGTTCAGTGCACAGTCTCTCCGGGGTTGTCTTTCTCAAATGCTTCTTTCCTTTCCTCCGGCCACGTCTGTCATTGTCTCTCAGCCTCTATTTCCCTTCTTTGAACTGACAGCTTCTCTCACTGTCTTTTCCTCTCCTCTCTCTCTCTCTCTCTCTCTCTTTCACACACACACACAAACACATTAGCATATTTATTTTTCCTGCATTCTTCTTATTGACGCCAGTCTCTTCACTATGACCTCAAACACCACCCCCTTATCCAAGCAGCCTGTGCAACACAATCTGCCTCCCTCTAGCTTTCTTTTTCTATCCTGTTAAACCTTAATAGCTTTGTTCCTGGACAACATGCTCACCATTTATGTAAAAACAAGACAAGATGGGCTACCTTGTAAAGATGTGGGATAAGCTGCTTAAATTGACAATCTGAACAAAGACATGCATTATGGACATTCATAGTTCTTTTAAATCAGTAACACCATCTGAATATAGATTATTTATCCTTTCATAAATGATACATTTGTGTACCACAGATGCATGCTAACTTTAAATATGTATAAATGTAAACATAAACATGTCCATCTACGCCGGTACTGTGCATCACAAACTATTTTTTATAAACTCTTATTAGGAAATTAAAGTTATTAACCTGGTACAATGATTTTATGAATAAAACACCCAGTCGGGTGATATGGATGCCTTTTGACTTAGTTCTTGCTTTCAACAGTGGCAATTGATGGTAAAGGCCTATTAAGGGGTAACATAAGGGACAAACTTGAAGTCTTGGTTAAATCAGTCCCACAATGTTATATAAACGCTGTACAATAAGATACAATCTATACAATGTAAGATTGTAGCAGCAAAGAAATAATCATTGGTCTATGTTGATGCTTATAAAAATACATAATAAGTGTTCACCCTTTCTTTGCTCAAAACTAACCCTAAAATAAAATGTTTTTATTTATATTTACCCATGTAAATATAGCTAAATCTTCTTTAAACCTAATATAGTATTTTTTAATACGTATTTGTTAATCCACAAAGCAAATCACATTGACAATAAAGGGGAAAAACACAACTGTAAATAAAAGTGATAATATACTCTAATCTGCAAAAAGGGATTTTCTTCTCTCAATATATTTTTTGGTTACCTTGAATTAATAATAAATAGCTGTCATTGTAGTGTTTAGTACTAACATAATTATCTAATGAGCAATATAGAGCATGTTTCTACAGTTGACATGGCTGAGTGCAGCTGTGAACACACATCTATCATACTTGATTAAATTCCTCATGTTTTGATTATGTTCTTTTCAAAATGAGCTTTGCTCTGTCATTTTTAATTACAAGGAGTTTTTCTCACTTGGAGTTTTGCCCGTTAACATCCCAACCTTTATTTTTCGATTATTAAGTTTCTGTATGATTTGTATATTGTATTTGGTAACCAAATACAATATACAATATATGTTGTGTTTATTGAGTTTTACAGAATAAACTGTGTAGTTGTAAAGTTATATAATAGCTGCTTATTGTCTAAGTATGACTTTTTAAAAAATGTGTCTTTAGGGGTCAGATAACACCCGTGTTAAATTGAGATCCCCCAAATCACAATTAAATTTAAACTAAAATACTTTTTTGCCTTTTTATATTGTCCATGTAATTGTTGTGTTGGTGCTTTCCTAAAAGAACTGCAACCAACACGGTGTATTGTTTGCCCTGATAGCTTAGCCGTTTTTGAAAAGGTACCTGAAGGAATAAATCAATGTGTAAGGTGTTTGTGGATACCAATGTGAAAGCTATAATGAAATGCTACAGAAAAACGAGAGACACTCTTCCAGTTAGCGCGGAACTCAGCCGGAACAGAAAAGCGAAACTTTCGTTTCTTTCCGAACCCATCAAACATCACGGACGACCGGAAGCGGTCGCAAATTTGAACAGCCATCACAGCAACAATAAACGCGCACTTTAACTTTACGGTATGTCTGCTGAATCAATATTTTTTAATAAATATTACAGTTTATTGCTATAAAATGAGACGAGCATTTTGTCGATTGCAGTGTTTTATTTTCTTTACACCGCTAGCTTCCCTGTACATCGCCGTCGATTAAGAAGCCGACTACTACCTGGAAAACAATCTGGTCCACAATAACATCAGTATTTTAAGGCCCAAATATAATTAAATGCGATGTTTTGTAGGTGCACTTTATAATTTAGGATACTTAACGTTTTCTTAATAATTTCTCGTTTTTTAGATTTGCATTATCGCTTAAAGATATCTTAATATTATTGCTTTTCGCACTTAGCCATGTTATTTGTGCATAGAATTGACAGGACGCCCAAATACTCCAGTTCTAGTTTACTTTCCCGCCGTTACAAGACTGATGTCCAGGAAATAGACATAGCCTTGCAAAATATCCGCCGAATCTGGGAACTTGGCTTCTTACCGATACTTTCCGGTCTTCCTTAAAAGCGGTGTAGCCAGTAGAGGGCGGTGTTACCTCGTTTTCAAATCAACTGATATAGAAAACTATTAATAGTAATAACAAACTTTTATTGTTGTTGTATTGCATTGTATTCATTGTATTATTATTTATTGTTGATGA
The DNA here is from genome assembly GCA_037177335.1 of Kiunga ballochi. Lineage (NCBI taxonomy): Eukaryota > Metazoa > Chordata > Actinopteri > Atheriniformes > Pseudomugilidae > Kiunga > Kiunga ballochi. Next base: position 14,474,147 of record JBAMIG010000018.1, read on the forward strand.
CAATAAACTCGTTTTTAAATAGATAACTTCGCATTAACAAAACTGAAAAAAATTTTTTAGTATTTACTTTAAAATATTTTATACATTTAACTAGATATGCTACATTAACATTTGCAGTGATTCTGTTTCTATGACCCACTGACATTACAATTATTATGTTTAAATAGTACAAAACTAATACTTCATCTTCCCCCTAATTACTGAGCACAGTATTCCCTTATTTGTATTTAAACTATTTCTGTTTACATGGTAAAAGTCCTTTATGTGACATTTAATATCTAATATTTGCTAAATTCTATTATAAACTTTGTGGATAATCCTCTTCCTCCCTTTGTGATGCTGTTCTTCTATTTACTGCACAGATGGTAAAAATTGTTTTGTGGCCATTATCATGTTGATACTGGGCCAAGTGGTTTTATGCTGTATTGACTGATGCATCAGACTGTTCAGAGTAACTAAGTATCAGCTCGTATCAGTATTAAGCAAAAGGGACAAAGATGACACTAAATATAATAAATAAGGTTTGTATATTGGATTTTAGCAATGAACCATCTTAATACACACAATATGTATTTATTTGTTTGGCTGTTATCTTATTAAAAGGAAAATTAACAACCCATTTCTGGAGCTGATATAATTCACCATAAATGACAAAACCTGGTCTTTTCTCGACTTTGCAGGCTTTAATGTTTAATATCATTAAAATAAAGCTTTACATTTTTACAATTTAGTCTCAGTAGCATTTACGTTTTATAAATTTCTGGTTGAAACTTTAATACAGGCATCCATAAACCTCTGTGTTTTTTTAAATATATAAGATTAAAATGTTTACATCTTTTGTGCAATAATAGTGATAATATATTTTTGATGGGTTTTTTTAAGCTATATGATTTTCATATTTTATCCTAATCTGCTCGTTTGATGCTCATGTCTTCAAAGACTCTGCTCATCTTAATAATCTCTGCGTCCCCAACAGTCAGACATGTCTGTGATCGCTGTGAAACCTGCAATTTCATTTCTTTACTTGTTTACCCGCCCTGTGGTTTTTCAATGTTTTCCTGCTCCAACACACCTGACTCAAATGCATCCAAAAGCCTATAAAGTTCTGCAAAACGTCTCGTTTATTTAGACTCATATGTTGGAGCAGAGCATTGAGCCTTAAGAGTCTGAAATGAGTTGCATCCAGTGCGTGCATCCATTCTGAACGCCTACAATGAGGCTATGATGTCCCACACAATCACTCTGGGTTTTCTAATTGTTCCAATTAAAATATGTTAAACTGGGCATGGTGTAGACTGGACACATCATCTCATATGGAGAAACACAACTTTATGCTATGTATATAAAGCAAAAAGGCTAAACCTTTTCTACTAATAATTTATCAGTTAAATGTGATCAGCACTGCCCTCTATAGGTGGTGAGTAACTTTTAAGGTGGACTTGATAAATCCCAATAAGAAGTCTTGCTTTAAATATAAGTAAAAATTATGCAAAACTTTATTTTCCTCAAATTATTAAACATATTCTTTAATATTTGTTAAAAGATCAAAAGAACAGGTCAAAAAGCATAATTCTGTATTAATCAATTAAATAATTGTGCTTTTGTTAGTAAACAGGTGCAGATTAACAGAGATCCAAGCTAAAGGCGGGAGTATGGAGGAGGACATCACCATGGCTGAGACGGAACAAGGAGATGCTGTAAGCAGTGAAGGAGAGACCATGCCTAACAATGTGTCTAACAAGCCAGTTAAAAGAGGAAGAGGAAGACCACAAGGCTCCAAGAAGCTGAAGGTTTATGTTACAGACGTTAACAAGACAAAGCTGCTTTCAGCTAATTCAAATGGTGACTCTGTGCTGCCCCGAAGAGGAAGAGGGCGTCCGAAACGCTCTGAAACAAGACACATAGCGGGACAGAGATCAGGAGATGACCTTGCCAACAGCTCTGTACAAAGTCACAGGGGCAGAGGAAGGCCCAAGGGGTCCAAGAATCGGAGTAATAATCAAAACATTACAACAGCAGAACAGTTTCCTAAGAGAAGAGGCAGGCCAAAGAAATCAGCTGCTGCTGAGGATTTACTGAACGGTTGCTCTGATGCACCAAAAAGAGGGCGTCCAAGAAGACCACAGAGCAATTCAAATATGAGTAGAGAGAAAGAAGGCAGTTCTGTGACACCTCGGAAAAGAGGTCGACCGAAGGGTTCTCTCAATAAGAAGCCCAGGCTGGGGAGCAGCGAGGGAGAAAGAGGTTTGTTACGTCGAAGAGGAAGGCCAAAAAAAGAAAAGGAAAAGAGGAGTGTTGGTCTGGGCACAGGTGGCTCCCAGCCGATAAAGAGGGGCAGGGGTCGGCCCAAAGGATCGTTAAACAAGAAACCCCCTGCATACAGGGTGATTGGTAAGGTAGGCCGGCCCCTGAATGTCTCAGGCCTCCCTGTGAGAGGGAGGAAGCGTGGTCAGCCACAACAGCAACCAGGCAAAAGAGGAAGACCGAGGAAGTACCCTCTGCCTTCACCCGAGGAGCTAAAGAGGCCAAAAGTATGGAAGCCGCTTGGAAGGCCAAGGAAATACCCGCGTGTTGACCTTCCAGAGGGGTCGCTGCCGAGACCTCGCAGAGGCCGCGGTCGACCCCGCAAGTCCGATTCCAAGAAAGGTGCTCACCTGCGCAGGAATTTCCCAGCCTCTGCATCCACACCACAAAAGCTCAGCGGCGAACCTCAGAGAAAACGGGGCCGTCCCCCAAGCTCCGTAAGAAACGAAGCCGACGCACCGCGGAAAAGAGGCCGGCCCAAAGGCTCAGTCAACAAAAACAAAGCCAGAAGCGGGTCGCAGCTCGACACCACGCTCCCCAACCACTCCAAAGCTGGGAGCGATTCAGCTGGTGTTGGGATGGAAAATGAAGCAAAGCTGGCAGCACGGGAGAAGGCTCACAGACACGGAGAGGATACCGAAGACACTGTCATTGTTCAGGATGTAGGATTTGATTTTAGTCACCAGGCTTGATGGACGATCCGGTCTGACCCAAAAAAAAAAAAAAGCAGGTGTAGTTATCGCTGGTAAAACGTTTGTCCTGAAAATAAGTTTTTTTTCTTTAAGCATGTTGTCAGTCAGCTCGGTTAAATGATCAACAGCTGACTAACGTGTTCATCTTTTTATTGAGCTGTTCTTTATGTATTAAGTGTTTGTTCTTCTGTTTCCTGTTTTCTGTTTCTGTTACCAGGAAGCAGAAGAACAAATGCTCTTATTAGAGCTGGAGTTTGGAAGTGTTTTTTTTAAGTCTCCAGTTTTCTTTCAGATGTGGTGTTGTGAGTAGTTCTAGTAAAACCGTAGATGAGGAAATACTTGGAGGTGGGCAGAAAATACTAATGTTGGTTAAAATGAAAGAAAAGAAGTAAAACTAACAGGTTTCTGTAGATGAGTGCAGTACTACTTATAGTTTTTTCTTCTTCATGACTTATGGCTTCATCTTGTTTTTGTTTGTAATGGATGATTTCATCAGCAGATGTCATAAGTTCCCCCCAAAACTGTCCAGTGAGATCTACGTATACACCTTTGAGTTATCAAAACATTGTAATATTGCACAGGAGGAGAGATGAAAGGGATTTTGATATAAAAATACTGAAAATAATTTTTTTAAGAGTCTATATTTGGCATGTTGTTGAAGAATTTGCCAGATACGATGCAGGATTTCAGTTTAATCTGTCAGAATAATTATGCAGATGAATAGTTTTGTCTTTATCAAACTGTCTTCAGGTTTAAGTGTGATCATCCGGACAGGTGCCATAGTAAAGGAAACGCTCCCACCTGGATGTCTGTTAGGGTTCAGATCAATCGTAACATAGATGAGTGTGTCTTTTCACAGATTACAGTGTTAGTGGGGTTTGACGGGTCAGTGAATGGAGCTCTGAGATGTTTTGATGAGCAAACACTGATCAAAACACCCTCTGGCATTGCTTCATGGAAAATCTTAATTTGGGTTTTATTATAATATTAAATCACTGTGGAATAATTCTGTGGTCCGGTCCAGCAGGTGCTGATTATCAGACACACACTGTCTGCACCGAACAGTTTATCACTTTCTTTGTGATGGTGATTACAGACAGAAGCCTTAAAATGGCAAAGAACTGATTTAGTTGTATTTTAAGAAGACGTTTTTATGTAGTAGTTGTGTGTTTTTGTGTAGTTTTTCCTTTGTTTTGTTACCATCTCTGTGCCCCTAAATGGCCATAACAGCCCTAACAGGTTTAAAGGTAAAACTTTGAACAACGTAAAACGTTCAGACATTTGTTCTAAAATGACACTTCTCTAAACTATTCCCAGTGTTTTACGATTATTGTGATTTCTTTTTATTTAATTATTATTTAACCATAAAAATGAATTGTTTATGTATCACATGTCCGGGCCAAGATGCTTCCTGAAATACCACCTTGTTATTTTATTCACTCGTTATTATCTGTGCCGTTTAATTGGTGTGATTTACTGTTAATTTCATATTGGATCGTGGATACATGTTTGTTTTGCCTTATTGCCAAAGCTTTGAATGTACCACTCATGCATTCCTCATGCAGACAGAAACTCTGCACCGCTTTCCTGTTGCTAACAGGAACATTTTTTCCTTTGTTTAATATTTAGTTTCAGATTTGAACATGTTGGAGCCATTTCACTGTTTTTCTCTAAATGTAGCTGTGAGGCCTTTTCTCTATGTTTAATTTTTTGGATGTTATCAAATAGATTTAATTCCCAAACATTCATTTCTTTGCTTTGACGACGTTGTATATTGTGACTTGTATACAGGTATTACTGACATTAACAGATTTGTGAGTCAAAGAAAGAGGATAACAGTTTTTAAAAAGACAATAAAAGGTGAAATTTGACCTGGTTTTGTGAAATCAAAGTATTTTAAGTGAATATTTACAGTTTTGTGTTTTAAAGAAGCTTATTTGTGAGATTACAATGGTATTAAAATAAAAATGTTCATCTTGCTGTTTTTGGATGTTTTTCTTTTTGGTCATTGTTTGCCTCCGGTTTGCATAACTCTGTGATTAAAGTTGCAGCTTAGCAGTTTGTGACTGTTGTATGGCTCCACCTTCATCACTGTGACTTCACTGGTGGACTATGCACCTGAGTTGGCAAAGTAAAGGTTGTGTATTTAACAGATGCCTCACAACAAACTTAAAAACTAAACCAGCTCACTGTACATGTGTTGAAATCCTAAGCCTAAATAATAACATATACAACTCTTTCCTTTACTCTCTCCCTGTTATTTGTTTGACCAAAAACCTCTTTAAACTCTACACGGTACTAGAAATGTTATGTTTTAATAATGGTAATGGGACGTGTCCTGGAAGGCTGCATTGGCAGCAGAGTTCACAGGATTTATATTTGATTTATAAACAGCCATTTTAATTTAAATATAAAGAATAAAATAACACAGTTGGAGGAGATAGAGATATTAAATACATATTGCAGAGAGAAAGTGAAGTGCCTCCCTTAACATGGCTGCTCCATGTTCATGCATCGCCATCTAAAAGTTATTTGAAATCAACATAAGAAGATTATCCAGTTATTAAATAATTTGGTTATTTTCAGAAATTTTATTTCATTTTCTTTTTTCCCGTTACCTGATATGTCTTTTAATCGACCGGTCAATCCTTACCACAGACTCAGGGTTTAAGATATGAAAATGAAAGTTTGAAATTATTGTAGTGTGCTTGATAAGGTAAAAGTAAAGTTTTTATTGAATTATTTATTATTTTCAAACCATAGACCGCTTTAAACAGCAGAACAGTGCAAACTGTACATGTGTTGTTTTTTGTGTTATCAGTATTTCGGCCTAGGTAACACACGAGTGATGCCTCTTCACGTTTGCATATCTCTGATTGAATAGCTGATTTAGTGACAGACTTCCCACCTGCCAGGTAACTTCCGACTTTACCAGCGACAAACAACACAAAGCTGCGCCATGTTTCGATGATGTGACCAAACTGCAACCAGGTAGGCTCGACTTACTAACATTTAATAATAAATGTATTGTAACTGGGAAGTAGGGAGTCGTTGAACAAGTTTTACGTTCCTCGCGGCATTAAAATAGTATAAAATGGTTGGAAAAAGCGTCGCGAAAAATCAAATGTTATCAGAAAAATTTAACTTTTGGAGAATAACTTGTAATAACAAAGTTTGTAGACGATCTACCTGACAAACATTACTGGTTATTAAAGCAAATGTAGGAATTAAACTTATTGTGACTTGAGGATTTGAACCATTATCACTGAAAGCAAGTTATAGGCCTATAACAAACACCCGATCCACCCTGATGATTTTGACCATACTTTTCTTTGTATTTACACTAGAAAAAGACAGAAATGTGATTCACAGAGAGAGGGGTCACACACACACACAAACACCCATGATAAACACTGAACTTTGAGGCCTTTGTGAAGCAGAGGGTGGGGCAGGGTGTTGCATTCACCATGGTTGTAATATTTTCCTTTTCATCACAGGAAAATCCATTTTCTTAATGGTCATGCAAGAGTTATAGACAGAAAAGAGGAAATATAATTCACAGAAGTGAGAATGTCTTGCCACGATGCTATAGTTAATTTAAAGGAGAATGTGGCAAGTTCATCTTCTGGTCCAACTCCAGAGCCACACATGGACAGCAGCAAAGAACCACAACACGGCTTTAATGGAGAAGAAAAGGCAATGCTGTATGAAGAGGAGGAAATGGCTAAATCTGCTCATCTGGAGCCAAGCACTTTACCATATCCAGGAGACCGAAGCAAGAAATTCCTGTCTGACCAGGACGATGGCATTTCAGGCCCTGATGACAAGAGAGGAGGCAGCCAAGAGCTGTCTGAGGTGCAGAGCCAAACGGAGAGTGACATGAGGAGCAAATCCAGATGGAGAGAGAGCATGCCTGAGGGGGACAGGTGGAGGGAGATTGAGATCAAGAGCCAGCAGGACAGTAATAGTGACAACTCACTTGCAGATGATGAGGAGGAAGAAGAGCATGAGGAGCTGCAATTAGAGAACACTGCTTCGGGTTTCACCCCGAATGTCATGATTGTTAATCCATGTGGTAAAGATGCACCTGAAGAGAAGAGTTATCGTACAGAAACATATTTGGAGGAGCTAAAGATGGAGCGGGGCTTTCCTGAACGGTTGTATTCAGACTTTGAAGAGCAGGACAACAAGTACTGTGAGTATCACACAGGCAGGATGTGGAGCAAAAGTTATTACCACAGTCTATTTAATCACACTCAGTAGAAGCACGACAGCATTTTAATCAGCCTCTTAATCTGCTAAATGTCCGATGCAATAAATGCCTAGAATAATTTAAAAGTATGAAAAATATTAATCTGCAACATTTTAGTAGATTTTAGCATGAATAAATGCAAGAGATGAAAAAAAACCTTAAACACGTTTTTGAAATTAACATGTTTTCAGTCAATTTAATGACATATTATCAAAGCATGCAATGTAATGACATTTATCTTTGGCTCCCCTTTAATAATATCTGTTTGGTTATATTTATAACTGGTATAAAGCTTGATCAGTAACCTTTACAATGAGGTATGATTAGTAAGCAATCTGCTTCTGACCTCTGTGGGTCTATATAATAAGATGAAGAGGCGGTTTCTGTTCTGCTGGATTGCACAGACTGGTCCACGTCCTATGCTGGAGCCAGTAGGTGCACATTCAACATGTCTTTGCCATTTAATTGATGCAAAGCATGAAAGAATAACCCATTTAAAATGCATTCTTGCATTTGTACTTATTACTGAACAAGAGAGACTTTTTTTTCCATCATAAATAGTCAAATTATTTCTTCCCTGTGATAAATATTGCTTTTGCAATACTTTCCAGTTGGACTATTGAACTTTCTCATCGCTTAAAGGAAATAAATAAACTCAGTTTGTCTTTTTTCTTCAGACATATATGAGCAATTCTGCAGTGAGAAGCTGAGGCTGGTTTTTGCGGTGTTGGCTGCAGGGCTCGTCTTCCCTCTCCTGGTTTGGGGAGGATTTGCCTTTCTCCCTTTCGATTCACCGCTGCTGGACAGCCCCCCGCTCAGGGTGGTGTACACTCTGCGCTGCGCTTTCTTTGCCATCATCCCCATCCTGCTCGGTGAGACCTTGTCTTCTGTTTAACATGCATTGAAAGTTGCTCTTGTATAAACAAACAAAGGCAGCAACCTGCACCCTGATCATGATCATGTGACTGTAAACCCGATCTCTCTGCAGGTGTGGTGGTCCAGGGTGTGGCCCGGCTGCGGCACAGTTCCTTGAAGCCCCTCTACCAGACTAATTTCATCAACAAGGAAGTGATCATGCATTGGCACTACATCAACGAATCCCTGACTCTCTTTATCTTCTACTTCTTGCAACTGGCTGTCATGGCAACCTATATCAGTCAGGATCTGGTTAAACTCGTGCCGCTGCTCTCCATCATATTTGTTTTTGGACGGTATGTTTTCTTTAATCGGCACCATGTTTAGGAAAGGTGTCTGGTTGGTGAGACTGATTCTTACTTAGGATTACCTTCCTCTACTAATTACTACTAATTAGCTCCCTGCCTGCAGGTGGTGAGGCCACGGGGATGGGGGGCATGTAACTCCTTCAGGCTGAGCCTGAGGTCATTTCCTTTGCAACTCCGGATAACCGATAGAAAATGCATGGATGAAACCATCCTTCCTTTATTTGTACCACTTAGTCCAGTGAAGTTTCATGGGCAGCTGCAGCCTATCCTAGCAATCGGCAGGCGAGAGAGGATAAATGAATATTAATTTTAAATGTCACAGCACATTTGGGAAAACCTACCGGAGCACATATTTCCCTCAGCGTTGACATGCTGCAGGTACAGCAGACGCTCGGAGCGCACTCTGAAGCTCAAAAGGAGGGTGTATTTAATGGATTATTGTCTTTAGGCCCATGTGTGTTCTCAAACAAAAGCTGCGTGTTAAAAATGATAAGATCAATTACATTATTTATCATTAAGCTTTGTACTTGTGTATTCAACAAGTCTTAAAGGAACAAGGCAGGAGATCAGTTATTTTAATTGAATACTTGAGGCAATTTTTAGTTAATTTTAGTCTTTTAGTCTTTTATAAATAGAAGAATACGTTGTTTTTTTTTAGTGGCTGAAAAATTACAATTGTGATTAAGTTTTATGTCCTCAGTTATACTGGTAGCTGTTAAACTTTAGCATGTCCTAAAATCCCAACATCATGAGACTCATCCTTAAATCTCCAGAATAAATAAGGACAAACATTTCACTGATGTTTACAGCTTTGTTTTTTTGTAGCAGATATCTTATCGGCATGTGTTTCTCCTCAGATAAACGCTTACACAATGTACGCTCTCCTTCAGACTAAAGAAACGTCCACAGAAAAGTGTCTTGCATCTGCATTTGATCCATTTCAGCTTCAGTTATTCTTGTAATGAACACATTGTGCTTTAATGAAAACCATCTGAGGCATAATGACAGCGGTACCACTGAAAAATCCTGCAGAGATCAGAACAAGTTCCCTGTTAAAGCTGAGCATCTGTTTACAGAAGGCGGGTATAATGTGAATGTTTAACCTGGTTGATGGATCTAAAATGAGAACTTTGATCCTTTGCGACTGTCTGGCAGCTCTGGGACCATTTCGAGTAATCTGTTCAACTAATCTGTGACGATGTAGTGAACAGAAACACAGATCATCTGAAAAGCTTTCAACCATAATCAAACTCTTTATAATGATTTTAGGAAATGTTTAATATAAACTTATTAATCCAGCTTTGAGTCATCAGGTGTTATGGGTGTGAAGAAGCTCCTGCAGGAAAGTGACACTATACATGCAGGTGGATGAGATATGATCTATTTGATCTGTCTGATTGTGATGTGCAGAGAAAGAAAAGTGTCTCTTAACGTGTCATCTCTGTGTTGCAGGCTGATCTACTGGCTATGCCTCTCTTTTGGCAGCACCATCAGGGGCTTCGGCTTTGGCTTCTCCTTCTTTCCCATACTGGTCATGCTGGGCGCCAACCTCTATTATGTGTGCTCCTCTGACAATCAGGGGTCTATTTTTGATGTGGCCCCGCCCACAACCCCACCAGCCCCAGTGCAGCGCTGGTGGGGTTAAAGCGTGGAGAACACGCCCAAACTCCTGTAATAATCCAACACACCCTGACTCTCACACAACCAGAGCTGGTCATTTGTTATTGTCAAAATTCAGCCATTTTGTTTTTATGTAAGGACTCTCTCGGGTGCCATGGTAACAGCAGGCACAGTTTGTAATGAGCTACTTTAGCAGCTACTTGATGACAAAATGATGAGCAGTTAGTGGATCAGTTTACAGCTGAACAAACTCAGGTTTTTATTGAGTAGCTCGGGCGTTTTCACACACGTAGTTCAGTTTTTTGGTTAGTCTGTGCCAAGTTGTCCTGGTTTCCTTTCAGGAAACATTTTCAGGCTTTGTATGAGGATTAATTCTCTTGTTCATGATGTGTATTTTATATGCTGGTGTTTTTCACCAGGTGTCTTCCTGGCAGGTCGGGCACAACATTTTGAAATGCGAAAGTGAAAATGGTGCCTCAAACTCTTCTATGCACAAATGAAAAGATGTAAAAGGCAATCTGACTCATGTCTGTATCAAAGCGTAATTAGTTTGAAATAAAAAAAAAAACACATACTGTGTATTTTGCTTCTGGTTTTAGTTGTTGTTGTTGTTTCAACCAGATTTATTCTAGTTTCTTTTGTTTACTAGAAACTGTTTCACAAGTTTTGTCTTAAAGTTAACATTTTGTTTAATTTGTTTTATTGAATTTTTTAGGAAAAACTTGATGTTTTCTGACATTACTTTTTGTACCTTGTTTGTTTTAATTAAGTAACTTTTATCCTTTCAGCACAGAGTTTGGATCTGAAGCCAAAGTACCAGTTTACTGTCCAGTAATGACACAGAGGGGGGAGGAGGGGAGTTTCCTTACACTTTGGATTTGATCCTAATGTCAAAAGAAGGAAATGTAAGCGGTGCTAAACTTGGTTTGATTGGCTGGCAGGTTTAAAACGCTCTTAATAAGCAAAAAAATTGATAAACAAGTGCAAGAAAGAAACTCGACAACCAAAGCGCCCTGACATTATCAATGTTACTTGATTATGTCAATAATTTAAATCAGCCTATCTTTTTATATTGTACAAAATTAAAACTAAATGTGAATAAAATACTTAGTGGTTTCTCTCCTCATCTTCACATTTCTTGAACTAGATGGTTTTGTCTGCACTCTTCCTCAGGAGCATCAGCTTTTCTGATGGCTGTGATGTGAGCAGCTCCTCGTTCCAAACCCGTTTAAAGTCATCGGAGAAGAGACAAACACGTGAGATTAGTTAGTGGGGATTAGAATAGAAATCAGAAAATGACTTTGCAGCAGCAGATAGCTTTCTGTTTTTAGGTGGTGAGACCATCTGGATCTGTCAGGTTTGCAGCTGATGAATGAAACGCCAGAGCGCTCATTTGATGAAGAGCACGGTCATGCTTAGGCTTCTTCAGGAGACTGGAGCAGCCCCTAAAATATTATAAATATATTGATTGAATTTGTTTTGATACAAGAAATATGCATAATGTTACCATGGAAACACAGTTTGACTGGGCAACAACGCAGGTCTTATTGTTTATATTTTGGAAAGTCACGTCAGCCGCTGTTGATGTAGAGAGAAATATTTTACTATGAAGTTTTTTATATTTAAAAAACTTTCTATGAGACTGAAAATGTCTTTAAATCTTATCATTTTCAAGCAAGTTCAAAACTGTTTTTCATTCCTTTCCCAGTATGCACACACCGAAAGCTACTGGTGCTGCTGGTTAAGCAGAGCCTGACTGCTAATCACCCATTGATTTGAATCAGGTGTGTTGCAGCAGGGAAACCTCTAACAGCTCCTGACCGCTGAGCACCAGGAATGAAGATCCCTAGACTAATGTGTGATCAATAAGCTGTTATTTTAGCTCTCAGGTTTTATGAATGAATATTCTAATCCATATTCCTCCATTTTCCTCCTTTGGTTTTTTTTATTTAAGCATAAAAAAAATGTAGAAAATATCTTAAAACAAAAAAATGTGTTTAACTGATAAGCTTCTTTGTTTTATTGATCAAAGCCTTTTTTTATTACAGCAGAATAAACTGTTAGTCCTCAAACTGCTATTTTAATAAAATCTCTTCTTTCCCATGAAGAATAAATAATATTAAGCAATAAAGCCTAACTTTCTGAGCCACTTAAATAAAGCCTAATGAAACCTGATTCTTGCAGCAGCTGTTGGTGTGATGACTAAAGGAAGAGTTTTGTTAGCTCACCGCTCATCAGTCATATGTCCAGTACAAAAGGGATTAGCTGTGAAAGAACATGCAAAGTTCAAGAGGTGAGTTGAAGACATGAGGTAAGTTTCAGCTGCATCACACCTGACATAAAGCCTTATGCTTTATGCTGCTGAAAACATGTCAAACACAGTAAATCCCTGCAGAAAACAAGTGTCATCACTTATTGATAATAATGTAAAAGATTTTAAAAAGATTGAAACATGAATTTATCTGTGAGGTCTGACATTATCAGCAAATGCTTGATTACTCATTTCTCCTTTAAATCGTATTATTTTAGCTTCTGAGCTTTTTAATCTACAAGTGAAAATCAAAACAGAATATTTGGGAAAAGAAATTTAATTTATTTTAGTAATTAAACTAAAAAAAGAAGCTGCTATATCAACTCATGCATGGCTTACAGCTTGTGAAAAACTGAAAAAAAATGAGAATATTACAGGAAATCGATAAAAGTACGCATGATGTGTTTACTGGTGTGGAAGGGATACAAACCTGTGGCAGTGCTGGGTGTAATGGAAGAGCAGGATCCAGGTCAGGAGAGTTTTCTGGTAAAGCAGAGTAACGGCTCACTGGAGCAGGGTTTGGTTGTTTTGGCAGTGGGGACAGGAGCCAAATCCTGCTGGAAAATAAAATCAGCAGCATAAAAGCTGAAGGAAGCAGGAAGTGCTGTAAACTCTCCTCTGGAAATGATGGCGTTGGTTCTGGACTTACAAGCATATTGGACCAACACCAGCAGATGACAAGAGTCCCCAAATCAACATGGATCGTAAAAAATTCATACACTTGGATTGTGCGTAACTCCATTCCTCCTTGAGACCTTTTCTGGAACCTCGGTTTGAGATGCACATTTAGCTCCCATCAGAGGAGAACACTGGATCAGGTCTTTTTCTTTAGCCCAGGCAAGACACTATGGACTTTGTGTTTTGTTGGACAGAAGGAATATTACATGTGAAGTCCATGTTGTGGATCTGTCTGGCTTTGAGGCGAACTGCAACCTCACTCCTTCTGAAGTCCTATCCCGTTTGTAAGGGGTCTTTTCCTGATCCTGCTCTCCATGCTGGGTTCATCCTCTACTTATTCATCCATTTAAGCTTAATCTTTCATCCTTTATCATTTAACACACAGTAACACAGAGAGGTGCTGCTGTAGGGGCACTTTTATAAGCTACAGTAAGGCCAAACCTCCTATATTTGCTAGATTTCACATTGATCTGACCTGTGAAATCTTTTACATCTACGTGTTATTCAGAGCAGTTTCTTTGTTAAAAATATCAAACTTGAGAAGAAACTAATTTACTGTTGCAGAAAAATGACTGAAAAGCATCTGATTAAATTTAGATTACACGACCCTGAAAGTGGGAAATGTATTTATAAATGGGAATGAAAATATTCCTTGTTCTCATTTCTTGTCTTTAATAATATCAACCGATGTTGCATAATGTACTGCTGAAAAGGTCCCGTTTGGCATCTCCTCTTTATGCTGGTCACCAGCCGGGTCGGTCTTTGCTGTTGGACAAAATCCTTTTCCTCAATCAGAAGTTGTTGACGATCAACCAGCACACTTCTGTTATTGACTAAAGACAACCATGTTCCTAGAGGGGCAGTGTTCTGCAGTTTTAAAAGCCTGGCTCAAATCAATGGTTAATTAGCAGATCTGAACATGTCTGAGCCAGGGGTGTTGCAGCAGGGACACATTTAAAACCTGCAGGATGATGGTCTTCAAAGATGAGGATGCCCGCTGAAGCACCACAGTGATCAAGCAAGAAATAAACTGGGTTAAGGTCTGGTATCATGGCAGGGGTTTCATTCCTTTTCACTCCCAAATCCTGCAGATACTCTGAGATGATCCCAGTTTTTGGTATAGCCATGAGCCTATTTTTACTTGATGAGCATGCATACTGCGGGATGGGCTTTTCTGGATGGCTAAGGTCAGGCGTGCAGTTAGGCTTAAATGTTATGCTGATATGAACAAAGAAACCTAAATAAACACACAAACCTTTAACACCATCCACATATCTCTGTTAGTTGCCAGTCCGGTGCCAGTCAAACATCTGTGACTGGCGCACAGCTGGCAACATCTTAAAACCAGAGTGAATGCACAAAGAGAAGCTTTCTTTTGTGTAAAGGTGGCAAATCCCTTTCCTACAACGTGTGAAGCAACACCAGGCGGTATTATTAAAGGGGAGAAACGGAGCAAACACAAAGACTAGAAATAAACTGTACATAATCAAAGTGAAAAGCTGTTCTGTAAAACAACAACAACAACAAAACAAACAATGGTTTCGTAACAGGATGAAATGAAACTTTTAGGTGCCATGAAAACCACCCGGTATTTAATTTCTTGTGCGGCTTTCATCCAAATGGGTCACAAGAGATCAGCTAAATTTAGCTGTCTAGTTATCACCAAATGTGTGAAATGAAGCTTGTGTAGCTGTGACAATGAGCTGAGGATGAGGAGTGGGGGGGGGGAGGAAGCTGAGAACAAGACGCTAAAGCACTGAAGCTACAAGGGCTGAAAATAACTCACAGATTCGGATTCATTTCACTCAATTTGTCTATTTAATATATAAAATACGGTAAAACATACGCAAAAAGGATAAGGTTTCAAGGAACTTGGATACTTTGGTACAACAAACACTTTTTTGTAAAAGCGGTATAGAATTTCAATAACATATCAGTGCATACTTTGTATATGAAAATATACACAAATGTATATCATTCTCAAAAAAAGAAGAAAAAAACAACAAAAGAAATATTTTCTTTACAATAAAACCCAAAGCAGACCAGCTCGACACAATATATTAGCTATAAATTTAATCTTTAGTATTTCATATGCTACATTATTCTGAGCTGTTTTAAAACTCACTTGTGACGCATGTCCTTATCATTACTGTACGTAACATAAGTGTTTTTGTTGCCTGTATCCCATGCATTTATGCTTTTCAAATTTCACAAATTACTAATTTCAGTTATTTCCCGGTGTTATAAATATATTCTATATCTTGATTAAAATTGCAGCATTTAACTGGTATTTCCTTCATTGCATTTGCTAATACCACAAGAACTGATCGTGCAATTTTCAGCAAGTTGTTTCAAAAAAGGAAACCAGTGCTGTATGTTTATGATAAGGAAGATAAAAGAGGAGAGGAAATAAAAACAGTTTGCTATCCTACACAAAATTGCAATAAAAGAAAAGCTCCATAATAATATCATCATAGTAATAGTAGACAATGGAACTGTCACCAGCACAAATTAATCCAAAATAGTGAGAGTCTAAAAAACATTGTACACAACAAGTAACAGGGGTGCAGGTTTTATCATGTTGCTCATATAGATTGTCTCTTGACTACACTGCTAGATTGGACAGAGAACCTTTTTTTTGTACATTGACAAAACCAATCGGTGTGGTGTCACATTTCAACCATCAGTGCCCACAAAGAGTTACTATAAAGATGAATTTTGGTAAAGAGGATGTAAAAAAAATACCAATGAAAGTGTTATTTCTATCTCTAGACTGAAACCATGTTCTGTTTTCTGGCTAAGAGCTTGAGAAGTTCACTCCTGTGTGAATAGTGCATTTGAAGCTGAGAAGGGTTAGCTGACTTTAGCTTAGCATAGGAACCCGGAGAAACGGCTAACCCAGCTCTGTCCCAAAAAACAAATCCTGACTAAAGCTTCACTAGGAAAAATTCAATTTAAATGTTGTAAACTAAAACAAAATGCATTTGTGATGCTAATGGACATTTTGTGTTGTGTGCAAACAAATCTGCTCTGATGTAGCTAAACATTTAAGTCGCATTAGCAACCAGGTGTGTGAGCGATATTCCTAAAAAAACCCATAAATTATCCTGTTTTTCTTTTTCCATCGAATTGGTTTAATTTTTTAGGTTAGTAATATACCATTTATTAGTAAAACACCGTTTATAATGAAAATATCCATAACAGCCATCACTTTTATCACTAACCCTGTTAGTGGAGGCTTTTGCTAGCCCCAAAATTACTCTTAAAATACCATATTGAAGGAAACTGGAGTAAATAAAAGTTATGAGAATGTTTTGAAAAAATTACGAGGCCTGTCGCAATAACTAATAAGTCAATTAATTGCACAATAGGAAAAAAAAGAGCACAATAAGATTGAAATAGTTATTCTCTCTTTTTGTAAGTCCAAAGTGAAACGGAAATTTGAGATCTGGAAGGAAAAGAAATTTTCTTTTGTTTTTGCGAGCCTGAATGGGGACGCTTGCTCTCGGCGCATCAGGTTTATCGTACATAGAAGCACAGGCATTACCGAGAAAGCATAAGTGCACATCAAGCTAAATTTTCTTTAGAAAATAATGTTTCTTGATCATTGAAAGAGTAAAATTAGCAAATATTGTGCCATTCTTATTCTTTTACTTGAAAATGGTCTAAAAATGACATAAATCGCTTAGTGCAATATTATCGTTTATCGCAATAATTTCTGAGGCGATTAATCGAAGGTCCAGTATCTGAACAAAAATAAAATATTCCAATGTTTAATATTATAATAAAAAACAATTTTAATAAAATATGGTGTCAGTTCTGGTGAACTTTAAAATGATAGCAATAAAGAATAATTACAGACTTTTGTGATATTTGGAATTTTTTTTGTTAAATGTAATTTTAGCTTACCTTTATCCATGGATCAAAAAAATAAGTGTAGTGTTTACCTACCGATGTGTTATTTAGGGCTGGACAGAGCAGAGTGAGCAGTTTCTCATAAAAGGTAAAATATACGCTGCCTAAAGCTTCATATTCTCCACACAAACAAAACTTAGAACAATGTTGCAATCACACTCAGGCCAAAGAAGCAAATATCTTTTTAATATGATTCTTTTAAAATTTTCTTTAATATGACCTTGTTGAATGCAACATGTTTTCTGACTAAAACAGGACAGCACAGCCTGAAACGCACTCCACTTTCATTTGACTATGACAAACAACGCTGCCTTTTACCTCGATGCCCTCTCGAAAATCCCACAGTAAAAAACTGTGGTTTTTGTGGGCTGCTTCTGACTGCATCTGCAAACTAGAAAGCCATCTTGTCTACACTGACTTTAAACTGGAGGCTTATTTAAAACCAGCATGAACTGTCACATTAGTCTGCACGTTGATTATTGTATCAAGGAAAAACGGTCAAACAATCAGGAGGAACGAAAGTATTACCACCCACACAAAATAAATCAGATAATTAAAACTTTGAAATGAATTGACTTCATTTTAAAGAGAAAAAGGGCATGTCCGTGTCTGCTTTATGTGGAAAAGATATTATACAATACACTTCATTTAAAGTGTATTTTTTATCTCTATAACTACAATATAAGTGAATGGCAGTGTCCTAAAAATTATAATCATGAGTTTACATCACTGTGTACAATTACCTTCAAATGTGGGGTTTTAAAAAACATGTGGCAAGAGAATATGATGACACCACAACCAAGCAGGTCTCTGTGAGTGAGACAAAGTGCGCACACCATCAACACTAGAATAAAATAGGGTTACTAAAACCAAGTCTGATCCACCAGCACTACAGAGTGTGGCGTAAGTCCTGCACCATAGCTCAAAACATATCAAATTCACACTCATATATGCAAACAGATCCACTGAGAATCAACACATTGCTTGTTTTTAGGGATACCTAGCAAAGTCTATGCAAATATATTCATATGTACATACACGTCGTTGAAGCTGAAAAGCTATTTTAACTTTGTCGCCAACTTGAAGCAGTAGAAATATAGAAAATGTCTTTTCCTTTCACTTTTTGAAACACAGCAAAGAGCTAAGGAGAGATATAGAGAGCTAAGGAGGACATCAAAGCTTCTGAATAAGGAGTGATTTTTATACAAAGTCTGATTTTTCTACCTCTGGACGACTAACGGACCTTCAAATACCAACAGATAAAGAACACTTGGACTGAAGGAACCAAACACTTCCCTACTTGAAAACAAACAAAAATAAACCCAAAAACGAAACAAAAATAGGCTCATAAAATTCCTATGCATTTAAACTGGATGGCATCTACTCCTTGTGATAAGCTGAGAGACTGGCTGGATTTCTGTTGCAATCATTTCCATCTAGAAACGATAAGATGAATGGATGGGAGGAGCACCCAGTCTGTGGACAAAGTGACGGCTAAAACAGAGCCTCTAGTCAGTTTTTAGTTCTCATCTTTTCCATGATGGTGCGAGCGTTCCTGTGTCAGTGGTCTTGCACTGTGTGCAAGAAACATTTGGCATTTTTTCACCTCAAAGAGAAGCTGATATTGGCACTCTGGCAGGGTGCTCGACTCCGCAGCCGCTGAGGCTCCAGACTGCCTGGCTGGAAAAAGCCGGCGACAGCAGCAGTAATATCCACACCCAGAAAGACTCGGTCCCAGTCCCATCAGCGCCAGGTAGACGGTTAGTCCTCAAACTTGTCCAGGTCAAGTTATTTCCATTAGTGCAGCTTGGAAGTGACTTACGGAAGAATGGACAACACACAATATCAATGACGTTGGATCGTAAAGAGCAGGAAGTGGCGAGTCATGCAGCAGGTGCCCCATAAGGTTGATGAGCCACACAATGTAAGAGCTCTGTGTAAATATGTGAATGAGATGCAGAAACCATATGAAGAAACGTTTATGTGGTTTCATCAAATTGCAAAAAACAAACAAACAAAAAAACCCCCAAAAGGCTCAACACCTCATTCCTGACAAAAGAAAAATCACAATACAGAAGTCCATTCAAGCAAAAAGGCTTAAAAAATCTACTGCCCCCCTATATTCAAGGGGCCTACCTGGGACGTAAATCCAGCCTTGCTTTAAGCCCCCCTTCCCCCTCACTCAGAGCGTGATGCCCAGAGGATTCTTTAAAAATTTCTTTTCGCCTTTTATGTATTTTGGCAAAGCCTCATAAGTCCTGGTGGCGCAGCAGAGGAGTATAATTCTGGGCAGAGGCAGATGTGTGATGATAGTGTCACATGGCAGTGGGGTGGGGTCTGTGTGTGTGTGTGTGTAGGGGTAACATCGAGTGTGGATGTATGTGTAAGAGTCACCAAAACTTCAGTGCAGGTGCAGAAATTGAGCCTCTATGTGACCCAGGCGTCCAATCTCATGCGCTTTATGTTCCCTCCGTCCTGTTCTGGATCATTCGACACCCTAAGGAGCTCGGTATTAGCACTGCCGCTACCGCCGCCTCCCCCCGCGCCTCCGCCACCTCCCCCAGCGGCGCTGGTGTCATCGCGGTCGCTGCCTTCAAAGGAGCTTGCATTGCTGCTCACACTGTCTGCTGGTGAGCGGCCAGTCGGGGGCTCCAAACACAGCAGCGAGCCTGGATACTGGGGCGGAGTGGTCAGGATGGCTCCCCCTGAGGTCGAGGACGGCGTAGTTGAAGAAGGAGGGGGACAGGGGGTGCTGCGATCCCGGCCGGGGGAGACAGGTTCTGACTTTATGCTCACGCTGGAGTTGGTGTTGACAGTTAGCATGGCACCTTGATGTATGTTGCTCACCGGCCTGAGAAGAGTTTGACAATGACAGGAAAAATGGAAGGAAGATAAGGGGTAGAAAAAGAAGAAAGCAAAAAAAAAGAACCATAAATTACAAATATTTAGCTACTAAACAAAGGCGTATGAATTAAAGAAGGCCACTCATGTCAAGACAGAACCCAACATTACAGAGCACAGCACCGACAGGAAGAAGCCACATTTTATTAAACAAGAACTGAACAATTCTTTAAAAAAAGCCTTTTAAAAGCAGAAGTAACACCCCAACTGCTCCCAAAAGATCAACACAACAACCTGAAAGCATGAAATGATTTATGTGTGACAAGGTGGTGTGCAGTGAGTCAGCTGTGATGCCAAGAAATTTCAAATGGGAAAAAAAACCAGTCAAATTAATCTGGGATTGGAGGACGTGACAGAAACCGCAACTACGTCTCTTTCCATGCTTAGAGAGGGAGGCAGCCACAAGCACACAGACACACAGGAAAAGGGAAGTGTGATACAGTACCGGCCCAACCACTCATCTCTACCCAAGAGCAGGTTGGACGGAGAACCAACACTGTGGGAAGAAAACAACATGTTGGAGCCCAAACCAAAAGGAACAGGTGGATTAGAAGGCATGTGTGGAGAAAGGTGCGAAACATTATTGCACGCAAGTTTTTGCTTTGTTTTTCCCTTCAAACAGCAATAATGTTCTCTGCATCAAAAATATCAGTTTTGTTTGCAACACACCACAAATGTGAGGCGATTTGCGGACCTACAGACACAGTTTGTGAAGCATTTATGTGTTGACCGGGGCAGTGACACTGTGTGCTTATTAAAATATACTAAATATGCAATAACCTTTAAGCACATAGGAAACATCTGGGCTACACTTTACCCCTGTTTATTGTAAGACTCTAAAAACATGCATGCATGTAAAATGTTTTGCACTTCTGGCTTATTTTGCAGCACTTTTATCCAAGATTCACAGTTTTCCTCTGACATGTGTTTATTTCTGCAAGTTTTTGGGTTGCATAATAAAACATGACTTAAAAAAAGCAGTTTGATTATTCAAAGCCTTTTACTTGACATGCATCTACATAAAGCGTGACATTAGAAGTCTAAAGCCCTTTTCAGACATGAGATACACAACATTCACGGTTTTATTAAAGCGACTGCATTCAGTCATCTGGGAATTTTACATTTATTTTCATTATAATTTAATCAGATGCTCCAGTCAGAAGTGACAAAGAGCCAGAGTCTACAGGCAATAATTAACATTTGACTGAGACTGGGCAGTAAATACAATAAGTTATCAATACAAAAGTCCTTAAACATGTACCATGGAGGCACGGTTTTATTATTTGTCCCATTTCTCTGTTAATTCAAAGAAATATGCCAAGAAAACAGTGTTGAAATAAAACAGTTTAGAAGTGGATGAAACCAGCTGAAAACATTACTGACAGATTTTAAGGCAATCATACTAACACTAACCTTAAAAGCATGCAGTATGGATGAATGTGTGCAGAAACTACAGTGCCAAGCTATTTTCCTCTATATTTGACTGTTTAGGAATTTAGTGCTGTGACAAAGGGAAGCAAAGCATAAAGGGTCTCGGTGTAACATTTTACAACAGAATCTGCTTAAATGAGCAGCTGCTTGCATGTCATATTCAGAATATGTCCCAGAAAGCATCTGCAGCTCGTACATGTGATGCATGTACTGTATCTGGGATGATTATTAAAAATGGCATGCTGAGTTGTAACCAGATTGATGAGGAGAAATGCATGTCTGAAAGAGGCATCAGTGGTTAGGCTGTAGGGAAGGCTATAGCAGCGCTATGAGGGCTTCACTGTAACATAGAAACTCTGAGCTGTGCGGTGAGTCGTACTGGTTTAAGTTTGTGATGAATCACATATAAAGCCAATTTGAAAACTGGTCGTAGAGTTCAATTTTGAGGTTAAACAAAAACCTTAGTGTGACACTAAAATGCTCATTTATAAAGGTTGTAACTACATAAGTTAGTCTTTTACTCACTCTGTATGAAAACACGTGTTTATTTTTAGTCTCAGCTGATTGAATTTCTTTCTCTCTCTAATGCAAAACAGGCTGCGTGTGTGTGCTGCATTAGAAGCAGGATTCCTTTAAATGCAAAGAAGACAAGGCCATGATATTTCACACACACACACACACACACACTGGCAGTGGCTGTTCACCTCAGATTGGCAGCCAGACTGGACACCTGGCTAGACAGCTCGCTGCTCTGTTTGTCCACACCCCACATGCTGTGGACGAGAGGAGAGAATACACTTCAAGGATCTGGTGTTCATGTTAAAGCCAGCCCAAAGCCTCGCAGCTCTGCAGTCACGAGCATATTATATAAAATAAATAAAGCACAAAGGTCACTAATCCGCTATAGACACTTCTCAGCGTTCAGTAATAAATGTTAGGAAGAAAAGAGAAGATAAAAACACCTGCTTCGGCTTTAAAAAGACTTTTTATGTTGTGTTTCAACATGATCATTATAAAAACATGACTCTAATATATTACATTACAACTGAAAGCTTAACACTGAGTGTAATCCTGACTGAAGAACGGAGCAAAGTTGTGTTCACAGACACAAACATGATCTGAGTAAATGTTATAAACTCACACAGACAGGAAGTTAAAGCTTATTAGGTGAAACAAAGGTGGGGAAGGAACTTATTTTTCTACATAAAGTTGTTGTTAAAGTTTATTAAACCAGGTAACCAGTTAAAAGAATAAATCAATTTCAGTCTTTGTGTTCGGGGAAAAATTGATAAACAGTTAGATCTAAATCCAACCTTATCAGAAATAAACTAAAACTCCTGAATTTATAGATGAAATTAAATTTGAGAATCAAATTTCAGGTCATTTAACATCTACATAAATATATATATATAAAGGAAATATAAAGGATTCATGCTTTTCATCTTAAACCTCCTTGAACTATCCACCTCTTTCACGTGATAATATTACCATTCATTGTTGGTTTTTTTTATTTGTAATTTGTTATTATGCCAGGACGCAATACACACACCCAGACACACACCTGAGTCCTGCCATATTTATGCAAAACATCTAACCCATCTACTGCTGTTTCACAATCTCTGCCTATAAAAAACGTGTTTGTCAGACCAGCTTTCTGAATATTTCCTGCAAAGTTTAAAGAGCATGCATCATGAAGCAAGAGCTTTTGGAGAGGCATTGCTCATTGCAAACCAACTTTAAGTATTTATTTATTTCTGCAAACATGTGATTTTAAATCGTATTTGTTTTATTAGAGCCGTACAGACATGTTCTTCCCAAAAACACAGAGAGAGCCTGCAATCCAAGGATGGGGAAAATAAAGCCAGAGTGACCAGAGAGCCTCCCAGTCTGGCAGAAGATGTGAGGAGAGGCATTTTTGATTCACTTTAACGTGTAGATCAATGATGATCATGTCGCACATCTCCAGCCAATGTAATTTGATAATTCCACCACGACCACAAAAACATAATGAGTTACTCAGGGGAATAAACTATTAAATGCTCGTTTCAACCAATTTCTAAACGTATTAGGTGAAACTAAACCTTCCTCACTCTGTGTGAGGAATGGCGCTGCAGGGTTTTGCCATTCTCAGTAACCAGACAAACATTTACCTGTTTCTTAGGAAAAAAAAGTCAAATTACAGCAACATGTGTGTCAAACATCTTCTAAATCTTAGTGAATGAGGCCTGGTGGTTTACAGGGAGTGAGGGATATTTTTGTGTGCTTTTTCTAAACTTGGTAAATTATATTAATCCCCCCACTGAAAGGAGGATGAATGAATGCAAACGTAACATTATATAATGCTAATTAACAGCAAAGGAAATTGTAATTGATGTTATGAAAGGCTGAGATGGTGAGATGCTGGTGAGAGACCAGTTCAATAAAGAGAGGATGTGATTTGCTTGCATTTAAGGTCATGATATGGATATCATGCAAGCAACTGGAAAAGGCCAGTATGTCAGCAATAGGAGACTGAGAGCTGTTAGACGATCCTTCACGCTGCATGTAAGAGCAGCTTTAAAGGACAAATGCCAGAAAAAATACAGACAAGACTTACACCAAGTTGCTGAGTGATGCAAGGTTTATTTGTTGCTGCTGCTGTGTTTGCTGTTGCTGCTGCTGTGGTTGCTGGGAAACAGCCTGCTGCTGCCATGTGGAAACACTGGTGGGCAACAAGCCGCCAGGTGATGCCAGAGCGTGTAAAGCAGTAATGTCTGCACTGGTCAGCTGGTACTCTGAAACAGGATGAATGATACTAAAATCACAAGAAGCTTTTTAATGAAGGTTTGCAGAAGTTTCATGTTATGAAGTATTCATTCATTTTTCCCAAACTCTGATGTAAAATACTTTCTAATGAGTTTCTGAACTCTTATGTTTACTTTACCTGTGTTGTACGCTGTGGGCATGGCGGAGAAAGGAAGCCCCTGTGCCAGGAGACTTGGTGTGGCTACAGAGACCACCGGTGTGGTGAGGGTTTGTGCCACCTGAGCTCCAGCTGCAAGTCGCTGGGCGTTCTGCCAGAGATGATTTCAACAAGTTAGCAAAGACCAGGAATCACCTTCCAAATGTTAGCAAAAGTTGAGCTGTTTGGACATGCTGGGGATGACAATGTGCACATGACTGGATTCAAAATGATGTCACACATAAAGTTAATCGCACTACGTTCTTGATGACATGCATCAAAAACACTTGTATTATTTTCTGAGTGAGGTAATGCAAAAGAATTACATCAAAGGCAGTTTAGTTATCCCTTTAAATGGTAGAGAAGCGATAATTTAACTTTTTTAAATGTTGTATTTGATTTGAACTAGATTATAGAAATCCTGCATAGTATATCATATAGCTGTACAGCATTAGAGGGAAATCAAGAGATTCTACCAATAAAAAGAGATACTTGCATCAATATATTGGACAAAACCCGATCAGGTTTTTGTAAACAAACATTTCCATCTAATGCATTGCATCATAATGCATTTAAATATAAATATAAAAAAAGTAAAATATATAGTTTTAGAAAATATATTCACAAAGAAGTTTTATTTTTTGTGTTTATTAAAATATAATACCCATCATTAAACAGAACAAAATACGGTAACTGTTTATTTAATAAAACAAAACATTTCTGATTATTTTCCCATTAAAATAATTATTTATAAGTATTTATTAGTATAATGTGATGTATAAAAGTTTGGAGACGCAGGTCTTGTTGTACTTGATATATTTAGCACGGGGCTTGTAGTATGTAAATAAAAACAATGTAAATAATCACCACTTCTACCAAAGCGAAGGTGATGCTTTGTCTGTCTCTCAGCATCATAACTCAAAAGATTGAGGACAGACTTTTATAAAATTTTCAGAGTAATCTCAGAAATGGAATAAAGGACCAGAGATTAGATTTTAGGGTGATAAAGACCCGCCTGATTCTTTATGATCCGAATGAAAGTGATATATTTACCATTAGAGCCTCTTATTAAAAATAATGCCAACTATTATTTGCAAATAAATAATAATGGCTTCGCTGAAGTTTGTCCCTCCTGAGTGCTTCTACTTATTCATGCTTTCTTATTCATCCTCATACGAGACAAACAAGAGCCTCGGATATTCAGTGTTTCTCCAGATGTGGAGCGAACCTGAATAACTCAGTTAAAGGTGAATCATAGCAGGAATAAAACCAAAGAGAGAACAGATCAGCTATGAAAGACCGAAGACGTGATGACTCTGGTCTGAAATTATTCTCATGTGAGACGAAACATTCATCCGGAGTTGTAAATAACACAGAGGGAGAGGAGACAGACCGTAAAGAAGAGACAGATTCAATTATCTCTCTCTGTGGAGAAGTGAGGAGGGGTAGCGGGGTGAAAGTGATGAAAATTAATCACCTTCCTTTGGAAAATGAGAATCTTGCCAATCAACTTTGAGAGGAATTGCAATAGAGGGAAAGACAATTGCAAGCAGCGGAAGCAGCTGCAATTTTTCCTCTGAGTGCATTTATTTTCAATTAAAGATGTTTATTTCTCCAGGATAACAAGCTCCTCCATCTTTAAGTTGGTGTTTTCTGCTTTCTAAATATTTTCTGTCATTTTAAAGGCTGAAAACTACTATTTTGATTATCTCCACATCATAATGTTGTCAATAAAACTCTCATGTAACTAAAATCTAGAAAAGCTAAATAGATTTTTAAAAAAGCATCTTAAAAAAGCAAAATACCTTTAATGTAATTCCAGCTTTCAAAGTAGCATAAAACTTTCTTTGGGTGGATGGTAGAAATGAGTGTGTGTATAAGTGAACAGGAAACATGCTGTGCAGTGCTTTGCACCACAATGCCAAGTGAGAAGACACCCATGCTTTAGTGGCATCATGTCATGATGAAGTCAATGGGCCGAGTTCAACCAGGACCCCCCACTGACAAGTCTGCTAAAGCATCACAAATCGATTAATGTGGAAGTCCAATTCTAACGCTAAAAATGCTAAAACAACACACCAATGAGCCCTGAACCACATGCAGTCAGGTGGGAAAGCATAAACTGAAGACCATCCTGAGGAATGTCAGTGAAGAAGAGCGAAACAATACGAGACTATCAGAAAACCGCATCCATGCTAATAATGTGTGGACAGTCGAGTGCCATTAACTCATGCGAGTGACTGACGTGGAAAAAATCACCTCGTTTACCAATTCCAGCTCATCCTCTGTCTGCAAAGGGTGGTAACAGAAAGGGTTATAACGCCGGCGTAATTATTTAAAACAGGAAACAAGAGGACAAAAGCTCATCTAAAGCTGTGAGACAATGCTGAAGAGAGGATACAAATGAGGTTTCCATCACTGTGTCAAAGTTAACATTGATCATGTTACAGATGTGCAGTGTGCAGAATCCTCCATGTTCAAATTGTTCTACTTTAACACCATTGCTACTGAAAATGATGGATTTGAATGGCTGGAAAGCATCAATTAATCTTTAAGAAATACATTTTATCTAAATGCTCGGGAGAAATGGTAACAAGGATGTGGAATTATCTTTATAATTTATCATTTCCAGCCCGGTTACATATAGCCTCCTGTGTTTTCAGTATGTCTATGTATAAAATCAGTGATGGGGAGGATTAAGTCTGTTGTGATCAGCATCATATTTCCATTGACTTTTATAAATAAAATTGTAAATGTAAAAACTGATTGTTAAAATATATTAAATATATCATATTGGCTACAAGCTAATGGTCTAATGTGAGTGAAAACTTGACAAAAAAAAATAAAAATGGGATGCTATTCCATATCTATTTTGCTTAGCATAACCATCAAACATAGACATGAGGAATGTTGGTACATATTTAGGCGTACATTTGATATGTCTCATCACTGTATGTCGCAGTTGGCTGATTCCCTGTCATAGCTAACTCTGAAAAAAGTAAATATTGAGATGTTGAACCTCAAGTGCAACAGCAAAAAACACTTTAAGTTCAGTTTTTTTCTAAGAGCACAAACATGATGGAAGAGTCAGTACCTAAACATAAATTCCCAGTACTGGTGGGCACTTTTCTATTCTTCTCATTAGAGACGGAGCATTTTTCTGAGAGAAAATTAAATGAATTTATCCTCGTTTTTCTCCCAGAGGGAATTCTTGTGCTTATAAATGAATCTTTGCTTAACGTTGCCATCTAAAGTAACTGGACTTTTGAAATATAATGAGAACAATGATCTATTTAAACTAAATTATCTTAATGAGATCAAAATGTTAACTAAATAGATCTAGACGAACTGAATTTGTTTGTTTTACTCACCATCTGCATGAGACTCTTCCCACCCTGTGAGGTAATAACTCTGAGGTCTGGCTTGCGGCTGTTGACCATCTGAGGGCTGGGAGGTGGGGGTGGAGACTTAGCAGGAGCTACTTTCCCCAGACTGTTGCCGTTAGAAACGGTAAGGAGACCTGGGGAGGCTCTGGCACTGGTGTATCCATTAGCTGCAGGGAGATGGAAGTGTAAAAGGGCAGAAATCAATGAGAATCAAACAGGTGAATGTAGGCTGTGGTGTATAGACGATGTCCAAGATGTGTTATATAATCCTGCGAAGGCTTCTTTCTCAAAATGCAATTCGGGCTCAGAAGGAATGTGTTACCATTATTGAATAAAAGTGTGGCAGAAATACAGAGAATAAGTGACACGGTGGAGGAGAAATTTACTGAAATGTCATGTCTAACCTTAACATCTCCAAAAGAAAAAGCTGTTTTGAACAATAAGATCTTTCAAAGTGTTTCACATTCTTACTATTTTATGTATATAAAAGCATTTCTGATTGCAAATATTTAATGTAATAAAAATAATACAGCAATATTAAATTAAGATATACAGTATATACAGTACCAGTCCATCGATGGCCTCATTTTCCCATTAATATCGAGTAAATGTGCCCAAATGTTTGCCTGGAACTGTATGATGTTAAAATTGATAATGTTCACTGCTGATTGGAGTAGAGTCTCTTACATTTGCATTGATTGTATTTGAATATAATCTGCACATCAATAAGAGGTAAATGCAGAGGAGGAAACCTCCATTCTGATCAAATCACAGATGAATAAGTAGCAGTGATACAAAATACACAAGTAAAAGGACAAAAAGTAGAATCTGAACACGTATAAAACCACTCACGGACTGGACTTGGACATCCTCCATTTGAGTTATTCAGGTCGCCTCCGAGAAGAGCACCTATTGACACAAGTTTTAATTAAAGAGAAATTTTATAGATCTCTCCTCTACAAGTATTAATTAAAACCTACAAATAAAACAGTTTTAAATAAACTCTATTAATCCAAATGGAAAGATCTGATGTAATTATGTCAATGTCATCAAATTACCATCCTAACAGTTTTGCTTCACTGGTTGCATTAACAAGTTTTTATCAGGTTTATTTATTGATATAAAAGCACATAAACATGTTTATTTCTTGAATTTATTCAAATATTTAGCTGTACATTTAATTTATGTATTCAGGTCCCATTAACCAGGTTTTAAAAGATATCATACATCTATCAATATGCAAATTAGCAGCACCTTGCTGCCCATTTCCTCTGAATTTATCCATCCTGCATTTTTCCTGCTACATGGGGGGAACAGGAGCCATCTACAGCCCGACTAAAGAGTCTGTTTTGGCAAAAAGGAAGTAAAAAACAGCATGTGATTTGCAGATCTGAGGACACAAACTGTTCCATTTTCTTGTTTTTCATCTTGCTGTTTAAGTGAACCAGCAGGAAGAAAAAGTCACAGCATCTTGGACAAACTTTATACCAGCTTGCTCGCAAAACTAAACAAAACGGTCTTTGCAATCATTGCATTTGTATGGATTTAACTGTATTCAGAAGATTTAATTGTTTCATCAATAATGCAATGAGTCTTCTTTAGCCTGACGATACAGTCTCTTCATTTATCTTTGTCTGTCTGTGTGTTTCTAAAACAAGCACACACACGTAAACAGTAACAAACTGAAAATGACTCAAAGGAGGCTCCCACACTGAGCTTAATGAGCTCACACACTCCTAACCCGCGCTGAGGTTTCACTCTGCAAGCAACAGAGTTCACACTTTGTACACTGTTAGTTTACTGTAGTTAAAAATTATAAATACTACACCCTAATATGGAAATATTTAGCCTACACCTTTTATGATTCTTAAATGTAGTAGAGAAATAAAATACTGAACCAATTAGCCCAGATGAGATCGGCTTGCATGACTCTGTGAAGACATAAGAAGCTTTGTGCATAATCATAAATAGCCAAACAGACATTTTCTGCTGTAGTGTTTCATTCTTTCACAGCAGCTGTAAGAGCTAATGATGGTCGATACAAACATGAGTGTAACTTCAAGAGATAAGGGTAAAGATTTAGTAAAGTAAGTGAAAAATATCCTGCAGTGCAGATATTTATTTGTTTGGTTTCTATCAGGCTGCAGATGATTCAAGTCCCATCACTAGCTCACCTGCACTGGCTGGTCGCTGTGGCAACCCAGGAGACACTGTGTTTCTCTGAAGGGCTGGTTGCTGTGGTGACAGGAGGTGGGTATCCGTGAGCGATGATGATGTGACAAAGGAGGTAGTTACCAGTGCATTGCCAGGGTTAGTGAACTGCAGTGTGCTCTGATTGGACGCCTGGACAGTGACTGGCATGGTAAATGTTTGGGGCGGGGCCGCCGACTGCTGCAATAAATAAAAAATACATCTCAGTCTAAAAAGTTTTTGATCCAAAAACAGGTACTTTTACAAGTCGTAAAAGTTTATAGCGGCACTATTTTGTGTATTTAAATTCGATAGATGCTTCACAATGTGGTAATTTTGCACCAAACTGTTTTAGCTAACAGAACACACATGATTAGGTTGTTAAGAAACAAAAACATACAGAAGATAAAACTACAAAGGCTCCA
Organism: Kiunga ballochi; assembly: GCA_037177335.1. Classification (NCBI taxonomy): domain Eukaryota; kingdom Metazoa; phylum Chordata; class Actinopteri; order Atheriniformes; family Pseudomugilidae; genus Kiunga; species Kiunga ballochi. The sequence goes on from JBAMIG010000018.1 coordinate 14,504,416, forward strand.
TACTCGTTTTTTTATTTTCATTTTCTCATTTAAAAGTAAACATATTTTGTTCCACAGTACTGTAATGTAAAACCACTTAGTGAAATTGTTTTCACTACAAGCACAAAATAACTTCTTTTTTTGTTATTTTGCATCTGAAGTAAACACCAACCACAAGCTGGAGCTAAAAAACAACGCAGATATGGGCTTCATCAGTGCAAAGCATGCCTGATTGTAATGATGAGGGCCAGATAGTTGCAAATTGTTACTGAAATGAAGACGTAATAGAGATACACAATAATTCTAAATTAAATAGTATCAAGTATGGTCACAATATACTATTTATATCCAATAAACAGTGCTGACAAGGGGACTATGAACACACTAAAAAGTAGGTAAAACCTGCCAGACCTCCCTGGCAGATAAATAAGAAATGACACACTGTTTCATGGCATCCCGTAGGCGTCTAATACTGCAGGAACATTTATCCACCTGCAACAACTGACTGATAGCATGTTTCCAAATGTAAAAAAAAAGCCCCAAACATAACAAGAATGAGATTTTGAAGGTCATTGACAAGTACCAGATGTCCTATCTGTAGCAAACAGAGGTCATATGGTCTCATTCTGCAGAATTACAGAGCAATTCTGATAGTGAAGAGACAAACTAATAACTTGTCAGAACAACAACAATTCTGACAACTGTCTGGTCCAGAGTTACACGGTGTAAAAGTGACTAAATAAAGTATTTCATTGAGCCACCATATTTTTTTTCAGCTATGATGGATCTTATACAGAGACCATTCACTGCTCTGGTGCACCCTTTCTAAGACTTTGTTAGCCTGATTATGTAAAGGGACCAAATCTGGGAAAATCTGAAAACTAATTACTAACTATGTAGTCTGAGCGCGAAAACTACAAACTGATGTGTCAACTAGAGTAAAAGTCCTCAAAGAAACTGTCATGGTGACAAAAAATATCAGGTTTTAGCAAACAAATAAGAGGATCTTCACCTTAGGAGCCATTTCCTGTGGGTACTCAAGGCAAACAGAACAATGACAGGCCAATGTTTGACCAGCGGGACAAGCGGGAAGCAAAACAGTCTGATAAAAGATAACCAGTTTACACTAGCCTACTTACTCCGTAGCGTTTGAAGAGAACATCTAGGTCCTCTGTGGTCTTGCGAAACTTGTCGTCATTCAGGGGACTTTGGTCGATTGAGTCTTCGCCATCTGGCTCTGGACTGTCACAACCATTAAAACCTTTCTTTCTCAAAGTCTATGAATGAGAAAGACATTGAGATGAATAATAATTAGGCTGTACTAATCAATAATTAGTGGTGATTTAGATAACACATAACTATATGTACAGGGTAAAGAAAAACACGAGGGACCTGTGACAAAAAGCAGTTTTCAATTATAAAAGATTATTTTATTTAAGGAAATTTATTGTTTTACATCAATTACTATTATTAATAAATTAGACCTCTAATTATAAAGAGATCATAGATTTAGTCATAAAGTTCTTTGTTTAAAAAAAATGAGGATTCATTGGTCGAAAATGATCCAATGCTTTCAGATCTAATTAAAATCTAAAGGAAGTCCTGGCCCCTCCATTCAACGAGATGCATTTACCTCAATAATATCTGCGTTGGTCCGGCTCTCGTGTGGCTCATTGTACTCTGTGTATTTGAGTAAGACCTTGTCCATGTCAGTGCTGGCATACTGGAACAGCTTGTTTGCATGGTTGAAGATGATCAGAGCAATCTCGCAGTCACACAATACACTCAGTTCGTAAGCTTTCTTCATCAAGCCAAACTTTCGCTTTGTAAATGTCACCTGAAAGAAAATAAAGCAAACAGCTCAATAAGGGGGCCGCAGATTAGTCTATACATACAAGTTTTGGGGTAACAGTTCCTGCAGCCTGACATTTAGGAATGTGGAGAATTTATTTTGATCAATTCCTCCCATTTGGTGGTAAAGCAAAAGTTATACCAGTTCTCTGATCACATACATGGGTCTACCTGTTTAAATCCAACATAATTACAGGATCAGAGGAAACTCATTACATTACAGTCATTTATAAAATATATGGAATCACAGAACAACACGTGTTAGATAACAACAAACACAACAAATCAAATGTATTTTTATTTCTGCAACAATAATATTAACAAATAACACAACACAATAATAAGACACAGTAGAGTCAGTTTTCAGAATCATTTGTCAGTCTGAGTTATTATTGGACTATGAACATAATATAAATACATAATTCAGCTTAAATGCCATCATTACTGTTTTTTATTCACTATATTCCTATAAACCAACTCTGGTGGCACAGATGGTGAATTCATTGTTAATTAAAATTTGTTATGATTGGTCCCCATTAAACCAACTAATCATTTTCTAGGAAAATAGAAGTCCATCCATCCATTATCTACCGCTTTGACCCTAACGGGGTCGCGGGGGGGCTGGAGCCTATCCCAGCAGCCAACAGGCGAGAGGCGGGGTACACCCTGGAC
>JBAMIG010000018.1:14507017-14523372 GCA_037177335.1 Kiunga ballochi
ACTACCACCACTACTACCACTACTACCACCACTACTACCAGTACTACCACTAATACCACCACTACTACCACTACTACCACCACTACCACTACTACTATTACCACTAATACCACTACCACTACTACCATCACTACTACCACCACCACCACTACCACCACTACTACCACTACCACTACTACCACTACAACCATCATCACTACTACCACTAGTACAAACACTACTACCACTACTACCAACACTACCACCACCACCACCACTACTGCCACTACTACCACTACTACCACCACCAATACTATCAGCACTACCACCACCACTACTACCACTACTACCACCACTTCTACTACCACAAATACCACCACTACTACCACTACTACCACTACTGCCACTACTACCACTACTACCACCACCAATACTATCAACACTACCACCACCACTACTACCACTACTACCACCACTTCTACTACCACAAATACCACCACTACTACCACTGCTGCTATATTACAAATTCATGTCAAATCTGTGAATGCTGAGCAACATCTTCAAATGATCAATAATAAAATCAGATGAGAAGCTGAAATGAGTAATTATTGCACTTTTAATTCCAGAGGATATTGATGTTATATTCTGATTTTACCTTGTATTAATAATGTAATTTTTTAGACAATATTTAGACATGTTCATCTTTTATTCTTTTCTATTCTACAGGCATTTAGCAGACACTTTTATATTTTTCTAATATAGTAACACCAAAAACAAAAGCAAAATATATATATATATTTTTTACCAATCAGTACATCTAAAATCCTTTGACACATATAGTAAATTGTTACATATCACTACTGATTTTATAGACAAATAAATATTTATTGTTGTGTATTTATCGTTTGTGCTGAGCTGTGTAAACATATTAATTTCAGTAGTAATTTTATCATTTCTTGTAGAATTTAGTGTTCACCATATATACCATATATTCTGTGATATGCAAAGGTTAAACACATACAAGAAAACATACTTCAGTTCTGTATTTCAGAATAATGTTTAGGTAGCTATGCTCTTTTTAGAGCTAAACTTTCAAAATAATCACCTAATGTATTACACCTAAACCCATTATAATTTGATTAAGGTTTAATGAAATATTAATGGATATTTTGCAATGCCTTCCCATCATTAAGATGAAAGTAAATGTACATGAATGGGGCTGTAGCATTTTAATAATGATCCACTGGCGTATCCATCAGCACACAACAGAGATAAAAAGATTAAATGATATAAAACCACTAAACAAAGAGCGTGACTCAAATGTAATATCAATTAAATTAAGAGCCACTAAAGTGCCCACGGATGAAAGTGAACCAAACAACACAGCAGACAGAGAAACAAATCGTTTCTCATCTGCAATTTTATTCACAGACGCAGGATTTTCACGTTAACTGAAAACAAATAGACTTCGTATCTCTGTTAAGTAGAGTCTACTAAGAAAAGCGACGATCTAGTTTAATTTCAATTTTGTTTGTTTATGTTCTGCACCGCGAGGTGCTGCTCTTTCCACAGAGCACTGTGACTACCTTTTTTAGTGATAAAACGTATCGTATGAGGTCTATTTTTAGGACTGATTTTAACCACTGCTAAAAAATACTTGAGATTCTTCTGCTTTGGAGTATCACCTTGGAATTGCAAACATGATTGCTCTTTTTCACTCATCTCCTGGTTGCAGTATCAAAGCTTCAAGAGCCATTTGGGAGTCAGAACTCAATGTGACTTTGAAGTAATAGCAGAAAAAAACAAACACATGGGTGCTGAGTGTCTGGGAACAAGTACTCTTTACTTCACGCTCAAGGTTCTCAGCTTATGAGCAGGATTTCAATTGTAAATAAGGTTGTTTTTATTGTTTACACATGCAAAGGTCTTAGTGTGCCGAGTTATTTTTAAAGGTGTGCACTGAACATGGATGTTTACCACAGTGTATAAAAGTAAGGTTGAATAATATAAAATTATATATATTTATATATATATATATATTGGTCTCATTGTGAGAGTTACAATAAAAACAACAATATCTTTACATTGGATAATTTTTTTATCTTTATAGTCACAGTGGACTTAAAACATGGATAATTTTATGCTTAATATTTTTGCTAATCAGAATAATTCTGTTCAATTTATCATCTTTTCCTGTGAAAGATGCCGATTACAGCTGTCATGTGCTAAAGATGATGTGCTGTCAAATGACTTTTAAAACACTTTGAATTTTCACTTCACCGTCCCTGATGACGAGCAAAGACAGAAATGCATAGTGAACTGTGAAAGTTGCATTCAAATTATCACTTAAAAATGAAGATTTCAAAGAATGCACCTTCTGAAACCTTAATGCCAGGATTTAGTGACTGAAAATGTGATGTCAGGTGCCTTACATTAACACTTCCACTGCTTCATATGAATCATTAATTGCATATTTGGTAGCTTTAAATGGACCTAGGAGAGACTTCAGAGTAATCTATCAGAACTGTGTAAGGAAAAAGTCTGACAAAGCTTTTACTGTACTGCTGTCACTCATTTCAACCTTGTTGTACTCGCACTATTATTTTCAGCTTTCCACCTCAGTGAGCAAAGATGACAGACGGTCACCGTGGATATAAAGATTAAGTGAGAACTAAGGGTAAAATCATGTGGTACATGTCCAAAAGGACCATATGAGTGACAAGGAGAAAATAAAGATTGTTTTGATGTCTTAAATAATATATCTATGCCTGTTTCTATATTAAGATTAGACTTTTTTTTTATATACTCAAGAGAGAAAAAGCATCAACAAAGAGATAGTCCTGGCATGCTACACAAGTACCATCACCAGGAATTAGAGACTGAATGGTGATGGCTGTTTCAGGTATGAGGTACACACTTCAACCCCGCAGATAACCTGTGTGGTTTATGTTGATGGGAACATCAAATGGAATTAAAGTATGTTTTTTATTAAATATCTAACGTTGCTTCTTCTAACTTCAGCAGTTAATAGATAAATAAAATTATTCCTGATTAATAATGGAATGAACTGTGCATCAGTGTTTCCCAAACCCTGCTTGTACCTTCATATAGGAGGATGGAGGTAAAGAAGGATATATGGTGTATGAGAGATGTGCAAGATCCAAGCAGACAGTCTGCTAAAAAAAAAAAAGCATATAGCGTCTAACATTACAGCATCTCTGTTTTTTCTTCCTCTCTCTTCTCTTTAATCTGACACCCCCCCACCCATCTGTCTGTCTTTCTCTCTGTCTCTTTGTGTGTCTCACTTTTTCCCCCTGAGCTGTGTTCTGTGTGTTCTCTCCCTGCCTCTCTCCATCTCCTTGCTTCTAATGTGCTTTGGCGTGTGTTACCCACGGGGCCTGTGCGCCGCCGCCGCCATCCTAAAGCCGGGTCATGGGTGCAACTAAAGCTGCACGATGTTGTCTGTGACATCATCAGTCACTTCTATTTGTCACATCTCACCTCCTCTCACCGTCTGAAACTGCCAGGGCTCTTGCTGCTTGGTGGCAGGCCCAAACAACACAACAAGAACATACAGATTCATCATGTAAAACAGTATTTAAATATATAAAAATGATAGTCGTTCTTCTCATGTTGAGACTAAAATGAGTATAATTAGTTAAATAAATATAAAAAAAAGGTGTTTATGTAGCGTGACTTGTGAAATTTAACTTCCACCAAATAATCAAAAGAAAGCTAATAACAGAGGAAGAAGACCACATTAACATTTGATCATATGTCTTTAAATAATTGTTTTTTTTTTCTTTTGCCCATTAATATATAGTTAGGAAAATCATATGTTGTAAAAAATTCAACTGCACATGTCCAAAACTGGACGTGAAGCCATTTCTAAGGCTTGTTGTTAATGAATTATTCATATTTTTCCTTTAAAATGGTCCATTTCTGAAATAATTACACTATTAAGACACCATCCTCATGTCATTTTGTTTGTAGTTATGTTCAATGTTGGATATTCTAATTAGATTTTTTTTAATTAAAACACTTACCCAATACTTTCTTCTGTTTGTGCTGTGGTTGCAGATCACATAATAGCATGATAAAACAGCCAATTTGATTCATTTTGAAAACTATCTTGTGCTCAGTATGAACTTCACAAGTCACTAAAACAAAAAAACCATACAGCCAAACTGTTTATGCTACAAGTTAGCTTCAAGCGTTTTGGGGGATTGCGTACAGAGAAACAAGAGAATCTCCAGATCTGGCCTCTGCTATTCTGCCAGAAATGGTGCAAAACTGTGCACATCTGTGTGAAAAAAAAAATGTAAAAAGAAAGGACAAAATGTGCTTAAGTAAGTGAGCAAGTGTGTGAGGCTCAGACTGAGTTGAATCGCTAAATCTGCCACAATCAGAAATGTTCCTGTACCTGGGGGGTCTGTCTGTCGCTCCTCCTGTCAGCCAAGGAAGAGGGAAAATCTGCTAACTCCTCCACTCAGGAATACTGATAGCATGTATGGCCATTCTCATCACCATGTGTGGGAACACGCTGTATAAATCATACATGACCAGCACCACCAGGCACCCTATGTATATTGCAGTGCTGCATTAATAACATGAACACCAGCACTCACAGGCATGCAGAGAGTGTACATGTATAACCCTTTTGTCTCACTCCCCTGCACTTCTGGCACGTCCTCCTGACAGCACCTGCAGCACTGAACTCAATGTGCCACAGGAAAAGACGGAAAATGAGAAAACTAGAAAGAAATAGAGGTGAAGGGTTTGAGAATAGATGCGCCGAACGACAATGACAGAATAACGACATCTGGTGCGTAAATACCCAAAGGCATAAATAGCCAAAGAATAAAAAAAATACAAGCAAAAGGAGCACAAGGGACAAATAAAAGACACAAAGAAGGATAGGGGAAAAAAACACGAGGTAGGACAGATTAACAAAAAGAGACACCAGAGAGACAGACACCGAGGATAAACATGCAGAGAACAAAAGATGAAAGGATGAAAAGAAGAGTAGAGCAGTGAAACAGACAAAGCATAGTGGAGAGAAATAGAGCTAGCAATAGCCATGCTAAAATAGGTGGCAGACTCTTGTCAGTGCAGTGACCTCGTCGCGAAGGACTGAGGAATTCTCCGCGTTGACCCGGACACATTCCTCCGGTCATCAGACGTTAACCCATCCCAAGCTACCATACCATTCTGCAATAGATTCTTTGTTATCACCCCCAATATAAATCACATCAATAACGTCAAATGAGTCTAATTTTGAGTGTAAATGTAACAAATGACCTGCAGTGTATCTATAGTTTATAAAAGTGGAGGAAAAGTTTCTCTGAGCAAACACCTTCATCAGGTGATGACATCAGCTCGATCAGCCCTGAATCAACAGCCCATGCTTCCACCGGGGCATTGTGTGCACATGTGTGCATAGGGCTGTGCAAAAACATTGTGAAAATTTTAGGGCAACAAGAGCTCTATTGTATGGGAGAGGCAGAATGTAGCTCTTATTCTGGTGCTGCTGGTATGGGGGCATGAGGTGACATCAGCACAAAGACAGAAATGTAATGTGAGGCATCTCCAAAGCTAGCTTCAAGGCTAAACCACAGGCGTGTCTTTATGCCAACAGTCTCTCACTTTTCAACAACATCTGATAACTAGGACATGACCACCTGATGACCTTTACATTTGTTTTTCTATAGTATTACACCAAACTAACTTAAATAGGCATGCTATGAAATGAAAGATTTATCTGTTTGCTGCTTTCACATGGGCTGCGGTTAGCACATATCTGTCAGGTTAATCATGACAGAATGACTCAGGGAAGAGTTATTCAATTATACTGATGGTGCATTGACGTTTCGATCGAGCCACAGACTAAAATGGCTGGCATTGTTGCTGTCTGCTGAGTGCTATGAGGCAAAACTCACAACCACACAGGCCTTAAAGTAAAAAAAAAAACTTTTATTAGGGAGGATCAAACAAAAACTGCTAAGTCTGTTTCTAATCATGGTCTGGAATAGATTATATATCCTTACCTTTTATAAACCATGTCCTGAAGTCGCTGCTGTCCTGAGGTTCTTCCTGAAAAGCAAACATATATTACATTGCTGAAAGGGAACTTTTTAATGGGTTTATGATCACATGCCATTGTACTTTGTGAATCCTAATTGAAGAAAACATAAAAATTCATGTGCAAAAATACACTAGCAATTTAAATATTATAAGCTATGTCACAACTTTATGTTGAATACTTCTGTAGGCTCAGGTATTGAAAAAACTTTGTAAGCTCCTGCTCACAGCAGCTTGCTCTTTATCTCACAGGCATTTCGTTGCACTGTTTGTATTTAACACCAGCCCTGTTGCTGTTGCGCTTGCACTAATCAGTTTGTCATGTTCGCCTGCAAAGACACAAATCAGAAGCGCAAATTCAAACCTGCTACACACAATGGCAGCTTGCATGGGAATTCCTGAGGTCTGTTCGATCCATTAATGTATGCTGTGGTTGAATGTCATCAATTATGAATGAGAAACACACGAGACTCACAGTGAGCTGGTATAGAAACACAGGAATGGCAAGGGGCTGTAGTATCTATTATATCTATGGCACATTGTGTGAAAGCAGACAACACACACATATATGTGTAATATTAGAGGGTTAAATTAATACTAGTGAAGTGAATAATACCGTCTGTTATATAGGTTAGCATTAAACTTAGTATAAATAGATTAATTTAGGGAAATTGTATAAATATAAGCAGAATTACTGAATATGGCAACATGCCTGCAATCTGATGGAGATGGGGAAATTCTACTTCATTAGCCTTTAAGTCATCTATGGATACTACAATATGTTGCATAGCAGGGGTCTCTTTCCCTTTAAATCCCAAGTATTCAAGCGTGTGTTGACCCTGCCAGTGAGTTCATACCATAAGCAGACCCATATAGCTTCTCCTCCAGAGCCTCTGATCACGAGCCCGCTGAGCTGCCGCCTCAGTTATGTAAGATTACATAACACCAGGTCTGTCTGAGTAACATTTCATAATCTAAGGGGTCCTACGACACAGAGGCATAACCATCAAATCCCCTTTTGGAGTGGTTTCAATGGTTCTAGGCACGTTTTTCTTTTTTCAAAAAGAGAAAAAAAAAGACAGACAAATAAAAGTGCATTTTACTGGTACAAGCAGATGTTTGCTCCCAGTGAAATTCCAAGCATCAGAAACTTTTCTCTGCACATTTATGGAGGTCAAAAAAAGGTTGACCCAGGAATGCTATTAAAACAAAGCATCCTCCCCCTCTTTGCTTATCACAGATTGCAGGGATTGCCGCCTGCCCACCAAGGTCAAATCACTGTGCACTAATTAAATTCATCACGTATGAACTGATTCATCTTACATTAAACACACTGATGATTATTACTACCAGTAACTGTTAACTAATAGTCTTTTACTGCACAATTAGCTTAACTTTTATCTTATCTGTAGTGCAATGTGTGAAGAAATGCCTGTTTTATTTTTAATCAAAACTAAAGCGACAGCCTCGACACATCTACGCTCCCCTCAGAATGATTCAGACAAACAATCTCGCTGTTAGAAAACGACTGCGCCCAGAGATATTGAAAATGTGTGCCGAGATAACAGGCGGATATGTGAATTTTTTTTAAATAAAGGAAAAAATGATAAGCTAGAGCAGGCAGACATATAACAGAAAAGAAGGAGAGATGCCAGGAGATTTGTGAGGCGGAGCGTAGAATATTTATAAAAAAAAGGTATATTAACTGGTTGTTATTGTTGAATGGCAGACCTCGTATCGCTTTGTATCCAACATGCGCTATATATAATCATAAAATCATATAATCTACTAATGCTTGCATCTTTTAAATGCAGATACGTACTCGTTATTTGCATATAAATACATAAACTCTCACGTTTAAAATGAACCCTTTTACATTCATATAGTTTTCAACCCATTGAAACTTACTGAAACTGCCGTCGGTCTGCTTTTTGGCCGAAACACCCGAATAAATCCGCTCCCAAGTTTTGTCAGTGCTGATCACATGTATCTGCTCTTTCGTTACAAGCAGACCAACAGACAGATCGTAGATACCCGGATGATCGGATGGAAGACGGGGTGGAAAAGGGGGTGAAAACGTGGTCGGAGGAGAGAAAGCTGATGAAACCCTTAAAGCGTGTTCACCTCTGTGCCATTCAATATTTTAATAACTTATCTTTAATTTATTTGCGTTTCATAATCGGCAATTTTGCACAGTCGCACCCAAAATATGAGACAAGACTGTGCACATCCACGCATGCGTAAGAGGGAGTGACCATTCGCCACTGCCGGCTCCCTCAACTCTAAATCACACCCCAGCATTTTAACACACACATGCACAGACACACAGACACACATGACTGATACAAATGCACATACCCTGCCTCCTTCGTATGCTAGACTCCCATTCACGGGCCCCTCCATCACTGGATGCATTTAGTGATCCCTTTCCACGGCCCTCTTCTAAATGAGCAGAGGTAATCCTTGGAAGCAAAGAGGCAAAGAGAATAGTGATAGCCAAAAGATAAGAGGCGCTGAAGGAGGAGAGGGAGGGAGTCAGCGAAAGATGGTGGAGGTTGAGGACAATGTGGGATTATCAACTTATGAAACACGTATTTTTAACAACGGGAAAAAACAGGAGCTGAAAAATAAAAGGTGAGGAAGAGAATACCTTCAAGGAAAGAGGAAAGACTTATCTTAGAGGAGATAAGTACAGGAAGGGAAAAGGACAGGTACGTTCCTTATACTCACAATGAATGAGTGGGAGACCGCAGGAGTGATGAAAAATCATGTCAGGAAACAAAATCAAGAGCGACCGGAGAGTTCGAGTTGGAGTTTGTGGAAAAGTCCAGTTTTTTACGATTTAAGAGTTTCGCTTTTTCTCCTCTTTCCCCAGATTTTACCAATTCCTGTCCCTCCTTCTGAGGTCCCGTTTTTTTCCTTGCTCGTACGCCTCTCTCTCTCTCGCTCTGCCTGTCCCTATCTTTCATGCTTTCCTCTCTCAGACCATGCTCTCCGTTTCCCCCTTATTCTTTGCCTGCTTTCTTCATATGTCCATTCATCTGACACGATTTTCCCTCCTCCATCCCTCAGCCTCCTCTGAATGCAGATACGATTATCTAAAAAGGTTTCTGGACAGTAGTCGAATCCCGCGGTGAACAAAAAAAAAAAAATACTGCAGGAGAGAAAAAACTGTTGACAGGAAAGGACAAGCGGCTTGTGGCATGCAGTCTAATGCAGGGACAATCCACGGCCTAGGTTTTTCAGGGGCGCCACACATGGTGAGGGTGAAGCGTCTGATTCGTGCTGGCTTCGTACATGAGGCACAACCGCAAGCGAAAAATATCACTAAGCAAAAGAAAAGTAAAAGGAACAAGCTGATCTCACTGCAGTTGGTCTCCAGTGAAAGTGGATAGTAAGGGCGCGTGAGGGAAATGAGTGGGAAGGAGTCCGGGGTGTGTGCATGTGTGTGTGAGAGAGAGGAGGTGGGAGGGGAGAAAAAGGAGAGCCAGAGAGAAAGAGAGAGACTGGAGGTTAATGGAGAAATCCAAGAGGGAGGGATAGAGGAGGAGTGTGTCAGTGGGGAGAGGAAAGGGAAAGAAAAGGGACAGGAATGGGAATTTATTTATTTATATATATTATTTATATATATTTCTTTTTTCTTTTTTTTTACACTTAAGGTTTTCAAATCAAAGCTAATACCTTTTCTTTCTATGTGAAGAAAATAGAGGAAGAAAGACGAGTAGAAAGAGCTGCTGGCAGCTTTGTCTACTGCTCCTGCCGTTCCTTTTCCTGGTTTCCTTTCTGCTCCGGCTCTCCTCTATTCAGCCTATTTTCTGCACGTGCACTTGAACTCTAAATCCTGTCTGCTTTCCCCTCCCCTCGCCTCTCTCTCTCTCTAACTGCGCATCTGTGTGTCCCTGCCTCTCTCGCCCTCCCTCTCTCCTCGGCAGAGGCTTGAAATAGTGCTAGCAGGCAGGAGAGCGCGAGGGGAGGGAAAAGGAGAGGGCGAGAGGGACAAAAAGGGGAGAGAGATGTTGAGAGGGGGGGAGGGGAAGCAGCTTAGACGGGCTGACACGGAGAACACGGAGCTGCCGTGTGTGTGTGTGTGTGTGTGTGTAGCATATGAATATGTCTGCACATTTGTAAACACACATTTATCTAACTCAGATTTGGATGTACGGATGTTCAGCAGAAACGTTTCACATACGGTTAAGAGGCAATAAAGTCAAACAACTCGTACAACAAACAGCTTTAAAGTGTGAAAAACTTTAAAGAAAGCTTCCATTATATTTAATGCTTGTTCTTCATTATTAATTAAATGATGTCAAGTGTTTTTTTATAAAGCAGGAGAACATTAGAAAAGATAAAAGTAGGCCAGGCAGAAAAGCAGATTTGAAACGAATAGTTACATTATTAATATATTTAGCATAAACATGTCAGGTTAGTAGTGCCATCACATCCATCTCGTAATATTTAATTAATGGCGTCATCAGTAAACTTCACTGAAATAATTCCTTTGCAACTTAGATGCAGTGATGGTTACTGTAGTGTTTAAATGTAACGTCAGCACAGAAATAAGCCAAATGTTCTGATGTAGGAAGCAGCGAGTTAAGCTGCAGTCACACTGAACTCCTGACAGAGAAAAAAATCCTCATTTTTTATACTTTACACGACCGAAAAGATGTCAAGCCTTAGTCGCAGCTCCCATCGCTTAATCATGTAAGCTCTGGCTCATAAAAAGCCCCCCCAACCACATCTATTCTTCCTTTTTAATCTGCAGATTAATATAGCTCTTATAGCTAAAAATAATCCTGATAGCTGTGATCAACCAGTCCATAATGGCTACAAAGATTATTGTTTTCCTTTTAGGAAAATAATACATTTAAAAATAATACATTTTGACGAAATACCTGGATTTATATACACTTAATGAAAAAAATCATTACAATGATTAAATAATTCTCCAGGTGTTTCACACACATTTTAAAATCTAAAAAAGAAAAGGTTGCTGGGTATTGGACCGCTTTTGCAGGGATAAAAACAGCTAAAAAAAAAAACCTAGTATCTCCATATTCATTTTTTCCCTATGTAACACAAAGTCCCTGCACACGCATATCACAGCCAGCTGCACAAAGAGACAAATCATTTCTGTCGTGCTAGGAGGACGGCTCATTTTGATTAAAATTAGGTTATTTTTTTTCCATGCTGCTGCAGCACGAATGAGACAGAGTTGTATGTGTTTGAACAATGTTTTATGTATGACTTACTCCTTTAGAAAGTCTTAATCTGTGAACAGGTGCACTTAATGCTCAGGGGAGAAGGGTTGCTCTGTTATGTTGGCTTTGTGCCTTCTAAATTTATGGTGAAGAACTTCCTCACAGATGACATGCCAGTGTTTGAATTGGGCTGTGATATTACCGTCTGTGTCGTCTTTTCACCAGACACAGATCTGCCAGTCACCACTACCAGCCAACCAAGCAGAAAACCAGCTGATTTATAGTCTCATCTCCTGCACTATATATTTTTAACTCAATATAAATATTTCAATTTTTGTGTTTTATTCATTCAATTATTGCTGCTGCGTCGAGCCAACCCCTCAATTATAGGTTGTTGAAAACAAAAAGCGATGCTTTTGTACTTGCTTGCTACAGTTTAAAAGAGAAAACTCAAAATCTAAGCACAAAAATGGTAATATGAGGTATTTATAAAAAGAATAAGAGAAAAAGAAGCTGCTAAACAAACTATATTTTTTCATATATATAAATTGGAAAAACTATTCCTCTGAATTTTTGCTTTGTCACTGGTTAATTACTAAAAATGTTGCTCCTTTCATCTGCTAAACAGTAAAGTTGTAGCTCTACTTTCTCTGGACAGCTGCTGGAATGCATTCATTTTGCAACATTGCTAAAATTAATAAACCGGTTAAAACTATTGTTATTCGTAGACTAAACACAGGTCTGCAGAACTGTTATTTAAAACAACGTTTTAATAATAAAGTAAAAGACAATAACAATAAAGTAAAAGACAGGAGAACATAAGCAAAAAATATAGCTTCTAGATAAATAATGTCTTCACATGCAAACTTAGGATGGCTTAATAATAAATTGTGTATGGAAGAGGAGCTTTTATTTAGGTTAAAAAAAAGGCCTCTGCGTTAATCTCAATCAAAAAAGATGGCTACTGATCGAGACAAACATTTACCACAATCTAAAGATGCTATTTAAAAGAAAGAGTAACGCTTCTTCATTTATAAAGTTTTTTGTCTAAACCTAAATGTTGTGAAATGTGTTTATCAATCGAGAAGTAAGTCCAAAAGCAACATAAAAGGAGAATGTTAAAGTAAGCATTAGTTGCAGCGTGGAAAGTATTTTTAAAGAGTTACTGACCCTCTGCTTGTCGGCTTCTCCTCTGTTGCAGACTGCACCGCACCTCCGTGGAAAGCCTTCTGTTCAAATAAAGACATGGACCGTGATGTAAAAGCCGCTACAACACTGCCCTCTGCTGGAGCACAGCCGCAACTATCACACACACATTCCCACTGTGACGGTTTTACTCAATATTTACCCATCGCTTTCACAAATATAAGTTTAAGAAAAACAAGGAATAATAAATGTACTATTAATACCATACTACCTTATTTTTAACACTACCTTATTTGGTTTTAATGGCGAGTTAAGGGAGAACTTGAAGCTGGAGACGATGTTAATCCAGACTGTGATCTCATCCTTTTTAAATGAGGACAGGCTCCCTCCATCCCTCATCAGCATCCTTCCTCCTGCTGCTTCTCCCGATTAGCTTCGGCTTGACGGCAACGACGCCTCCGAAATTGGACACTTGACTGGAGCTTTGAGAGAAATTGAAAAAGTAAGATTAACTTTAAAAGTGGACTACAGCAAAGATGTACGTAGAGGAAACAGTGTGGGCCGTGATGGTGCTTACATATACATCAGCAGCTTAACGAGCTAGCTTCAGCGACTGTTAGCATAAAGAGAGAGAGCGCGCGAGGCAGAGTTACATCTCAGCGTGCTTTCCCCTGCTGCCTTATCGCGTATTTTAAGCTCACAATTTTCCCCTTATTTGCTTTTTAGATGTCAACCAGCAGGAGTTTGTCAAGGCTTTGTCGGCCTTTCTAAAAAAGTAAGTAAAATAAAAACATAATTATAGATAATTGCATGAGCGGCTGGTATTCACCTGTCAAGCAAACGAAGAACTGAAGCGTAAACATACCTGCTTAACTCTGCCTAGTGACGTCACGTTTGGTGTATTTTAATTAAATTACTTTGTTTTTGTCGTATATTTTCTAACATTTTTAATTAATTAATTAAATTTATAGAAAATTAAACATTTAGTGTTAAATGAACATGTAGGCTATATACCTGCATGTTTATTCCATTCAGTAATTTGGCTTTTCTTTTTTTTTTTTTGGAACTTTTTATTTTTCTTTATTAACATTTAAACAATCCCTGACATGTATCAGATACATTAATAAAATATAAAGGCACAGACATCCGTATACACATTTAAACAGCATTCCACAGCTTTACAACACCATTACTAATAAAAATAAAGTAATGCCTTTGTTTTCCCAAAAATAATTTGTTACATTTATGAAACAAAATCTGCAGAACAAGGCATTTTAAGATTATATCCTTCGCTTTACATATACAACAACCCGTTTTAGCAAGTTACCAGATGCTTTTCAACACAATGCCACCTTTGATTAAAAAGATCAGTGTTCATTTGTAGAATAGAGGTCATATGTTCCATAATATATACCTGTTTGACTCTCTGTTTCCATTCAATTATAGTTGGGGGTTTTAAAGCTTTCCAATTCACAGTTAGTAATTTGGCTTTTTAAAGTTATTTTTATTTTGAAAAAAAAAAAAGACAAATCTGAATGTTAGGTTTTGTTTTGTTCGGCCCTGTTTTATTTATTTATTTATTCATTTTCCTGTTTATTTAAATATAGCCTACAGTACACCGCTGAGCTCGCAGTTACAGCACTGGGAAGGGTTGTGCAGATCACATATGATCCATATAGTTTCTGGCTTTGAAGTGGTTTACAGTAAGTGTCTTGTGAACCAGATGTGGTCCGGGTGACAGTTCTTAGCCTGGGCTTGGAGTTGTGCAGGTCAGAAATGGTCCAAACATAGGAGCTGGCCTTGTGGGCCATATTTGGTAGTTATGAGGCTGTGTTTTGGCTGCCACTCATATGGAGTCAACACCATAAATTAAGCTGCTAAACTGTAAAAATGAGCCATAATTTGGGACAAGCATTTTTTTCCAGGGTGAGAAAACTATTAATTCTTTGATTTTGTTACGAGAAACAATGTATTTAAATTTCTTATGATTTATTACTGTAGCTTTTTATCACATGTGCCTAATATTTGATCAATGTAAGATCAAATGATCAATCTTAGCTGCACAGCCTTATATTAACTGGCTTTTTAGAAATCCTGTTTTTAACCCAACTCAATTAGACCTGATTTACGTCGCTTTGGATAAAAGCATCTGCTAAATGCCTGTAGAATAGAATAGAATAGAATAGACCATATCGTAACATAAGTGAGCAAGACATATTTATCAGACTTCAACTGAGTTTGCTCTCTCTCCCTGTGCAGTGTCCTGAGAGGATTTCTATATTAAAATGTTTAAACAAATACAACTAAATTGAATTAAACTAAATTACATTTTTATTCAAATGTATGAAGGTGCTGTGAATCAAACATTAGCTTTTCCAGCTTGTCACAGAAGCCAACTTGCTGTTGTATGAGTGCACCGGCTACACGCATCCCTAACAATGGACCCCTGAGAAACAGTGGGTCTTCATCCTTTCTGAATAATGATAATTCTGTCTGTAAAAAAAAGTTTATATTAAAAATGGTTCAGGTCGTTAGTAGGCTCATTAAAAAGGTGTAATTAATCCCATTTTTTAAAATTAATTTGTAAGGAAACTATCAGTTTACACACAGTCACATCAACTGACAACGCATGTTTCAGGTCTGGAAAACTGAAGGTTCCTGAATGGGTTGATACAGTGAAGCTCGCCAGGCACAAGGCGTTAGCTCCCTGCGATGACAACTGGTTTTACACCAGAGCAGGTTGGTTACGTTTGAAACATTTTCCACTGATTCACCCACATCTACACCGGATGATTAAATAACTTATTTAGCAAACTGTTAAATCCAAGTTATTTAAATGTACTTTTTGTACAGTGTTCAGATACGCTGCTTTTCTCTGACTCACATTAATTTATCTCCATAAAAGATAAACAATTATAATCTAAACAATTAATCAGGGAGGGAAGGGACTCAATGGGAGAAAGTGGAAAGTAAGCAAGTGTTAATGAGATTAAATTACATTTTTATTCATTGTTTCTTGTCTGAAGAGTACATTATCAACTAAACACAGCGCTGAAAGCTCCTTTTTTAGATCCTCTTGTTTTGGGAAATTCCTCCTCCTCTTAAGATGACCAATATTTTGAGTTTTATGACAATCTGACATCCTAAGAAGTCGGTGTAAAATATACATAAAAATGCAATGCATAGATAAGCAAAAGTCACAACCTTATATTTTATTCCCACTGGAGCATAAGATGTAATGAAGGACCTCTCAAACTCAGACGGATAGTTTACAAAGTTTTATTAGAAGTCGTTGTGTTGCACCACGAGTCAGAGGAATAATAATAAAAAAGAGATGTCCAGAAGTCAGGCAGGAGTCACAATGATGAAAACTAACTTGTTTCTTTTTTTCTTTTTTTTTTACAAAGAAATTATTCATTCATTTTAAAACACATCTCAAAATAGCTGTAAAATGTTAAAAAAAAACTAGCAAAGTAATTTAAACCAATTAAACAACTACATTGATAACCAATTAGTTTACCTAGCAACAGGTTTGTAACATGGTTAGATGTAAAAGGAGAATTTAGAGCCTCTCAGATGTAAAGATGGGCAGAGGTTTTACAATAAAATGTTCTGTAAATTTAAAATGGTCTGAGTCAAAGTGGCAAATGGGTCTGTGATCAAATGAATCAAAGTTTGAAGTTGTTTTAGGAAATCATGCATCATATCCTGCAGGCTAGAGAGAATACAGACCATCCAGCGTGTTGTAAGCAGATAGCATCCATGATGAAATGGCATTACATTAGTACCCAGTGCCCGTGGTATGAGCAACATATACTACCATCCAGACTGCGTCTCGTTCAGGGAAGGCCTTGCATATCTCAGCAAGACAGTGTGGATTTTTGCTTTGGTAGAAAACATTCAGAGCATCATGAAACAAAAAAAATGTGCTAGTGAAGATCCAGCATGGTG
>JBAMIG010000018.1:14523472-14554291 GCA_037177335.1 Kiunga ballochi
TGGATTTTTGCTTTGGTAGAAAACATTCAGAGCATCATGAAACAAAAAAAATGTGCTAGTGAAGATCCAGCATGGTGTTCAGCTAGAATCCTGCATTATACAAAAACAAGACAACTTGTCAGGTTAGCCAGGAGACCAGCGAGACACCACCCTGTCCCAATTCTTTAAGAAAGATTTCTCCCATCAAAATCAAAGTAGGATCATCTTTCCCATTAAATGCTTCCTTTTAACATCCTTTATGTTGTTTATAACCCAGTGAGAGTAAAATATGGATCTATTTGTTGGAGATTTGCAAAACATTGCATTTTGCAGTGTCCAAACCTTTTGGAAATTGGGATTGTACACTGTCCTGTATTTCCCAGTCTTTCTGTCTTTATCTGAGTTTCTATGAGCTGTTTCAGCCGCTCCTGTGATTTACAATCCTACTCACCTTTCACCTGCTAAATTTACCTTTACCTATACAATACAAAGAAAAAAAAAGCATATTCACGGAGCAACTTTAGCTGATATGCTATGTAAAGAAGCTTATCAGCTCCACTGAAGCATGTGAGGGAAAAAATGTCACACACATGATAAAGTGGTATGTTTGAATTTATGTACTCTGGGTGAACAAGCCAGGAAGGCTGCACATGATAAAACAAATACACATTCCAGCATATTGTGTGAAAAAAGCGATTTTAATGTCTATTCAGCATCTACGGCCCGTCACCTGTACCTGCGAGGAGGTGTGGGCGTGGGCTCCATGATCAAGATCTACGGAGGGCGTCAGCGAAACGGAGTGTGCCCGGCTCATTTTAGTGTCGGCTCCAGAAATGTGGCCAGGAAGATCCTCCAAGCTCTGGAAGGTCTCAAGATGGTGGAAAAGGACCCCAATGGGTAAGAAGGGAGGACACTGAGAACAACACTCGAGAGCGATGATTTATTTATTTATTAACATTTGTCCTGACAGTGGACGGAGACTTACTCCTCAGGGTCAGAGAGACCTGGACAGAATTGCTGGTCAGGTAGCTATGACACATGTACCCCTTTTTTTTTTACCTTGTCTGACCGCTTCATGTAGTTTTATCAGTTTTTATCCAAGATTTTTATTCCTTAAACATTTCATTTGAAAAAAGTAATGAAAACGAATTTCCTGCTTATAAAATGTGTAGATGCATTTAATAACATTCTCTTGTAGTCATTGCCCCAGTGCTTGCATTATGTTGCAACGCCTTCTTTTATGTGATGATGTTGCATATGTACTGCTTCTTTTGTGTGTTCAGGTTGCCTCGGCTAGCAAGAAGCAGCGAAGTCTACAAGGCGTCGTTTGAGGAGAACATGCACAGACAGCAGACCGATGAAATGCAGTTATCTTTTATTGCTTGTTTATTCAAGTTTGCCTGACTTCCTGGGACAAAAGGCGTTTTATAGAGATGCATGTGGCACAAATTAAACCTCGTGCATGCATGTTTGGACAGAAGCACTGAGGCCACAGCATCACAAAGCATGTAAATGTTGCCCTTCCAGGAGGAGATGTGGTAAGTTATAGAATAATAAGTATTTTATTAATCAGGTGTTTAAGGATTAAATAACAGCATATTATGTTGTCCTTTAAACCAGGGCTGCCCAAAGTCGGTCCCCGAGGGTCGCTTTCCTGGAGATTTTTGGATGTATCGCTGCTCCAACATATCTGGCTTCTATTAAATTGACACAAAAGCCAATGATGCCTGATTAACATGATGCAGCTGTGCTCCAGGGATACATGGAAAACCTGCAGGATTGTGGCTGGAGCTGCTTTAAACAGTGTTAACACTGATTATGGGGTTGGGATAGCGGTTTTCATATCAATAAAAATGTGGCTTTAAGCAGTTAGTGTTGTGTCATGACAGAGCTGATCCAGTTGTTGTAGCGGCACACACGGGCATAGACGCTGGGGTGTCCTGGCATGGCGCAGTCGTATCCCCAGGACACAACTCCCTGCAGCTGTCCATTGCACACCAGAGGACCACCAGAGTCACCCTGCAGACACAGACAGAGGGGCATAGCATGAGTGTCAGTGTTCAGTGCTCTTACGGGATAAATGTGTCATCACACAGCCCAACAATAAGACTTGTTTTTCCATTTTTCTGCAAATTTTTGCAATTCTAATCTGCTCAGCATCAGCAAAACAAAAAGGCTTTGAAAGGCTTCTTACTGAGAAAAAATAAATGTTACCAGCAATTCAGGTTTCCTATTTTACTCTGCAGTGGTAGTTTGCATTTCATTTCATCAACTGATAAACAAATTAACAATCTAAATACATGTTTCTTCCAGCTGATGGTGATTTACTTACCTAATCTACCACTTATTTAGATCAAACATCAAATATCATGTAATAAACCATTAAGCTGACACATATTTGCTAATTGTTCATCATTTGTTGTGTAAATCAAGTGTTTCTCATCTTTTGTTTTTCCTCCTCTGTAGTTTACTTGAAGTCTAAAGTATCACTTCAGTGTGTAGTTGGTTTCATGCAGACAGGGTTAGGGAAGGAAACGGTTGTGATTTTCTCTGACAGATAACTGCATTGTCTTCCTACCAACAATAAAACAATACGAGTAGGTGTAATAGGCATAGGTAGTGAGGTATTAATGACTTTTCAAGGGCTTTGGATGCAACTTTAGAGAACAGATAAGAGCTCTACTGCACTGCACATACTAATTTCCTTTTCACCCTGGTTTAGTCCAGCTCACCTGGCAGCTGCTGGCACCTCCATGCATAAATCCAGAGCACACCATGTTCTCAGTGAAGAGGTGGGGTTAGGCGTTCCTGCAGATACTGTCATCAATGATGGGCTGCCTCAGGCACTGAAGGTTGTCAGGGAAGTTGTCTGTAGAGTTAACAAGCAAATCTTCGTTTTATTTATTTTAATGCCGATTTGTAATGTTCCTCCTTAGCTCCAGAGAAAACTAGCATTAGATAAATGCTTTTGGTGATACACACCCTCAGTGTTTTTTTTTTTATCTAGCATAAATCCGTAGTTATCGTTCAGTGGTCAACTTACTGCCATTGCTGGCCATGTTTCCCCAGCCAGACACCATGCAAGTCTCATCAGCCACTGGGCAACGAGAGGCCAGGGACACGGTCTGGACGTAGCTATTGAGACTGGCAGGGCGGCTGAGCTTGATCAGCATGATGTCATTGTCCAGGTTGTAGCTGTTGTACTGTGGGTGCTTGATCATCTTGGCACCGTCGATCCACTGCTCGGTGCCCTCATTCACAGCAATGTTATGCTCACCAAGACGGACCTGGATACGACTGGTTGCAAATATTTTAAACCAAATAAACAACTGACTTTGCCATGTGTCTGAAAATATTTCATAAAACATGTAAATGACAACTTTAAATTTCATTGCTCATTTATTTCTCGTGATTATTTTAGTTTATAATAGCGTTTAAGGTTATTTTCCCCTTTATCTATATGAAGAATATTTACTTTGAAGTCCTAATTTGATGTATTTGGTGTCTGAATTAGATGAAATGCTATGTTGTCCTTCTCACAGGAATTAATATACATGTATAATGTTTCATCCAGCATAACATCTCTGCAAGGCAACCTTACTTCCCATCCGGTAATATCTTGCAGTGGAACTACCGCTGGCAACAAAAAAAAGTCTCAAAATGTGACTTTCTGTACTTACGATTTGTAACAGTGAGCAGCAGAAACCACCCACTGGCTTGAGATGAGAGATCCACCACAGAAATGGTATCCTGCATTGAGAGACACCTGATAGGGAACAGAGTTCCTGGGACACTCGTATCCTCCAACAACTTTCTCGTCCTCAGCTGCAGCCACTAATAGAGCATATGATGCAATATGTTAAGCACAAGGAAGATAATGCAAAAGTCATTTATTTCTTTATAGAGCTGTGATGATGTCATAGAAAGCTGAAACTGGTTTGTGCCTTACAGGCTGCTCCAAGTAAAGCCAGGACAAAGAAAAGCATGGTCTTCATGATGAAGTTCATCTAAATACAGAGATGGCACGCATCGCAGCTCTTTTTAAACCGTTGGCCTGCCTTCACAGTCACAGCATTTCAAGGTCAGAAAGGCCGAAACTCATTTGGTAATGGGAACGAACCATATGGCAGAAGTCAACAGGATAATGTCGC
The DNA here is from genome assembly GCA_037177335.1 of Kiunga ballochi. Lineage (NCBI taxonomy): Eukaryota > Metazoa > Chordata > Actinopteri > Atheriniformes > Pseudomugilidae > Kiunga > Kiunga ballochi. The sequence goes on from JBAMIG010000018.1 coordinate 14,527,603, forward strand.
CAACTCAGACTTGTTTCAAATGAACAGAGCTTTGGTTTTAGTTATGTAACAGGATAATTTCACAAAGCTGTCAGAACAGGGGAGAAAATGACTTGGTGTCAGTTAGTTATTGAAACAGAGTAACAATAAACCATAATATGGCATAAAAATGATGGTTCTTACACACTGAATGTTCAGAAACAGATCAATGTGAAGTGCGGGTTAGCTGGGTTTGCAGATGTCACTGATCTCAACTCGGTCAGCCCGTTCCCGAGTAAGCCGAGAAAAAACTGATAAGGCTGCAGAAATAACCTGCATCTCAAAAAGATTTCTCAGCCTGCAGGTGAGGCTCCTTACTGGATAAAGTCCTTTCATTATGAACTGGCTTGTATAAATATTGATTGGATCAAAATGAAATGGCTCAATTTGTGATCAGAAAAACATCTAGATAACCTTTTGGGCAGTGCCATAAAAACCCAGTTGAAATTAATTTAATCATTTTTATTAATAGTTTTTTACTTTTGGGTCATAATTGTCTTATTTTTTCACTATTCCAGTCTAGCCTGTGAAATTGACTTAACTTGTATTTATCAATAGTTTCTTAAGATATAAAAGACCAAATTATTGATGAATTCTCAAAAAAGGTATGGTCTTTTATTAAACAGTAAAAACTGAAGACCTGGCTCGCATTTTATGGTATTAGAAAATAAAGACAACTTAAAAGTTCAGAAATATGGATTTTTGTACCAGCATACTTCACAGCTTTCTTAAAGCATGAAATTTGATTATGTACTAAATTTATTTCTACTCTTAATTGGGATTATGACTCTAATCCCTCTTAGACATATTCAAACTGCATCAACAGTCTTAACTTACCTACAATAGTTTAGGTTTCCATCATAGCTCTGTGCATTTATCTAATCATACATGAAACACAAATAATTTCAGATAAAAATCACACTAATGTTTTTTACACATTTTCAATAATGTCAGTACATTTAAATCAGAAGTTCACTTTTAATTTTATTTGATAAATTCTGAATGGTAAAAACATTAACAAGAGGAAGCAAACTGAACAAATTCACATTTAACATAAATTTATAAAAAAAAAGAAAAAGAAAAAGTGAAGGTAAAAAAATATTTAACAAGTTTAGAAACTTTTTTTATACAACTATTTACAAGAACAGATCAATTCTGGGCCAGTAAATGAAAGATTTATGTCAATATTTCTAAAAGAAAAATATATACAATCAGTAGCTTTATGTTGTCCAGTTAAAGCAACAGCACAGGAAGTATGGTGGACTTCTCCATTTATTACAAGTCAGTGATTAAAAGTACTGCTGTTCCTTTTCATACTATTAAATGTAAAAAGGTTGAAACAGTTTTCATTTAACATGTAAATGAAATTTTGCTTCATAACACCTTTGAGGTAGTACACCTGGACAGCCATAAATGCAACATTAGCTTCATTCCTGTCAGTCAGCCTTCATTTACAGAACGTTTAAAAGCTCAAAACACATCTATATCAATCATTTTGTTGAATATCCATTTATTGTTCAAACATACAAAAAGATTTAAGGGACTGTGCAGAGCGAGATCACCATATCTGAGTTGAACCCTGCAGTGAGAACATTCCCTCATTAGCCTTAAAATACACAACAGAAATAATAAAAAAAAAAAGACAACAGAGTAACAGGTGGGATAAAAGCATTCAGGTCACAGCATCTGTGCCATCAAACATAAAAAGATAAAGTATTAATTGACTGAAGAAGGAAAACAGTTTGGGTGACTATTAAAACTACATTTTTGGGAAAATGTCACCAGCACCGAAAATGTTTAAGTCCCTGCGCACCAGCGGGAAGTTAAACAGCTGCTCTACAATCTACACAAGGTGCTTCGAGTCTGAAGTGTTTACTGTGGAAATGAAAACATGCCGTCTGTAGGAAGGTTGTGTCAAAGTAAGGTGCTGAAGAAACTGCAATCTTCCTCTTTGATCGAGTATTTACAGAGACGCAGTAATAACTGCATTCAGGTTAAACTAGTGATGTTTGTAAGCGGTAATCGCTGTTTGTCTGCTTCCATCAATTACACCAAATCAAACCTGCATTGTATGTGATGCTTAGAGTAGATTATTTAGAAAGAAAAATAGAAGTACTGCCCCAAGCTTTGACACATGGCTCTAATCTGATTCATATGACTGAACAGCAGCTCAGTGGACAGACATGCACAAACATGTTGCCCTCGAAATGATGACTGTGGATCAAATGTCCTCCATCTTACACCTACTGTCAGAATAAATAAGATGGCTTCTTTGTTATGGAATACTTGTTTATTTTAATTCAAAAACCGCCGGCATCGTCTCGCCCCACAGTTGCAGTGCAGCTTGTTGTCATCATCCTCAATGGGAAACTTGTAGTCGTAGGTGAGCTCCTCTCCACGGTAGATCTTCCTCAGGGCAAATATGACTATGTGCTTGCGGCCATCTATGTTGATGACGCGAGAGTAGCAGTTTGGCTCGCAAGAGTGGTTGATGAAACGAGCTGCGTTGCCTTGCATTGTCGCATCCACCACGTCAAAGTCATCAATGCGGAACATGTAGCAGCCGATGCCCTGGGGGTAAACGACAACAAAACAGTCGGCCATTATTTTTTAATCATTTAAAAGGTGGACATTCTGGTACTTTTAGGTCTGTTCTGCTTATTTACATCCTCTCAGACTCATGTTTTACCAGTAAACTAGCATGTCGGGGCTTTTGATCATCATATGTGCTATAAAAATATTAAAGATAAATAAAAAAAAAACATTTTTGTAACAGTTCAGTAGCCATCCTGCTGCCTCATATAGCATCACTCCTCTCAGGCTGCTGATTGGTCTGTCACTCACACAGATCATGTGATAGGAGGTTGTATCAGCATCTGTTGCACAAGTAGATTAGCTTCTTTCTCTCTGCCTTCCTCAGGGAGCTGAGTGTCCATTACCTCTCTTTATTTGCATCACAGTATGTGGGGAAGCACATCTGAGATGCACCTCAGTTTGTTATGTTTACTCTGCATGGCTCCATAAACAAGGACAGCTCTACACAGAAAGTGCATTTACTCAATGAGCAAACACCAGTTTCTTTACTAGAACTGCAGACTGGTCAAACGCCTCTGGCCTGCTGTTTCATATTAAAGTAAACTGCATGATTTTTAAATTGGGGCCTATTTTCTCTCATTTATGTGTAACATACATTACATGGTAGATCAGGCTTTGATACAGAGTAGTGTAATAATGCAGGATGATACCCAAATGCAAAGTATTTGTACATATAAAAAGACTCAGGTTGTTTTATCAGATATTAAAATGAGATCTCATTCAAATTTGAGGGTTATATTTATTTATCAGAGCAGGAGCAAAGCTCCAGCATGTTATTTGACTTCAGGAAAAAGTTATTTCTGTCACATTTCATCAGTGTGATTCACAAACCTGGCTCGCAGTTATACCCAAAAATTATCTGTGAAATCTCTTACTAACCTTGCCATCGTAATATTTCTCTCTCTTATCAGTCAGAACCGAGCGAATGACCGTGCCAGCATACTCTATCACCATCTCTCCAGCCTCAATGTTTCGCTTGCAAAAAAGCCCACGACCGTGAATTAAAGACCTTCAGAGGAAAAATTGAGAAACTTGAGTTATGATCATGAATAAAATCTGTGATTCACTGGATTTTTCTTGCCATTACCTATAAACTCCTACTGCTTCTTTAGAGGTCTTTTCCAGGTGTCTGAACCTCATTGCCATGGGGAGTTCACTGTTTGTGGCTCGCCTGATGAATGAAACACATCAACAATTGTCAGCGTGGACGTGTGTGTGCCTTGAGCAATCCTCATACTGAATCAACCAAACTTGCATCGATTTAACAAACCTGGAGGCTTTCAGCGGGAATTCATCCTCATCTTCATCAAAGGGGCCCGCAAGTTCTGGAAGTGCTCTGTGCTGTGATGCCAGGAAGTTGAACATGTCAAACGTTGCTTTCCTAGTTTAACAAACAGGAAGGAAAAAGATTAATCAATTACTTTGTGCATTTTATTAGAACATAGAGACATAAAAGCATCTTCTTCTGATCCAGTTCAGTAAAGAAAAGGATGTAAAGTCATATTTCTGCACCGTGTGTAGACTTCAGCTCGCGCGCAGCCGCTTGGATTAAGGGGAAGCTCTTCCTCAATGTCATCACAACGGTGGAAACGAAAGCGGTGGCGTTTGCAGTTGGCAGCACCCTGTAGCTGCTCCAGCAGGAAGATGACAGCATCATGGACAACGCCAAGCACCCGCGGGCCGCTCATCACACCTAGAGGAAGCTGCTTCAGGTGGAAGCCTGCGCGAGCTTCAAGGACACTGTCAATCACAGCCCTCCAGGCAACTGGGGGAGGACAGAAATGAAGGATTCACACACATCTCATGTTCAGAGCACAAACTAGAGGGAGATTTTTGATTACAGCAAAAATGCAGAAACAAAAACACGTTTTACCTTCTATGCTGTTCGCCTGAACACTGAAGCCATCATCACTGGTGATTTCAAAGCGCAGATGGGGTTGGTTCATGTACGTCTTCTTCCTGTGTCTAAGTGTAGGTGCATCTTCTTCTGAGCTAAAACCTGAACAGTGCAAAAGCAGCTCAAATATCACATCTCTTGAAAAGGACACTAGTTCATGATTACAGATGTTCAGCCTCAAACCTGTATACGGGCCCCATTCAGAGAGGTCTCCGTGGCGAGCACTGACCCACGTATGCGTTTTACCTTCAGGACGACTGCTGGTTAGTGGGGAAGCAGCCGGACTCCGGGCCTGAGGACGTCTGAGCAGGGAAAAGGAAAATTAAGTGTGCAGAAAATTAAAAAGACTGTGCATCTTAAAATATACACCCTGAATGTTTTGGAAACAAACATGAAGGTGTGATGGCAAACAAACATCCTGAGAATATTTATTAAGATATTCTTCAAAGAACAAATAAAACATTTTGGCACAATGTTAAAATGTCTGACCCTCTTATTGCATCATTTTTTTTTATTTGGTCTGATTTGATATTGTTTTGGTATCATTATATTTATAAACCTGCTCTACACTTTAAATATTTCAGTGAACCACTGCTTTGATTCTGCAAAAACAACAAGACATCAACCATCATGTGTTTCTGCTGAGGTCTCTTCTTGATCATTTATAATCACGGTGCACGGTTCTCTGGGATGGCGAGAACCTTCCTTGTTAGAAGCTCAAAATTAAGAAAAATAGTTTCACACACCCTCTCTACTGGAGTGTTTCAACGTGCCGAAACTCCTCGCTACTTCGTGCAATTTCCAACTTTCAACACTACCGCGTTCCAACCAATAGGTTATTATGGTGCTAAAAGGGTTCAACCAACCTGCATGGTGTTGGAAGTGGTGGAGCAACGATTTTTAATGTTTCCATCTTAGACTTGCTCGCTCGGTCCAGATCAAGAACTTCCTTTGTTGTTGGAGCCTTCATTCTAACACCACTCATTCTGCAAAAATAAATAATTGTTGCTGAATATGGTTTGATTAATGCAAATAAGTCAAACTAAAAAAGGTTGTAGGTTACTTTTTTTTAAAGCGTTGCAATTCTACAAAATAAAAGAGGCATCGTATTTGAAGCATCTTTAAAATATGGATGTTTGGTTAGAGCTACGAAGACATTAACATTTTAATACCTTGCGTCCTGAACATCCTCCAGGTCACTTGATGGATCCTTCATGAAGTCCAACTTGGATTTCTTCCTGGAGGGTTTTTCAGAAACTGAGGACACTCTTTTTACTCTCACTTGATTGCGTGATGAAACTGATGCTTCCTTTTTAGGAAACACCATCGGGGACTCTGAACATTCAACCGATGACTGATCCGAGTCGTCTGGAACCTGCGATTGGCTTTGATGGGGGGTTTTTGGTACTTGAGCGTTGGTGAGAACGATGGGTTTTGATCTCAGAGCATCCCTGTGAGTAGCCATTGCTCTGTCAATGATAGCCTGGGCAGTGTTTTGCTCAATGTTAGAAAAAATAGCTGGAGGAGAAGTCTGTACACAAACAGGAGCTGCAGCAGCTGGGTTGACACTGTTTTTCAGAGGTATCACTTTGAAAATGAACTTTCTTTCTGAGGTGGTATGGTTACTGGGAACTGGAGGGTTGGTCCGAGGTTTTATTATAACACGGGGAGCAGGGTGATGCAAAGTGGTACCGCTGTGAAGAATCTTAGCAACCTGGCTAATTTTATTGTAAGTGGGTGAATTTGCAGCTAGTGTCTGAAACGTGTTTGTTCTTGGGTCTTTGATGAGAATCTGACCCTGTCGGTTGACGAGCAGGACCTGACGGGCAGGAGTCTCGGATGTGGGCAAACTTGCTGCCTCACCCGTATTCTGAATCACCAATTTCTGCTGCTGCTGACCCTCAGGCCTGGAGCTGTCTAAGCGGATCGCAATGGTTCTGCCTCGTGTGGCACCTGGCTGAATAGGTAACGCATTGAGTCCGTTTATTATTATAGGAGAGGTGACTGGACGTGGGACTGTACAGAAAGTTGAAGAAACGGCAGAAACAGACGTGTTACCTACAAGCAAACTGGGTTGTAGAGGGAGGGACAGACTGATTGGCGGTGGAGGTGCTGGAAACAGCTGCCTGGGGGTTGCAATAGGTTGTTTTGACTTTACCACTATAGTTTTTATCTGTCCTATGGGAGATTTTTTGGTCTTGGTCTCTGGAGAGCGATTTGGATTATAATCTGGATCCTTTAAATCGTCCTGAAATCCTTCAACTGAGTCAGCTGAAGAGCTAGAGTCGTCTTTGTCATCGGTCTCAATCTGGCTCGAGTGTACGCCCGAGCCATGTTCAGCTGAGACAACAAGGCCTGTAACTGCATCCAGAAGTACCTCATTTTGAGAGGTTTGTGCATGTGATGTCATCTGGACCTCTTCCTCCTGTAACGACAAGTCATTGTTGATGTAATCTGAATCCAGACCTTCAGGAGGAGGAAAACTTCCCTGAAACTCCTGTTCAGTTGTTTGTTGCTCAGTGTTCGACTTTGACTCAGTATAGATTGACTCCAGTCTCTTTAAAGCAACTGTTAACTGTTTTGTGGGTGTATTATGATGGGTGTGAATTTTAGTTTCTTCATCAACCTCCTCACTTTCATCACTCTCTGACCCTCCGTCTGCCCCATCCAACTGAGGGATTGATTGTGCTGATGGGAGCTGGCTGGAGGTGTCTGAGACACCTGCAGCATCACACACCACTGTGCGAGAAAAATTTAAATAATGGCTGGAGCTTTCATCTTCAGAGCCATGGTCCTGATGGTCTTCCCGCATCTGTACATCCTCTACCTCGCCTCGACCTCCGTGTGCCACACAGTGAAGTGAAACATTCTCAGAAAGCAGAGCTTCATCAAACTCTAGCTTAGTGTTCAGCATGGAGGCTACAGCTACTTCTGTGTCAGTGTCAAACACCGTATAAGGCAGATCCTGAGACATTAGATGGGATACTTCCTCCTCCAGGTTATGAGGAGCGAGTGAGATCCCATTTGTTGTGGCTACAGCTGCATCTTCGGCTTCAGATGACGCCAAGAAATCTTGGGGAACCTCTGCAGACACTGGAGTTGTGATTTTAAAGTTTTGCCTCCCCCTGGGAGAGTGACTTACGGCTCGTTGCTGAGGCGAATGCTCTGCAGAGATGCTAGAACTGGATCTTGGAGGAGAGTTCCATACTGGGGATGTCGGGTTTTGCAGCGCGAAAGGAGGAGAGGTTGATCCGAAGTTTGATGTTCTCGGAGGGGAGCTGAAAAGGGCCGATCTGGAGTGGGCAGGACCACCGGAGCGGAGGGTTATTGGTGCAGATGGGTCGCTTTCAGTTGGTGAGGAACTGCAGCGACTTCTTGAGGAGAGTCTGCGAGGTCGACGGGTGTCCTCAAGGTCTCTCAGTGTCAAGATGTGATGGGATTTGTGAGTAGCTGATCCTGATAGCATTTAAAAAATATAGACATAAACTGGACTGCCACCTACAATACAATAACTTTTTTTTTTCAAATAAAAAGATAATTACTGCACCTACCCGGTGATGGAAGAGGACGAGATGATCCTCCAGCAGGTCTTCTGGTCTGTGTGTAACCAGGACTTTTAGATCCAGGTGTGTTGTGTGCCTTTGAGTTGGGCGATGGGGTCGTGGACTTCACTGGACTGGATGAGGAGCTTAAACGTTCTGGGGATTCAACATCTGCACAAAAACAAATGACTGCATATTTATATGCATGTGTAAAAAAGTTAAGATTGACCATATATTTAATCAAATAAGAGCCAATTCTGAAGTATCAGAAAAACCAGACATGAAAAAGAATTTTCTTTAATGTGATTAAAGTAGACCCGGTGTGATAAATCCCTTATTAAAAGTCTTCTTATCAATTACTTCCATATTATTAAAGCATCTGTCATAACACCAAACAGTCTATCAATATTTTAGAATAAAAGGAGGTTTCAGGTTGGTTGATTTTATGAGTGTTTTGCCTAGTGTGTGGTGATTTGTGTACACACACTGCCCCAGTTGTGAAGCCACTGCAATTGTTAAGTAGAGAAATACTGGTCATTAAAATTCTAGTATGATACAAGTTTGAGCTAGAGGAGGATGACGCAGGTGAAAGTAAACAGCAAATATACAAGTTTATAGTCAGACATCTCTGATTAGTCCTTATTCTCCTGAGCTGTATTGACCAAGAGGAGGAATTTCCTCAGTTCATCACAGTATACATTGTTTGCCGTGTACGCTTGCATCCATAGCTGCAGATGTATGAAAGGTTGCAAAATGTCAAGTGGAGAGAAAGCATTGCTGCCAAGATTCAGAAAGATAATGATAGACTTACATATTACCAAAGTCTAAGCTGCAAAAGGCTTTTCTTCCAACACAATATATGAACAGCGTTTCTATTGAACCTTTTGTGTAAAGCCAGCAGTCTCATTGAGACACAATTATTAAGAAAGACCTGTTCATAAAATAATAGATCCAAGAAACACAGTGCAGATTGCTTCTTTTGTCTGAATCTTCAACTAGTGTACCCATGATGTTTATGTATACTAAACCCTTTCAGACTGTCTTTAGATTACAAACAGGGTCTCCTTTTAGCATGGGTCTTCATGCAAAGCCTGCATTAGGATGGATTCTCCACAATAATCAATCAAGTTTAATTTGCATAACAAATACTAAAACATTCTGCTTTTTAAAGCTTTGCATCATAAATTATTGCAACACATTAAATTGGCAAGAAAACAGGAAGTAATACATGTTGTAGTGAATGCTGAATTAGAGAATTTCTCCACTAGATGTACTCGTAAGATTTTACTCACCTCTGTGGCAATTGGGGCTGTGAACTATGGTGTGATTCTCTTCTTTATCCCACTTCAGCTCTTGTTCCTCACCAGGGAGCGGCGTGCTTACTTCTGTTACCTTACAAGTGTATCTGCAGCGCTTTCTGGGGTCCACAGTGCTCCAGTACAGTCGAGAACATCTACAGAGTAAAAGAAAAGGATCAATAAAATGAGGAAAAGTTTGACATAAACACATCTTATAATTTAAATATTAAACCCTGTTGATAAGTATGTTAAATAAAATTATGACAACTGGTGACATGGCAACCCAATAAACGATAAAATTAAAGTGTTTTAAATAATGACCACGTACTGGTAACCCACAGGATACAGCATTTTCCCATTTGATGATAGCTCCGATAACACACCAAGTTTATGAATCTGCAGAGAACCTGAAACATTTGGGAGGAGAAAAATTAAGCAGGTAATGTTTAACAATATAACCGCATGTTTTCCAGATGTAAACATCTTAAATTAACAGCAAATAAACTCAGGAGGAGTTCTTACCTATTGTCATGGTTATAGATTCTGGCTCAAGGCCTGTGAGAAACTTTCTTTTAAGATTAATCCCCTCAAAATCCACATAGACCCGCCGAGGCACTTCAAACCCTTTTCCCGACACCATCTGGAAGCAACACAATCAATTTAAAAACAAAAAAGAATATTAGAGCATCCAGAAGCTAAATTTAGTATGACCCTTCTCTTAGAATATACATTAATAAGATTAATAAATAAAATAATAAAACACAGCAACTCTGGAGGCTCGTCTTCATACCTTTGCACGAACAAGATCCCTGTGTTCATGACAGTACACCTTCCTGTCCTGCTGGAACACACACATGTCGGCACGAGCACACATGAAGTGGAAATTACTCTGGCATGTGGAAAGACAGCAGCCCACGGTGGCTCCAGACTGCCCACAATGATCACAACGCTGGAGATAAAAAAAAAAAAAAGGGCACAATAGCACAGACATACTTTTCTTAAAGTTTGATTAGCATAAACTATAAATATTGACCATTTAATCAGCTTCATCCAAAACTCCTATACTTCCTGAACTTAAGTCAGCTCTTTTATTTTCAGTCTTTTATTACCAGACTAAATGATTAATCCAGGTGTCTGACCTCAGTAACCACGATGCCCAGACACCTGGATTAAATTAGTTCATCCCGTAATGAAAGACAGAAAACAAAAGAGCTGGCTTAACTTCGGGAAGTACTGAAGTTTGCATTAAGCCCATTTATTCTGTGATATTTACCAAGTGGCGCCCCCTGGAGACAGCACTGTGCACCTGCAGCAGAGCACTATCCTGCTCATAGACCTCAGCAGACCACAGGCAGCAGTTAACATGGGCCCACTCGTTCTGCCCCAAGTACAAAAGCCGTCCTGCTTCCTAAAACAATAAACAGCATCGAGAGGATCTTTTAACAAAGACAATGAAAGCAGAAAGCTTTTCTGCATTTATGGTGATGCTTGTAAACTCACGCTGGGAGCTGCATCTCCATATTGTTGGCACAGTGCACACTGCCTCGTATCTTCAGTCCTTGACTCTGTGGAAGCAAATCCACATATTTATAAACGATCAAATAAAATGACAAAACAGCATCATCTTTTTGCAGAAACAAATGTAAAAATACAGGATGCATCTGAAAGTTTTTTTTAAGATGTTTTAACTTTTAGCCCATGTGACATTGAAAAGGCTACCATGGTAACCATACCATGTGGATACAGAGGGAGGGGCCATGGTGGACCACGTCGCTGTCTGGTTACTGGAGACAGTATATCGTCAGTCTTCACTGGGCCTTTGGACTCCTTGGCTTGGTAAGGCCTCTCCAGCCACTGTGCGTAACTGTGCTCCTTAGAAGGTGGGAGGACCGCCTCAGGCAGCATGCCACTAAAAATTTACAGACAGACATTTGAATGAACACTCACCCTAAGCTGGATCTACACCATGAACTGTGATAACATGAGACTATTAAGTACTCATCCATACATATAGATAAAGAAATGGGTAACATGATTAAGGATTATACTGAAAATACTCACAATGGGAATTGTTCTGAGAATGAACTCCACTTTTTAAGATGACATGATGGAAACCAACTAAACACCCGCTTCACTGCCTGTCGGAAACACAAAATGTAAGTAATATTACATTCAAACTATTCCGATACACTTCCTATTCCTGTCCAACCAGAGATGGTGGATTTGGAAAAAAAAAGGCTCAAATTCAAGTGAATTAAAGAAAAACTGTCTCACTTGGACGTAGCGAGCTCTGGACTGATTAGTCTGTCTCTGATCCTCAGGGAGATGCTCCTCTTCTTTTGATCCTTTCTTCATCACGGCAGCAACATCAGCGTGGAAAGCTTTCTGAGTTCACAAAACAAAAGAGGAGTCAGGATTTCAGACTGCATCTCCTTGCCTTACAGCAGCCAATGCATTTCAAAATGTTAAAATATTTTCCATTCTCATTCATTTATCTCTGGCTTTTGTATTAATACAAATGAGAAGGAAAATGACTCACTATGGAGGAGAGGCCACCTGTACTAAACTTCCTCTCTAAAGCTTGTAGATCACAGACGGGTTGCTGTTCCATTGTAATTGGTGTAATGTTTGTTTCTTGACACTAAAAGACAAAACAAACCATCCTCGGTTCAACATGCCAAGTTATAACAATATGAACGTTACAGGAGCTTTAAAACATTCCAGACATGAATATCAGCGATGGTCCTTACCACTTTACAGACGATGAGGTGCTGACTGGAGGAGAGGAGGTCCTCAAGCACCTCCTGTAGTCCAGCCATCAGCTCGCTCTGCAGCACCTCCCTCAGAATGCTACTTTTAGTGTGGCCCCCTTTGCAGGGTGAACAGGTAAAATCCAGTTTGTTTGGCTGACTTGACAACAATCCAAAATGCTCCTCTGCAAACACAAACATGTTCAACATAGCTTTAGCATGTAAATCCTATAATAAGTGGTCTCAGATGTTATAAATGTTAAAAGTATTTCATGTATTTTCTTTTGGAAAACCAACTCATGACTCTTGCTCACCTGAAAGTCCTTCACATCTGTAATGAATCCAGTGGCTGCACTCTGAACAATAAATCATCTCTGAGGATTTGCTGCCATCTTCATAGCATTTGTGGCAAACAGTACAGAAATTTCCTGGTGCAAAAAAAATAAAACAACTCAGTCACACTGTCCATGTGCAGTAGCACATTCAAACCATGCACACGCAAGACCCCTTCAGGTAATCATAGCTAAAGTTGCAGAATTTGCTTGTATGTTTTTACCTTTTTTGTGGAGAGAAGTGCAGTCAGGACAGAGGTCCTGCTCGTGGTTCCATGCCAAGTCCCAGGTCTTTCCAGGCGTTACGCCACAGCTCTTACATCGAATACATGTCATACACACCTAAACACACAAAATGCGACAATATCAGTGAGGTTCAATGTAAATAGTACATTTTCACAAGAGATATGTGTTAATTTACACCAGTAGAGTAGTTACCCAGGGCATATTGCAGTTTATAGGCTTTGGGTATGTTGGCCCTAAGCAGGAAGGATGGTAGCTGGTCTGACATCTCCTGCACTGCAATACAGGCTGCAGAGGAAAAACACACAGAGAATAAACAACAAGCACAAAGAAAGATCAATTCAATTCATATCTCAAATCTAAATAAATTCATGCACATTCTTAAAATGAAAAAATGTATAGAAAAAAATGCTTATAAATAAAATCACGAATTACAAATACAAAAGTTGAAAGTTGTGTAAAATGTAAATAATTTTAAAAAAAACTAATTGTCATTGTGTATACACACTCACCTTTGTGCTTTTGCTCCTGCGGCCGCACACATTGCAGAATTTGCAGCGCCTGCAACACCAGTTTTCCTTGGACTCTTCTGGAGGACACTCCTCGGGTGTGAGACAAAAACTATGGAAAGGCTCACAGCAGATCTGGCAGAAAATCATCTGATGAAACAGGAGAAAAAGGTTTGTTTTTTATAAAAACACAAAAACAACACACACTTCCATTTCAATGAACAAAGCTTTATGTACCTCATGTTTTCCTTTACTGGCACAGAGCAGACAGACTGGTTGTGGAGTGGTTGGGACTGAAGCGAGAATACTAAGGCCACCCATAAGCCATACATTCTTCACAGCACAGTCCTCCTGAAAGACACAAGACAAACAAACAGTCGTATTATTCAAGTTTCTTCTTTACCAACCAGCAACTATTAGACTGGCTCATCTTAGTTTAAATGAAGGGGGCAAAACGGGAAGGCTCTACTTTGCCAAATTCTTAATATTGTTCCAAGTATTCAATTGTAGCTCACCTCCAAAGCAGCATTTAAAGAAGTCTTTAATGTATTAGCTTCAGTGACTAAGTGATAGTCATTACTATGTTTTTAATGAGAACCCACACATTACATCTTACAGTTTATTTCCACCTTTATCCGTTTTTAACTACCATTGTTAAACAGAATTATGCATAATCCCATATAAAATAACAGATTGTAAACTTTATATTAGTGTTAAAAGTAAACACACAACCACTACATGTAAAAACTGGCTAATATAGACACTCACCTTGAAGTCTACACGGATCTTGTGCATGTTCTGCAACAGGCCCTTTTGGGGAAATCCATTAGTTAACCCCGTCAGGGTGTTCACTGATGCACACTCTGCAGGACTCTGGGAATGAAGGAGATAGGGTGGGTAAGTTGCTGGACAGCTTTGCAGCACTGCCTCTTTTACAGAAGAGTCCTCCTCCTTCTCGTCAGGCTGCTCCCCTCGTGTGTCCCTCTGCTCCTCTGGCATGCCCTCCTGTAACTCTGTGCGTTGACTGACAGTCTGTGGTGACCCTGGTACAACATTGCACACACTTTTATCTGTGTGAGCTTTGCAACTCTCCATCAGAACATCTGAGTACTTCATCTCAGAATCATTAAGTCCCTGAGAACACACCTGTGATGACACCTCTGCTACCGGCGGCTGTAGTTTGGACTGTGGATGAGCTGATGATGGTATACAGTTGTGCAAACACAAGGTAGATTGCACCACAGGATAGGGCAAACGGTGCAGACGTAGCACCGGCAATTTCTGTGGAGAGTCTGCAATGTGATGAGGTGAAAGCACAGAAGCTAGATGCATTTCAGGGGACAACTCTGGAGGAGAGTTCGTTATGGCACATGATGACTCTGAAATAGCAGGCTGGGTAAAAGGCTGGAGCAATGGTGGATTGGACTGTGCAATACACTGATCCACACAGTGGGGCAACTGCCGCCGCAAAGATAGAGTGGCAGACTGCAGGATAGAGGCAGGCAGACGGTATAAGTGTATTTGTAGCTGCTGCTGCAGCTTCGGAACTGGGCTCCCAGATGCTCCAGAATCAGGGAACGTTTCACTGGGTTCCATCTTCTCCGTGTTCTCCTGAGCCTGTGAAGGAGGGCACTGCCTAAGCCAACCAGCAAGATGGGTTTCAAAGGTGTACTAATACTAGATACATGCAGAGGAGACGACTGGCAACAGCCAAAGGGATACAGAAAGATTAGTAGTAAATCGAATTATGAGTTAACAAGGAATAGAAATAGAAAGGTAAAAGATTTAAGCAAAAGCATTCAGCAGTAACAAATGTGATTACAAACACGCTGGACTCATACCTTAGTGAGCTATTCATCTAAACAGCAAAACTGCTCAGAGAGAGTTGATATATTAAGTTATGAGACTTAAAAACATTATTATGTTCACATTAGGGAATGAATGTATAGCATGCCTGACCAGTTTTATATCAGGGCTCCAAACTGCAACCATATAGTTGCATTTTGTGACCGCTTTTGAATCAGTGTGACTCACCTGTCCCTTTGTAAAAGCCTTCCTCATTTTGCTTACTTTTTTTTAATCATTTGCATTTATCAGCTGAAACACTAGGACAGAATGAAGCAGCAAAAGTTAATATTTTCATGCGTTGTACATGTGTCAAAGAATAAAGTAAAGGCAGTGCAGGGTGCTGCGAGATTTAGTTATAATCTAAAAGAAAGCATCTTTCACTAATATTTCAAAGTTAAATTTCTTACATTTGATCAAATTTTCATGTTGAAGAAGCCAAAGCCATTTGTTCCCACCAGTCATGAAACGTACATGCATGTTATAAGGCATATATGCAGTCATTCGCTGCATTTGGAGAGAGATGTTCTAAAAGCAACTAGGAGAACTGTCACTTTGCATTCACATGAGGCATGGACCGTGATTCAGGCTGATGTAACACAACTGTCTACGACAGTGACGTGTCCTCTCACACCACTCAACAGCAAAGCAAACACCAGAGAACAAAACACCACTAAGGAGCTAATATGGAAAATGCCGTGGCCAGTGTGTTCTTTGTCTGCATGACAAGATTATATCATGGACAATCAGATCAGGCGCCTAACATCGAGACTAGAAGAGCACACAAAAAGAGTGAGGAGTAGGAATGAAACGATAATAAATTTAGCCATGAAATTAGTTCTTTCAAAAATTATTGCTAAAAATGATAATATTGTGCTGAGCGTTTTGAAACCATTTTCAATAAACAATCCTATAATATTGCTAAGGTCATCCTCTTATAGATCATAACCAATTTCTATTAAACATTTAACTTGATGAGCATATTAGTCTATTTTTCTGGAACATATCAGCTCTTTAAACAATTAGGGTTCAGGATTCAGTCCGCTGTTGCATAGTGCGTGCTCATGTCAGGAGTTTCAACCTGACTACATATCAAATGTGGCAATATGTTGTATTAAAGCTGTGAAAATGTTTTTGTGACATTTATGTTCATCTAGGCTATTTGTACTGGCTGTTATGTTTGTAGCGTTTCTCTAAAAGCTTTTTTTTTCCCCAGCAACAATAAAAAGCAGCATCTCTTTCCTGATTAAAGTGCACACTATTTTGCACTGTACAGTCTGTATTTCAGTCTTGGGTTAAATCCTCTAGTGATTGTGGACTTTTCAGGAGGATGGAGTAGTCCTATCTGTTGAGGTGGGGTTTTTTCAGCTGGGAAATCTGCATTGGAGGGTTGTTTTAAGTGCAGATACAGGTTTACTATATTGCTGCGTTTTGTTGATACTGTTGTAAAACAAATGCGGCATACTGGGTCCCACAGGTTAAGTGGTTTACCAATGTCCATTTCCAGCTTATTGCATTATCCCCAAGAAACTCTTGAGGTTTCAATGAATATGTTTTTTTTATTGTCTGGTCAATTCATACTCCACAAGAAGCTTAATCTGCCACAGGGGGGGGGGATCATTGCAGGGTGATGTCAGATGCACTGACAACAAGCTGTAAGTCGCCTTAAAACACGCTTGTAGGAACAAAAAGACACCTTTTTCCTTTCCAAATCCAAATGTTTACCTGGCTTGTTAGTACTCACAGACTCTTTCACAATGATGCATCGTAGTGAAACCAACCGTCACCCAGACTTTGGCAAAGAGAGAAAAACAAAAATTATTGCAGCGGACAAACTTATTTTGCCCACGTGTTGCTGAGAAACCACAACAGAGTGAAATCTAAATTGGTTACCAGACCTGAGGGCCGTGGTTTCCAGTTCCTCTTCGTGTTAAGTGCGTGGAAAAAACGCTTCCATTACTTAAAAAAATTAAAGGATCTTTCCTATAGTCAGAAAGCAGCTGTTGCTGTGATGTATGCAGCTTATTGTCAGTTATATACATGTAAGCTTACAAGAGATGTTTTATGTAGTTGCATTAGCATTTAGCTAAAATAACTTTCTACTAAAACAAAGAATATAAATAACATTTATATAAATGTTTTAAGATGAAAGGGAAACATTACAGAAATTCTCTTTTTTTCTTCCCACTTTCATTAATTATTTTTATAAACTAAAAACTATTTATGATGAGGGTATCTTCCTACCTTTACATGGAATAAAAGCACCGTCTTTAAAGTACTGATGTTCAAAGTATTTCCATTTAGTAGCACTAAGACTACCTGAAGAAATGATCAAGAGCCATGAAAACTAGACAACAAAGCAGTGTGAAAGTAACCGCAGTTTTATCATTGTGCAGATTAACTGTGTCACATTTTCCCTCCTCCTATTCCCATAACGTCTGCCAGTTTACACATCTGTTTATATGTACAAGACAAGCAGATAACTCCAGGCAAGCATACAACCTCTGAATGGAACTAAACCAGAGAAATGCCTTATGGCAGTGTGACAGCAGTAATGATGAACCTCAAAGCATTACAGGATATTCAACACAATGCAGAGAAAAAACTTCAGCCTGACAAACACAGGTTCTAAAAGCCATGATATGGTTTAGTTAGGTTTTGATGAAGCAACAATAAGCAGATGCAAAGACTTAAAGATGGGATCCAGAAAGCAGCCAAACTTTGGAGTCAGAACAGATTTTCAATAATAAAAATTAGAGCTGCGAGAGGCCAAAACAACTTCATTTCACCCAAGTAATCTACCTGCAACATATTTACTATGAAGGTTACAAATACTTGTGCTGCCTTGTTCTGAGTAAAACCACATATCAAGTTTAAGGTTAACTTTATTATCAGCGGATACTTAACGGAATAAGTTTTGAGACCTTATATGTATTATTTTGTTGCAACAGTGATTAAGAAGTCATAAAGACAGCATGAAGTTGCAAATGCATCCCGCAAACTAAAAATAATAGGATGATGATTTTCCTCTCCTTTTCAAGCATGTTTCTGATTTCAAAACCAGAATAAGGGGATATTTACACACAAAACAGGTTAGCCGAAAGTAAAGACAGGCTATAGTGATAAATGACCTCAACAGAAAGCATGCTGCCATGCTGGTACAAAGAAAAAACAAGTATAAAAATAACATCTATAATATGTTTAAGACTTCAGTGCATGCAGTGAGCTTATAATGAAACTTTAAAGTCAGGACAGAAGGTATCAAAGGCAACAATATAAAAAAATGGTTAATGGAAAAAATGGTATTCAAAAAACAAAAAACAAAAGAGGGATAACATTGAGATAGACGCCGTCCTGGAAAGGGTATTATTTGGAAAAAAAATAAAGATTGTTGTTCTTTCCTCAAACAGGGAATGACTTAAAAGATCAACCAAAAATATTTAAATGTTTTGCCATATTTCATTAAAAAAATGAACACCCATTGTTTAGGCATTTATTTTACCAACAAAAGCCAAAAAGAAGTTTTCCAAAAATACCATTTCAGTCAGGCTGATATGCGGTACACCAGAGGTTAGAAGGAAAATTTGCTCAATGTTTTTACCTTGTGAGTTCTCAGTCTGCTGGCAGCCCCTTTGGAGAACGGCCGGCGATGCTTTACTACTTCGTACGGGGGGTCATCAGGCAGCAAAATACCGTCTTGAGGAGCCACATCTCCAAAGTGTAAAAAAAAAAAAAAGAGCAAAATATATAAAAACCAAACATCTTCTAAAAGAAAAACGAGTGCACGTTTGTTTGCATCTGTATGGTTGCAAAAAGGTAATGATTAACGTGTTTTTCAGATGTTTTAACATTGTGACGTTACATTTTTGCAATATAACTATTTTCCCAACACATTTCACTTTAATCCTCAGTGAAATGATGCACATCTACATGAAAATGAGAAACTGGCTGGCACTTAAAGAGAAGGAAATAAATTAATGCAACCCTACAGCTCACCATAAGCAATTTAATTACATTAAAAAATATTTAACATTCACTGTTTATAACTTTAAGAAGAAACTACAGCCGCAGTGAAAAGTAAAGCTGCATGGAGCGATTTGTTACCTTGGTTGGAAAGAGCAGCTACATTTGGCTTGACTGTTGATTTTTCAGACTTATCCTCCTCTGTTTCTTCCTCCTCTTCAGATTCAGATTTAAGTAGACTGCTGTAGGAGCGCGGCTTGATGTTTCGCAGAGACTGCTTCCTGATTCCTGGAGCAATTATAGATGGTCCTTCTCCCGCATCTCCAAAGTTTAATTTAGCATCAGAGCTTGACGTGGAGCCTGAAAAATGGCTCTCCAGGACTGAGAACAAAGAACCCCATCATTGACTCAAACTAAGTGAACAAATAACAAATATTTATCCACAAACTTAAAAAAAGAGAGATAATTTACCACCTTATGAGATACATACCTTTCAAGTGTTTTAAAGAGCGTTTAAGCTTTGCTTGCTCAATCCGGTCACACTTCCTATATCTGGGGGAACAAAACATTGGAAAATATAATCATATGGCAAAGGTAAAACTTCTGTGTAAGACATCCAGAAATATGTTGAACTGTAAGAGTCAACTTGCCTTCATTAACAGGATTGTTTAAAATGTGTTACTGGAAAGAAATAAAAAGTATTTTCATGTTTCATGTACAGAAAATTCTAGACAGGTGCAAAACAAAGATTAGACCTTAATTTACCAGTGCAGAGCTCACCTTGGTCTAAAATAATTCCCCCAAACACACTGGATTAAATAGCCTGTGCACAAATTAATTAAAACTGATAGGCTCTATCCATTGAAGACCCGATAAAATGTAAGAAATTGGGTAAAGTGGTTTATTGTGTCTTTTCTCCTGTTCGCTATTAGTAATAGAATTACTAGTTAGTGTTAGTGACAAAGTCTGGCTTGTGTGTTTACCGTCTCTCTGGTTTTCTGAGCTACATTAGGTTGTGTGTGACTGATCATATAATCCCTGGTTGAACGAAACACAATGTGTCCAAATAAACCTCATTAATAGAGAAAGATGAGAACTTTGTTGCACTTTCTTGTACTCAGGTTTTGGATTCTGTTGACTCAGTTCATACAAAGATAAGACTTGCTCTGTTAAACTTGCTCTACTGCAGACCGCCCATCTTTATAATATAATTTAATTCAATTGAGTTCAATTTAAACTTTATTTATAAAGCACTTTAATTACAATAAAACAGCATAAAGTGCTTTACACATTTAAAAGCAGCTCAATCCCCTCTTAAATAACACAGTTCAAGGCTGAGCCACGCCTTCAAGTGCCACCCATTACCCTGCACTAAATAAATTATTAGATTGGAAAAAAAATAAATTCTTCCTCCTCTTCTGTGAGAGCTTACAAAAAAAATTAAGTTTAATTGAGAAAAAAGAAAAAAGAAAAAACCTCCTCATTTGTGACCGTGAGTCAGAAGCAGAAAATCCAGGTGCCATAAAGTAAAAATCCTGCCATGTTTTTGGATCTACCTGTACATTTAGTTTTCCCTAATGGGCTCGATTACCTGGTAAATGAACTGGGCTCGTTTAGTGACTGGTGGGAACAGCTGCTGGACAGGATTTTACTTTCTGGACCGTGAATTGACACCTCTGACGTGAGTGAACAAACGTCCGTGTAAACAGAGGAATCCTGCACACTAAACTGCTCACTTACATGCAGCATTGCCTTTTGGTGTTGGGCCCCCCAAACTTCGGTTTATCCAGGCAATTGATACATTTTGCGCAGTCATCCTCGATCATGCAGCCTTTGCAGCTCCCACAGCGTCGGGAACGAACTCCACCGGGGACATACTGGCTCAGTAGCCTCCTCCTTCTGAACTTGTGGCCCTTC
The DNA here is from genome assembly GCA_037177335.1 of Kiunga ballochi. NCBI lineage: Eukaryota > Metazoa > Chordata > Actinopteri > Atheriniformes > Pseudomugilidae > Kiunga > Kiunga ballochi. The sequence continues at coordinate 14,548,512 of JBAMIG010000018.1, forward strand.
CCCCTCCCCCGCCTCCTGCGCTGGATGCTTTCCTGAGAGACAACCCACTGAGCTCTGCCCTGATCAGAGATGTCATCATTGTCGTCGTCGTCGTCCTCGTCATCATCATCATCATCATCTGCCACATCTGCAGGCGAGACACAGAGAGGATGGGGAAAAGGAGCCAGTATCTGTCTGCATTACCATTACATACATATTTATATACATGTGAGTGGGGAGGGGGAGGTAACGCTTTCAGAAGCCAGTACATAACACAGCTGGAGACATCATTGGTCTAAACTGCAGACTGGAGATCCGTTATGTGGACTTACTGAGATTTTTTCCAGTGAGCAAGCTTGGGTCCTGCAGCTGCTTTACTATTGGCTGCATGAAGAAATAATTTGATGAAAACTTAAGTGACCGGATGAAAACCAGAGTCTCCAACAAAATCCGTTAATGGTGGAAACTCTTATTTAATATTTTTGGAACTTGATGTCCTTTTGAGTCTCCCTGTAATCGTGTTTCAGACTGACACAAATCTACTTTGTGTGCAAAAACTACTCTGATTAAAGTTTTCATATAAATTGGGATTTAAAATAACCTCAGGCAAGGATCACTTTTGCTTTTGTTTTTTTGCTTTTTGGCACTGGATGTGTTGAGTGAGACTATTTGTCAAACAGCACTTCCTCACCTCATACTGAGTGATGCTCACTTGACCAGTGTTGGGTATAGCTTTCCAACAGCGGTGGCTAATCTGTGTGTGACAAAAGATATTTTTTGCTGGCAAATATTTTAGTTACATTGAACTAGAAAAAAAGCACTTTTTTTGCGCAGCATAGTAAGGTGGCCAAATGCTAACACAATTTAGCTATTTTATACATTTTTTTTGTACTGTTGCAAGTTTAAAGCTTGCCATTGTTGTTCAATCATTTTTAATCAATTGGGCTTTTCTACAAATCAGGGGAAAAAGAGGGAAAAATGTATTTGTTTGGTTTTAGTTGATTCATGATAAATAGATGCTATAGACAGATTATTGGTATCAGTTATATATTTTAAATCAATCTGAAGCGATAAGTGGAAGCACTCTTGACTAATTCTGCAAGATATGTTGTTTGGTTTAGCTTTAAGTTCTGTATAGATTAAAATCCAAATACTGGTTTAAAAAAAGAAGAAAAAAGTGGGTTTTCATCATTCAACTCTACTATCATTGCATTTAATGAAAACAACCACTGTGCACCCTGCACACACACACACACACCACAGCACCCACTAACACATGTTTGCAGGTGGGAATGGCATCACTTGAAAGCGTTTTAGATTGCAGTCATGTTTGTAACACAGGAGACACAGATAAGCCAATGCTTAATGCTGAATTTGTAGGTAAAAGCTTGTGACTTCCCGATGAATTCAAGCACAACTTGTTAAAATATCCAATCTTGAAAAGGCAGAGTTATTACATTGTGATCGTAAACAGTCAATAAAAACTATTATAGCTTATTTGTAGGTACAATATTTGGTTGATATGTTTTCTAAAAAATAAACTAATGAAACCATAAATATTGTTAATCAAGTTGGAATTACTCACCAGTAAAGAAACACTGAAAATACAGTAATTAGTAGGTAAACAATAACATACTGTATGTTCACTTCCTGATAGTCATCAGATAGTAAGTCAACAGATATCAATATATATGAACAGATCAACTATTTCTTTACTAATTAGTATAACTGATTAAGTTGGTGAGCTGTGTAGTTTAACTAGTTTTATAATCTCTGAACAGTTTATTTATACACTCATTATCAAAATAATGCAAAACAAATCCAGGTGACTGTAAGACTGAATGTATAGCCTCTGATATATCAATAATCTCTCATTTCATTTTGCTCAAACCAGCAGTATTGACAGAAGTGGTCAGAGATCTGCTGATGCTAAAACTTCACGATGAGACTAAACACATTGTGGTTAATTAAAACAATTTAAACAGAATCCCGAAAAAAATGCATTCAAGCTATTACACAGATCATTTTAATAATTCAGATGTGGCTGATTTAAAAATACGGCCTATTTGTTTGAGATGTCTGATTTATGCTGCATCCTATGTTAGATAGAGAGCATTTGAAAAAAATCAAATGTAGAAAAAAGCTATATGCTAAATTAGCACATTAGCTGGTTGAACAATAACTAAAAAGCCGTCTCCCTTTTTGTATTTAAACATTTTGCAAAAAATGGGCACGTTTTAACATGCACAATAATGACATTTTAAATACGATTTACAATTGAAAATAAATTCAACTGCATCAATGATTACATATAAATCAGATTTAGTTAAGAAAACTACTGATTTCCACATTTTTCTGATTTAACCTAGCATTAATAAAAAGATTCTTGTTTGTCTCACATTGTACAAACATAAATAAAGGATAGTTGTTTTAGTGATAATAATTTAAAAATGCACATAAAAACAGACTGTACCTTCTGCTGTGGAGGAAAAAGTGATGCCTTCCCTCTCGTGTAGCGGCAGAGCGCTGAGCCTGGGAATATCATCCGGTACCATAGCGCGAGGTTGCCCCAAAGCCACGGCTGCTGCCCGGCAGACATGTTTAATCCTCGGACCGCCGAGCGGCTGCTCCTGCACATGTATGTAGATATTAAAAACTACATAACAAACCATAAAAACTGATCATTAAATGATGCTCCAACATGAATCCCTTCTGTTGGGATGTCTGTGAAACACTTGCTTGAATAAGTGCAAATTATTTATAATTGACAAGAAAAACATCAATATAATCCCCTTACTGTCTATCTGCCTTCATTGGTTGGTTACATAATTTACGTACCTGTGGAGGAAAACCTTTGGGGGACAGACCAACTGTCCTCCTCCTCCTCCTCCCACTCACTGGCACATGTGTTTCTCCGGAGCCCAACTATAGATCCAGACAAGGAGAGAAAATGTGTTCAAATGCATTAAATGAAAAATAATTTTACTGCTACATTTTTCTAACCAAGCTAAGAGTCATTTAACTGAATGGAGACTAAAAGCAAGTCTGATATGGCAAATAAAAATCTTCTTTTACTGTACGGAGTTACAAATCACTGGAGTCAAAAGTCATTCCCAGCAAGTAAGCGGTTCAGTGTTACTGGCAAATAGGTCACCGTTATCTAGAAACAGTTTCATTTCTACAAATATGTGGGAATGCTCAAGGTAATTTTAGGTGAAATTTCTGCAATAAATTTGAGAATATTACTCTGACTAGGGTGTCAAACATCTTACAGAGTCTTGTTTTGTCCACATGTGGACTGTTAGACATATCCACACAGCACTGCTGTTTATAACTGCATTAGATGGTTACCTGTGACAACTTGAGCTGTTTCTGCTGATCAATCTTGATGAGCTGAACTTTGGCTTTCTTCAGTAGATGGAGCATCCTCTTATTAGCTCCACTGAGACCGATGCGATGGCTGGGCCCACTGACTTCCAGAGCCTCACTGCCATCTCCTGTTACATTTGCAACTTCGTCTGTATAAAAGCACAAGAGCAACTACATAAGAACGTAACCTGATAATTTCAGGACATCTTTTGGAAATCTAATAAAGCAAAATGTTACATCTTCCTTTACTAAATCAAGCAGTCTTTCCTCTTTTTCTCATTAACCATCTTAGACTAAACTCCAGTTTGCTGTCCATTTAAGACTGGCAGCAATCTGGAGAGCAAGGCAGCAATCACAACAGTTATTTAAAAAAACCACCTTAAAAGTTGAGCCGCATATATTCTCATTAAAATAAAAGATGAACAAGAACTGATCCTTACTGTTATTGCCTTCATCTTTTAGTGGGATTTGCATGGATGATCCTACATCGGTGTTCACAACCACGGCCAGTTTCCGAACAACTCCGGGGGTGTCGAGTTCCTCCATCATGAGTTTAGGCCTTCGTTTTTTCCTCACGTGCGAGGTCAAACTGTCACCATGAGGTGTATAATCATCCTCCATGCTGGACTGGCCTTTTCTTTTCTCAGCCAGCTTTAAGGTCAGTTTCTTGAGGTTTTTGTAAATCTCTTGATGGCTAGCTCCTGTACTAGGAGCTGAGGAGATTTTTGAAACCCCAGATGGGCTGTCATATACAGATATGGCCTCCCTTACTAATGGTTGCTGCAAATTGCCAGCATAAGCTGGTTCTTGAATTGCTGCACTTGGTTTCCCATCCTCTTTTTGCTGACTTTTTAGCCATGTTGAAAGACAGCCCTTTGGAAAGGGAATCATTTCCTCATCCAGAAACCTTTTAGGAGTTTTAATAACACGGGAAGACCGTCCACTTGTAACAGTTGCAGAGGAATTGTTGGAAGTCTGGTGTAATGGCTCTTCCTCTGATGGGGCAGTGTCTGGAACCTGCTGATCCTTCACATCCTGTGCTGCATTGGGGGGAAAGGGCTCTGGCACATAGGTGTAAAAGATGTGCTTTGTGCGAACCCGACCAAATTTGGGGAATTTAACCGCAGAACTTGTAGACGCCTTTCGTTTGTACCCAAACAAAGATTTGCGGTTGTGTTTTTTGTGCGATCTTTTCACAGAGGTCTCCGCAGCTTTACGTTCAAGTGGCCTTGTGGCCTCTTCTCCACACTGGGCACCAGCTTCAGATCCAGCCTCTGGAGAAGCAGCCATACCTTTAGCTTTCCTCTGGCGTTTGTGAAAGGATTTTAACGACAGAGCGACTGTTCGAGATGTACGCCTAGGGTGCCTGGATCGAAAACCACTTTGGCTCCTTGTTGATTTCTGTGCCTGAAACAGATCTTTGTCCAATTCTTCTGGCTCCTTGCCGTCTTCTTTGTCCATACTTTTAGCTTTTCCTGCACCTTTGACTGTTGCTGGGATACTGTCCACATGTTCTTGATTCTTGATGTCACCAGCTGATGTGGCAGCTATTTGGTTTAGCGTGTTTCCAGAAGATGCTGCTTTTTCTGCGTTACTGATGTCAGCTGATGCTCGACTATGAATACCAGTTGGCTTCTTCTCTGCAGGTTTTGCTTTTACAGGGAGTGCTACCTGTTTGTCATTCCCTTTAACAACCACCTTGTCCATTACTGGACTCTCTTTAGTTTCCTGTTCTTCTTTAGGAAGCCTTGATACAACTTTCCCAACGAGAGACAATTTTGCGGACCTGGGAATAATTTTTCCGACCACAGGTTTTGCCTCTGATGACACGTTGGACGCCTGAGGAGAGTTGGCTTGGTTGATGCATGATTTAGATTTAGAGTTTTTCTGATGAGCTCTTGTGACGCCAAATCCAAAAAAATCTTCATCCTGGTGAACAACAAATGTACATGTTTAAAATCAGTGTGACTTTTTTTTTTGTAATAAGCAGAGGTGCAGAAAGATACACTATAAAAGGGATTAAATATGTCCTTCAATATAAGCAAAACTGCCGCAAATTACGTCCTTATGCATGTCATGTCAAATAAACAACTTTACATTTGTGGACAATGTAAATGCTGATAGTACTTTTTGAAAAATTGAACTGAATTTATGTCAATTTCTATCAACATTAAACAAGATTAAGAATAAGTTTAAGTTGGAACTATTAATACCCACGAAAGATTAATGGAAAACCTTTAACTGAGGTAAATTAATATTATTTACTACTACTTTAAGGGAAACAAATGTTTTAGTTGCTTTAAGAACATAAATATTCCAGTAACAGCCAAATTACATATCAATAAAATATGAGGAAATAACAAAAACAAATAAATATAAGTCGTGAGTTCCTTTAGATCTCAAAATAAATAAAACTTGTATGAAAAAAAAGT
>JBAMIG010000018.1:14554475-14572072 GCA_037177335.1 Kiunga ballochi
AATAACAAAAACAAATAAATATAAGTCGTGAGTTCCTTTAGATCTCAAAATAAATAAAACTTGTATGAAAAAAAAGTAAATCTGATAAAATAGAAATAGCTAAATGTACCCTTGCATAAGTTCTTACAACAGTAATCTGATTAGTTTAAGTAACTTATTTGTCAGAGTAATGCAGAAAAACAGCTCTTTCAGTTATAAGATTTCAAGTATCAGGACACAATAAGATCCATCTGGTTCTTATCAGGTGGAAAGACAACATGACATATATAATGTTTCATTATTTACTGGCACAAAATGCAGACTTGTGGACGTTTTTGTGTCTCAATGGAAATTAAAGAGAATATGAAAAAGGTGTACTTAAATAAATACACTTGATTAATCTTAAAGAAGCAAAAGCTGCTTTGGTAAAAATCAATCTGGAAAGGGTTTTCAGCTATTTTTAAACACACAGCAAGATGTACACTATGTATATTTCAGTATATTAATGGTCTATTTTCCAGCCTCAGGGCCATTAAGCTGAAACAAATCCCCTGTAATATAATGTAGTCTAGAATTAAATGCAAGGTCAAATGCATAAGCCCTAACGCTTAGCAGAAATTCAGTTACAGTCAGACGATGACACCTCGCAAAAAGGCTGAACTCTTCCCCATCCTAATTAAAATCTGTTAAAACCCAAGTTATGTCTTAACAGCTCATTTTATTCTTTAAATTAGTCACTAATGTGTTAACAATTTGATTACTAGGTATTTTCCAAAGCACTACCCTCCTAGGTTACTTCAGTGTTGCATCAGTGAAGGTTTGTTGAAGCAAACGAAACTTTTCTTTGTGACTAAATTATTAGAGCTCAGATCCCATTGCATGATCTCTGTGCATTATTAATTTCTTTTGTTGTAAATTTATTTTGTATACAATACCTTATCAATCAAGGGAAAAAAAGATGGGAATTCAAAAATATTTTAGCCTAATATTTATTGTTTGCACTTTTATTTAAATACAGACATTCTCAGAATATATCATCCAAACGGATGTAAAACTTTTAAATATATACTCATTTTATAAATAAGGCATCTCTCTACTAAAGATGCTGATATGTCTGTACAGTTAAACAATGACACATCTTATTCACACCCTTCAAACCAAAAACAAACATTTTCAGTTTAGTCATCTCTGGAAACCTGTTGAACACCAGCTCTGCAGATCACAAATGTGGTGCTGAGCAATACATGGTTCCTCAGTTGAGCAGCATCCACAAGCTTTAGTTTATGTCATGTGACTTGGTTACAGTCCTCTCTACAGGGATTGCATCAGAAAAAAATTACTACTGATGTCCCACATTAAAGCCTCTTATTAGAAGCTAAATTATATGATTACAATAAATTAGGGACACAATCTCACCTGAGTAGAATATAGAGAACTACTTTAGTACTAAAATTATAAACAAACTATTGAAATGGTGTGTTGAAGACACATTGGCAATACATAATATAATTTAGGCAAACCTAAACTGTATGCCTTCCATTAATATAACAACCACCAATGGCAACAATATAATTGCACCTGCACAATATCTAATGGAAACGAGCTTTATTAATTGAATTTAGTTCTCAAAACAGAGTGGGTATTTTATAGTACATATTTATTTACGCTTTATCCAAATTCCCACTGCTTCCCACGTTAAAAACACCGATCAGTCAGCTGACAGCAGCTCCAACGTGGTGAGTGATGATGATCCCATTACTTCGTAGCAGCGACGTATTAAATACAAGATTATCGGCCAGAGGTTGTCAGTACTGGGTGGGAACTTCAACTCATGAAACCACACCAGAGGATGAACAAAGAAAGATACCCAATGGTTTCCACAACAAAACCCAATCACGAGAGTGATAATACCGCCAAAGTTTCCGCCTGTGCTTTTAATACAACCCGACTTAGCTGGAGACAAATTTTTCTGATATATCTTAAAGCATTTATTGGGCACATTTATTAACAAAATATCAACTTTGAATTCATTATAAGCATTGGTAGACAGATGATTACAATAGTACCGTGAACCTTTCCGTATGTAGCTTGCAGACAAACGGCTAGCAGTGTTTAGTTTGTATTTTCAAGCTAAGTTGTCGCTAACTAGCTTTACGCCAGCTGAGCAGCTCTGTGTAAGTAACAGACATAATGTCGTTACAAAGCTAACCACCTTCAATAGTCACATTAAAAGTATTTTTGTCCATATCGCTACCATGCTATGGCTAATTGACTCACTTCCTCGCTGCTGCTGGTGTCGAACCCTGCATCTTTCTGCCGCCTGTGCTTCTCCGCCACCCCAAGCAGGCGCAGCAGAGACGGATCCTCGCTTAACGCTAGGCCGATGTTTACGGGCCTCGGGCCTCCGACAGCCAGCTCGCCGTCGTCCGAGCCTAATCTTCCGCGTCGTGACCGTTTCTCCGACCGCAGCCTGCTGCGAACCGTGCATGGTCGGCCCGGGAATCGAGCCCGAGCTGGTGGTGCTTGAGTGCTCAAAACCGCCACGCTTGTGGGAGATGATAATCCTCCTCCCGAGGCCGCCATTATTTACCACAACAACACGGGCAGACGGTGACTGCAGCGATTCGAGAGGCAAGATGGTCTGCTTCGAGGCAAAGGCGCGAGTTAGGAAAAAGCACAGATGCATCATGGGAAAACGAACTTCGTCGTTCTCGGCGCTCCTTGTGTCGACTTCGCCGATATGTCCCCCTTTTTGTGCAACTTTAACCTTTTCATTAGTTTTTAATGTAATTTGGCTGTATTTACTCACTTAAAGACTAAAAACTAAAATCCAGAATTACTCAAATTAAGATTAGACTTGGATTTTAAATAATATAGATATAAAAAAAAAATCTCAGTATGTAAACTAGAACTACACTGCAGCCTATAATAACAATAAATATGCTAAGTAAACTTATTTTGGTATATCTGCATATGTTTTTAATCATTTTTACGGTTTTTATTAGTTACAAATCAACATTTCCCAGCTAATTTATCAAAATATGTGTTCATATTCTTAGCGAACAAAACTTAATTTCTGAATGGGTTGAAAAGAACTCATTGAGGAACAAATAGTGAATTTATTAACTTTATGGTAGAAACATGACTGTACATTCACCTAATGAATCTACCTAATCACTTGGAAAAACCAAAATAGCACAAAATACATAACATTTCCTGACAAACTAGTCTGCAGGCATTTACTATTATGTTTTTAAAAACTTTAAAATATTAAAAGAGTAACAAATCAAAACTATATTTTTGATTTGTTACTCTTTGTTACTCTTGTCATGGTTCAGAATCCTAAAGATGGACCCATATTTTAACTTTGGATTAATTTCTTATACACTTTTGTATTTTCTTGAATGAAATACCTAAATACAAAATCTTCATACACTTGAGAACATAATATATGGGATAAAAAAAAAAGCTTTGTGACAGGGTTTCATCATGCATATAAATCATGAAGTTTTCATTCACCAGTGTACAATACAGAAAATTAGTCACATTGTATGACTTTGTTTCAATAGATGTCATTCAATATTTACACTTAGATAAAAAAGTAAACATATTAGTTTGAATTTGTTTGTCTTCACAGCCTCCTCACCCTCAGTGTCAAGTCAGATGCACATTCAATGAACTCTCTTGAAAAGCTCTTTCCACAGGTGGGACATGTGTATTAAATGCTGGAAGCTTTGTTTGTAGTGTTAATGTTCTGCCTTTTTGTGTGCACGCAGAGCTGCAACAGAGGAGAATATGTCATTGCAATCATCTTCAGGACATGGAATTTTGAGCTCGACAGAGGAGGATCCTTTTGATCCCTTCGCTTCTTCTTTTTTAGTATTCTTACTCTCCACGGTCCCTTCTTGAGCTGCATACTTAGGTTTACGACCACGTTTTTGGCTTTGTATCTTAATGCTGCAGTTTAAATCATTCGCAAATTTCTCTTGGTGCTGCAACAGTTGTTCTTCCGTCTGAAATCCACAACCACATTTGCAGCACTGGAAAGTGTTGCTGTCGTCAGGCTCTATGCAGTGGCTGAGGTGCTCTGTGATACGGTGGTTGCGAAGTCGAGATGGACTGGAGAACAAAGCACCACAGTCCCTGCAGGGACATTGTCGTTCTGTGCACTCAAATTTTCTGTGTTTGTTACGCTGAAAGATCAAAAGTGACATAATAAGTAATGTATAAATAGCCTTCCAAACTCAGTGCATTAAAAAATACTTAATTCTTCCTCACTTCAGTAAAGGTACGGAAGTTTTTCTGGCAGTAGGCACAGAGGAAGGGCTTTTCCTCTGTGTTGTGCACAGTCTGATGCTGGCTTAGCTCTTCAGAGGAAAAGAAACTCTTGTCACACTTGTAGCATGTAAACAACGTATTTGTCTGCAAAGTCATGAGAGAAATGCAAATTGGGAGAAAAAAAAGACTACTGAGTGAAAAGGTTCAAACTCAACCATACAAGACATATTTTCATGCAAGACCGATTCGTCTAATTATTACATGCAGTGGAAATAGCAAAAACCAGCAGCAAAAGCCAAATTTTGCAGGTATAAATTGTTTCCCATCCTCTCCTACCTGCTGTAGATGCTGTTTATATTGATCCCGATGATTCTTCCTCATGTGTCTCTCCTTGGCTTTAGGATCACTGAAGGTGATAAAGCACTGGAAGCACTGTACACTTTCATGCTGATCTGCAACATAATATTAATAACGGTTATGTTGTAGTGAGAGAAAAAAAATCTAAATTGTGTATGAATTATAAAACAGTTAGCTTACAGGACTGTAAGGGGGCGAGCAGGGGCTTGGACTTGATCTCAGATGAGGTTGACTTCACATCATTTCCAACAAGGACTTGTTTTACCTTCAGCATTTCCATGTTAATACTTTTACAGATCTACCAGAAGCGTAAACCTAATAAATAAGCATACTGGAGTTTTCAATACGATCGATATTAATTATTATTATTATTCTAGCAGGGAATGCTAAACATACTGTAGGTAACAACCGTAGTCACACACACACAAGACTTGTTTGACCTTAAATCATATGCTTAAATTTACCCTTTTTTGCTTTATACATTAAAGATTCTGTTTATTTTTTTATTTGGATTTCATGGGTAAAGACATGTAAAAATCTTAAGACAAAACCGCTCATTTTAGTCTGACTGACCTGACTCGTGGACAGGAGGATGGAGGCAGAGGACATCGAGCGAAATAAACAGCAACAACTAAAGCGAAACAACTGAGTTTAGAGATTTTAAGAGTGTTAAAAATTGTTAAATCCTGTGCTAATATTAGTGTTGGGTCTGCAGACTTTTCATCAATATATATAAAAAAAAACCTATTAATGTTGAGGCTCAGTAAACAAATAAAAATGCTTTCCTACCGCTCAAAGCGTCCAGCGAAGTGAAGCCGCGAGCCCCCGTCACGTGATATGAGAAAACTCGATGTTATCGCGAGATTATTGAAAATGAATCCACGTTTGCATGAGCCATTTATCCTCCCTTTAAATTAAAAAGTAACTTATTCTTTAGGAGAAGTTAACAACGCAATAAAAACGCAGGATTAAAATAAAATAGTAGTTGATTTTTACTGCTTTAAAAACTATTTTTAAAATCAAAATAGTAAAAATATAATAAGCTCCTTGCATGCTCTGGCAAAAATAATAAAATGAAGGTAATCTTGATATGAAACCATATATTTCAGATTTTTTCACCTACATGTGAAGTACATTTAGGTGCCCCTACTTTTATCAAAACAGAACGAATAAATCATGTAAAATGTTAACATGACACGAGGGTATATAAATGACTATAGCATTTAGAGCTCATGTTTTATTACGCACAAAGACCCTGCTAATTTTTTTGTTTGGTTGTTTTTGTTTAGTTTTTTTTTTTTTGTTAACATTTTTGCTTTTGGAAAGTTTTTAAAATGAGGAGCACATAAATCTGAAATGCTAAAAAGAAAGGACTGAGGTCAAACACCTGTTTCAGGTAATATAGCTTTATTTGTACTTTCAGCCAACAAGGCAGATAAATTGATGCAAGGCTTGAAGATGTGGAGTTGAGACGGCACATTATTTTCTAATTTAAATAATTTGTGTATACCACAAGCACAGGGTTAAGGGCATGAGGCAGAAAGAGTTCACACAGAGAGAGAGAGTAGCAGTTTAAGCCCTGGCCTGCTGCTTCTGCTTTTCGTATTCAGCAATTCGGCTTTCCATCACAGGCCTGAAGTGTCTGATCAAGCCCTGAGAGCAGAGACAATACATTAGTTAGAGGGGTTTGTGTGAACTACAAGGACATCTAGTGACACAAATAGCAAACAGCAACCAGCTGACTCCTAAATTGTTAATGTCATGTGACTTTAGTTACATCTGAGAACATAGTTATTAAAATTAAATGTATATCAATTCAGCCATTATAAAGTTACATTTCATTATTTAGATATTAAATGCAATGAGAATGTAATCAAATATATACTGGAGAGAAGGTTATTTAAGAGGATCAGATACTTCCAGTACTGCAGTTTCATCTTTTGTCATTGAGCATAGCCTTCAAATGGTCAAAAACATGATATTTGTAGTGCTGTGTTTCATTAGTACCAGAAAATGGTTCCAAGAGTTCCAAATGATCCACTATTAATAAGAAACTGCCAAGATTTACCACCAATAATTTAGACAATCTCTTTACAATGTAAAAGCATGAGAAAAAAGAAGGGGTTTACCTGTACGGGCCATGCTGCACCATCTCCCAATGCACAGATAGTGTGTCCCTCGATCTGCTTGCTGAGCTCCCAAATCATGTCGATCTCTGAAGGTCGTGCATCACCACGTACAAAACGCCACATCATTTTATTCATCCAGTCCACTCCTGCAAAATCAAACAGGAATTGATTACCTTCATTTTTTTACTCCGTTAAACGTGTTGTAACAATCCCACAAAATAACGATGACATAACAGCATGTAGTGCTGCAGGAGTACATACCCTCCCTGCATGGCGTGCACTGGCCACAGCTCTCATGCTTGTAGAACTCAATCAAGCGGGCGATGGCTTTGATAATGTCAGTCTGTAATAATAAACCGTTGATCAACATAAGAGATGTCAAATGACATATTTGTGCACAATGAAATAGGCTGTAGGTAGATGATGGGCTTACAGATTTATCCATGACGATAAGAGCAGCCGTGCCAAGGCCAGTCTGAGCTTGAATGAGGCCATCAAAGTCCATTAGTACTTCTTCACACACATTCTTGGGAATTAGAGGGGTTGAAGATCCACCAGGGATTACAGCCAGCAGGTTATCCCAACCTCCACGCACACCACCTGTCAGACAGATGTTGATTTCAATCAAGTGAGAGTGAAAACATTCTTATGTTAAGCTGTCTTAACCTCTGGCTTCATAACCTGCAGGAGAACGTAACAGATGAATTTCCAACAGTTTGACCTATTTACTATATTCAAAGAACTCATTCACCCATTTAAGATCTTAGTATAAACTGCCTGTAACTCATGTGATAAATAATAAAATAAATAAGTTAAATAAATGTAAAATATATTAAATAAACAAATCCTTCAATTTTTTTAAATGCACAACTCTTATGTAATACGTGCCTGCATGTCTCTCAATGAGTTCCTTCAGAGGGATAGACATCTCCTCCTCCACGGTGCAGGGGTGGTTAACATGGCCAGAGATGTTGAAGAGCTTTGTGCCGGAGTTCCTCTCTCTCCCAAAGCTCAGAAACCACGGGCCCCCACGGCGGCAGATAGTGGGTGCCACGGATACCGTCTCCACATTAGCAACAGTTGTTGGGCAACCAAACACACCTTGGAGCGGCAGGGGAAGAGAATATTGAAAGCATGTCTGTTTTGGACATAAAATCTTGAATCCTAATTGTAAAATGTGTCTATATACAGTGAAACTCACCCACATCAGCAGGGAAGGGGGGCTTCAGGCGTGGCTTTCCCTGTTTTCCTTCCAGAGATTCAATAAGAGCAGTCTCCTCTCCACAGATGTACGCTCCAGCACCACGCATCACAAACACATCGAAATCATAACCGGAGCCACAGGCGTTCCTGCCAATCAACCCAGCAGCATAGGCCTCATTGATGGCCACCTAAAATCCAAACAAAAATAAAAAAAACAGTGATTATTACTGACTGTCAGGGGCAAAATATGATGCTAAAAAGGAATTTGAAGAGTAAGTTTGGGATAGCAGATATAGACCTTTTTAGATGATTAATAAGCATGTGAATATAAAATAGAAAAGTTTTTTATGTACAGAAATAATTAATGAGACCAAGGCCTTAAATGTGAGAAAAACTCTGACATTAAAAAATAGAAAAAAATTATTTTACTGTAAATTAAAGTATAAAAACTATTTAAAAAAATAATCACAACTTAAAGCTTGCAGTAAATGTCATTTTCAAATTACAATAGTATTCAGAGATACAGAAATTAAAATGGAGAAACTTAAAAGTGTATTTTATCCTGCATAATGTACTTTGTATTTAAAGCTGTCTTCAATGTTCCTACACTAAAAATCCTGCAGTGTATCCAACAAGAAACTGAGATTTCACAGCGTTAAACAGACTTTCCCTCTTCCCACATTCACCTGCAGGTTGGATGACTCATTGTAAAACTCTCCTCTGATATAGATATATGCAGCACGTGCCCCCATGGCCCTCCCAGCGACCAGGCAGCCTTCCACCAGCTTGTGTGGATCATTACGCATTATCTCCCTGTCTTTGCAGGTACCTGGTTCTCCTTCATCTGCATTCACAACCAGGTACTTTGGCCTAAAAAGAAAGGAATCAGAATTGGGTCAAATCAGCCAGAAAGGTCTAGTTTTACGCAAAGCAGATAGAGGTGAAACAGTTCAAACCACAGGCTGCAGATCCTAATGGTCATAGGAATTATTCAGTAAAACTAACAAAATGGCTAGTTTTACCTTTATCCTCTACGTAAAAGATACTTACTAGAAACAAATATAGAATAATGTAATGTTGATGTTCTTTGAGAAAAACTTAGGCTTGAAATATTTGGCTTGATGGAAAAGAAAGAAACCAAAGCTCAGGTAAAATAAATTAGTTCAATGGCTGTGAATACAATGTTTAGTTAGGATACTGTTTTAAGGAGTTTTGCAACCTTATACCAGATACTATATGATGCCAGAAGAAACATCTGAGGTAAATTAGTCACTTTATTTACCGGCCATCGCTGGGCTTGTTCATAAAACTCCACTTCATGCCAGTAGGGAAACCAGCTCCACCTCTCCCACGCAGGCCAGAAGTCTTGATCTCATTTAGAATCCAGTCCACTCCCTTCAGGAGGATCTCCTTGGTTTTATACCAGTCGCCACGCTTCAGGGCCCCCTTCAGCCTGAAGCACAAGCAGCAAGTGATGACCGCATCCTTTTATTTTATTGTGTTTTACTTCTCTGCAACTATCATATCAGCATGAATGTGATACTTTAGCTTTGACAGAGAAAATTAGATCAGCATCGTTCACATTACCTCCAGTCATGACGGCCATACAAGTTTGTAAAAATTCTGTCCTCATCTGCCAGTGGTCCAAATTTAGTTTTCTTAGGAGATGTCTGAAATAAAAAAGCAAACATGTTCAACATATATGAATTAAAATAGCTATTGTAGTGTAAACAAAATACAAGGAATGTACCTGCGCTGTGCTGTTAAATCGGGTAATAGCGCTCACACCCGCTTGGCTGACAGCAGCGGGGGCTCGTGTCACCCCACACACGAGTGATCGAGACAAGGACAGCATCCTTCCTGTCACTAAGAGCAATTAATGTTACATTCAGGCTGCATCGGTGAAGTTACTTGAATAAACAAATATATTTAGAAATGAAAACAGTTTAAACAGAGAAGATCAAAGTAACACGGGTCAAAGCAGCTACATGACAACATATTAAATATTACAAGAGATTTCTTTCAGTGTGACTAGTTGTTAAGTTATATTTGTTATTTAATGATGAAGTCATTACATCTATTCATATAGAAACACTGTTATAGCACAGATACTAGCTGAGCAAAGCTATTGTGTTGGGCAATTTATTTGTAAATACATACACATTCAGACATACAGCTGTGTATCAAAACATGGCCACGTCCACTGATTCTTAAATTAAATAAACCTGATACAATAGTTGTTATTAAAAATCAGAGTATAATCTCCATTCTCCACTTAAAACATTGATAAATGTCAATAACTAATGCGTTTTCAATCTACCGTCTGTTACATCGCGAATATAGTTACTGTATTATTTAAAACAATACATTAAATGTGTATTTTGAAAAGGAAAAACACAAACAAATAAGAAATATCTGAAACCAGATTAGAAAAATATCAAGGTTTAGTCAAACTTATTATGTGATGCTGTTACATCAGAGTTTGCTAAGAGCTAGCTCATGAAGGTGAAGTCTAATTTTGGCACTTTTATCAGTCCTAAAACCGAAAAACTTAACATTTAAGCCTGAAAATACTTTCAAACACAGTTTGAAAAATATGAGGGTTGCGGTGGCTTTGCAGAGTGTGTTGACTAGAGTACATACTGACCTCCATGCTAGCTCCTGCTAGCTTTGTGTAACTACTGCTAGCTTAGCTGTTAACCTTGTAATGTAGGATTAAAACAGCAGTACAATAGCAAAAAGCGCAAATTATTAGTAACCAAACTGAATGGTTAATAGCACGTTTTATATTAGTAACACACAACAAAAGGGGTTGATGTAAGTTAGCAAACAAACTCTCTAGCTTACCTTCTGTCAACGTTACAGGTTTATGAAATACAGCCTCACAGGAAGCGTCCGCGCGCGGCCCGGAAACAATAATAAACACGGTTACTGCAGCGCTACAGTTTATATATTCCTGACTGGCAAAAACAACTTTCATAACAGCAGTTTGTCCTTGTGACATTTAATTTCAAATAAATAACTGAATTAAATAAAAAAAACTATACTTGTTTGTTTACCTTACTATTAGTTATCCCCTTCTAGAGAGATAACATTTGAGTTTTTTCATTTGCTTAAACTGTTTTGGTTTTTATTACATAGTTTGATAAAATAATTAGTATTCAGAGTGTGTTGATAATTTAATATTTTTACCTGAAAACATTATAGAAAACATGTTTTATATTGTAGCCTATTACATTTTACTTACATTAAAGACAGGAGTATTTAATTTGTTATTGTGTAAATCAATATTATAAGATTGTTATAATATCTTTATAACAATATTAAGTAATAATTTATTCATCGTCTAAATAAATTATATTGAGAATTAAGCACATTCTCGACTGGTACCCAAAAGGATGACAAAGATTAGTGAGATTATATAACTGAGCTGACAACCTTATGTATTCTCTGAAGACTATGAATGCAGATCTGTTAAAACATTTGCAAACAATAAAATGTTGGCAGCTGTCATGTACTGGTTATGATGAGTTAACCCTCCAAATCTACGCTTTATAGTTTACAAGTGCTGCAAAAATCAGAGGAGTTTAAACAAAGAACTAATAAAAACTAAAGCAAACTAGCAAAACACATTACTACTTTGTTTAAACTCCTCTGACTTTTGCTGCAATTATTTAAATGAATTAAGTAAGGACAATTTTTCATAATTTTTCTGATCAAATTGTCCTTTTAACATTATTCATATATTTGTTTATTTTAATATATTCTGCCAAGTTTTGTTAGCCTACATTAAAAAACAGACTGAAAGTTTGGCATAATCCTTACCGTCCTTTAAAATGGATCCTTACAACCTTTGACATTCTGCATGAATTTTAATAGTGTTGTTTGTTCAAGTTTGCTTGTTGTTTTGTTCGTCCTATATTCACTTGATCAAAAATTAAGGCAAGCAATGTGAAAATGTTACAAAACACACAAACAAAACCTTTATAAGTGACAGCATGAGGACTAAAATCTAAGTAAACAGTCAAACATAAACATTAAGAGGAAAAGTGGTGCTGTTGTGATTTTTTTAAATATTTTTGCCCCTCATTGAAAGTAGGCTATCTTTTACAAAATGCATTAAATACATCTGAAAAAGTCTAAATAAGAGTAGCTTAGTTACATTTATTTAATCCCGTTGTTCAGCAAATAAATAGCTTTATGCCAAAGCTCAAACAGGAATATGTGTAATAATTGCCTGTGTGTAATGTAGACATTTCTCTTATTAATAATGAGCTTTTCCTGGTTTGAAATTAAGCCTGTGATTGAAAAAAAGAAAAATATCAACTATCTTGTTTTATTCAAAGAACAGGCTTGTTTGTCAATAAGATCTTGAAATAACTCAGACATGTTTGGGAAAATTAATAACAGGCCTCCTGAAGCGCAACCAAATCATTAACTTGTTAGACCTTTTATTTCCACCATGTTATTCTAAAGAAAATAGATTTATTTGCTTTCATTTTAAGAGAAAAATAATTACAAGAAAGATCTATTCCAAGTTAGAGGACAAGAAATGTGACAAATGATACACTAACGGTTAACCGCGATCAACCCATGTGTCATGCTCGCATTGAGTTATTACATCCCTGCAGCTTATTTTCTGTGTACATGAGTATTAATTTTCACATGATACAGTCTATCGACCTGTGGGACCACTTGAACCGGAAAATGTATGATAAATCTCCAGCTGCTCATCGTGCACATCCAATGTGCTGAATTCTGTTGTGGATAATGAAATGGGCCCAGCAGTCCCAGAGAGTGTGCCGGCTGCAGGAATATTTACAAATGGAAACATATAGAAACACCATGGGTTTAAAAAAAGAAACTAAAAATCTGACACAAACTGTAATATAAGCAGGAAACTAAATAATCAGGAGTCTATTAGATCAACAACACAAATGGATCTAATGTGTAAAATGGTTCTTAAACATAAGCATGTAGGGTTTTATAGATTCATGTAACAATTAGAATAACCTGAAAGTGCAATATTTTTACCTAAATGCAGCAAAAATGTGGTGATACATTAAAATTTACAATCTCCATTTGGTTACTTATCACCGTCGTTCTCCCTTATATACAATGTTTCTTCATTGTCTGAGAGTTCAGTCAAAAGGGACAGATAAAATCCATATTTCTGGTTGGAGTGTCACCCTCCAGGGGGTCACTCAGTTGTTGGAGGCTGATAACTGGGTCTGCGGGAAACCCGGTCCAGTCGGTCCACAGCCACGCTCTCAAACGCCCTCCTCATCAGAGGATGTTCCTCAAGGACCTCATTGAAGTCGTCCACGCTCAGGGAATAAAGACGGCAGTATGTGTCGGCCTTCACGCTGGCTGTGCGGCGTCCCTGAGTTAGCAGGCAGATTTCTGAACCATGAAAAAGAGTCAGTTTGACTGTTAGCTTAGCTCAGATTAAAACATAAAAAAGAGAACATTTGTACATTAATGTACTTCTAAACAAGATTTAGTAAATAACTCTACCTAACTTTACATTATTTTACTATCAAATACATGTTCCAGTTATGTTTACAGAGGAGTTTCAAGCTTAAGTATAAAAAGGTTTAGGTTCCTTTAAGAAATATTATAAGTTTGTATTGACATCCTAGCAAGCTAGTTAATAGATATAGGCGGGTTCTAGTTCTTATTCTGTGGTCTCTTTAGTTTATAGCCTGTTTCCTGTTGCTTCGATGGGGGACAAAGTGAGGACTAGTTGTTGATTTGTTGCAATTATTAAGAGGTTATTACTCCACAAAAAGCCAATAATCCTGTAATCTTAGATTAGGTAAAAACACAAAGCCCTATTTATACACTATTTGCATTTCCTTTATTTAACAAAACAAATTCTAAGGTTATGATAAAGGTTAAATACACAGATGCTAGTTAGAATTTATGATTTGTTTCTTGCATCCTGCTGCATTTAAACTGAGGATA
The DNA here is from genome assembly GCA_037177335.1 of Kiunga ballochi. Lineage (NCBI taxonomy): Eukaryota > Metazoa > Chordata > Actinopteri > Atheriniformes > Pseudomugilidae > Kiunga > Kiunga ballochi. The sequence goes on from JBAMIG010000018.1 coordinate 14,568,389, forward strand.
TTTATATATAAAAATATTCTAAAAAAATGATTATTTTACACTGACAAAAACAGAAAGCTTCAGCTTTTCCCCGTAAAACAGTTAACCACAGACGCATCAGGATCAGATATGGTTGTTGCAGTGTTGGCAAACAATCTACCTCCAAAATATGCTCCATCACTGAGCTGAAGCTCCTTACTCCCACGGGGAATGATCGTGACGGCGCCGTGTTGGATGAAGTACATCTTGCGACCTAATGTTCCTTCTCGTATGATGTAGTCGCCTGGTTGGAAGACTTCAAAACGTAACTTTGTCAGGATCACGGTGACAAAATGAGGGTCGGTGTTGGCAAAGAGTGGCATGTTGGCTACCAACCCACGACAGTTGTAGCTGACAATCTCCTGCATTGTGAGCACAAAAGTAACAATGTTTGTTTTTATGCTGCACGTTAGCACAGTTTATGTGAAGTGATTAATCTCTGCAGTTTTTTCTAATTAAAATATGAAAAAGAAAATATTTTGTGATTTACACATAGTCTTTCTGACCAGATTTTGCATTCAAGTCATAAAGTCTGAAGAGTTTTTTGTTTGTTTGTTGTTAATAATCATGCCAGTCACAGTACTGACCATGAATAAAACCAAGATGCTACATTTCTCAGCTTTGCAGGTGAAATCTGAACAGTATTTGGGATGAAGCAGGTTGATTTGGGAAGCAACTTAACCTCAATGTGCTGATGAGTTTTTAATGAGTACTTTGTATAGCGTCTAAAAAAAATGGTGAGAAAAGGTTGATAAAGCCATTTAAAGTCCAAAAGAACAAACAGCAAAAGTGATAAAGTAGCTATAATTTTACATTAAATGATGTTGCATTTATATAAAAAAGAAGAGTCTTTGTGAGGCTGCTTGGTGGTGTGTTGGTTAGCGCTGCAGCCTCACAGCAACAAGGTGTTTGCATGGCTTCCTCCCGCTGTCCAGAGACATGCATGCATCATTCAAGATTGACTTCTCAGTGAATGTGTGTGACTGCTTGTTTGTCTCTCTGTGATGGACTGGTAATCTGTCCAGGGTGCACTCCGCCTCTTGCTAATGGTTGCTCAAATAGGCTCCAGCTACCAGCGACCCTACAATAGAATAAGCGGTACCAGTAATGGATGGATGGATTCAATGTGGTAAAAACATACCCTGCTCAACACAATAAAAAAATCATGTCTGAGATCTTGATGAATAACATATTTCAGTTGAAAATCTTTATTAAATAAATGTGAAAAGATCAGATCACAAGCAGAAACCACTTCTATGGAAGACGGTTCAAAACGAGGCTCAGCAGTGTGCGTGGCCTCCATCATGCTTCTATAAGCCTCCTATAACATCTAACTGTGCTCCTGATGAGACAGTGGAGGTTATCTTGAGGGATCTCCTCTCAGATCTGGAACAGAGCATCAGCCTGTGGTGCAACATGGCAGTGAAGGAAGGAAAGAGATATAATGTCTCAGAGGTGTTTGATCAAATTTAGGTCTGATGAACCAGAAGGTTTCAATAAATCAATGCCCTTCATGCAGGAGCAGCAGAACATTATCCACAGGGTCTCCTCACTCTCCCACATATCTACCAGTTCTGATGTTCTTTGCCGAATACCAGTCGGGCTCCATGTTGGGTTGTGAGCACAAACCCCACTTATGGATGTGGGACTCTTGTGTCACGCTCATAGAGTCTGTGTCTAACAGACGTACACTGGTGGTCTGTTGTGGCGATTTTGTTGCACTGACAATGATACTCCTGTTCTTCTTTTTGCACAGAGGAACAGATAGTCATGCTGATGGTTTGTTATGTGTGTGAATGAGCGACACTATACAAGCAACTTCTATTGTAATGAGGACACTGGTATAATCTGCCAGAAAGGACAGATTTAGCATTACAGGAGCTGTTTCATTAATTGCCTCTCATTTCCATGTGCCACTCATAATCAATCTTACTTCTAACTGGACAGATTTGACATCCCAGAAGAGTGACAAATTAACTAATAAATTACATGGTGATAATTATGTGTTTCCTTTCATTTATATTTGCAGTGTTGTTTTGTGATCTATCAGTTATTTGGTGATGTGAAAATGTAATATAAAATAAAACTTGTTAGTGATGATTTTAGTGTGAAAACTGAAGTATAAAGGTTTTGTAAAAGCATAGCTTGTGATGTATTAGAACTGTTATATTTAAGTTATACCAAATATGATGAATACTGCATAGTTTAAATATCAGATCAAATCAAATCTTTTAACCTTACAGCCGCTTCACTGTGAACTGAAGCATTGAATCAATTAAATGACTTTCAAAACTAGAAATATAACAGGAATAAGTCAAAAAGAACAATTACAGTCAACTCTTTGTGGCCTTATGAGCTATGCTAACTTTTAAAGATGTGAATCAATAACAAAAAGAACAGGAAAATAAATCTAAACAGATCTGATCTAATTAAAAGTCTGCTTAAGAACCCACCTCCCGTAGCGGATCGCTGAGCTCTCCAAGGATATTGTCCTCATCGAACATCTTGCCTTGAAACCGCTGCTCATAATAATCGTGAATCCTCTGCCTTACATCTGCTGGCAACTTATGGAATGACATGTACTGCTCCACTTGCTTATACTGAAAAATATTTGTGCAAAGCACACCGTTATACAATAGCAGTTTAGATGCCAAACATTAGAATTAGTCACATTTTCTACCATGTGTTTGCTGAATTATTCCACAGTAATTACACACTCATTCCATTTGTCTTTGCAAGCTTTTATCCCAATTCTAAGTGGATTACAAAGTCATTTTCAATAGCCATCAGCAGAGAGCGATCCAAACCAAAGGTGCGGCCATTTGTCATCATCTGCTCAGCTTTATCTCGTGAAAATCCCCCAGAAACGGCCGGGGTAAAGCCATGAAATCCATTAGGTAATACATGTATTTCATTCGGCATTTTCTCTCAGAATAAAACACAAACAAGCAAGCTTATAATATGAAACATGACTGCAAAATTAAAACGCAAAGGCAGAATCAGTTTGTGACCTTAAACACATTATCCACAGCAAAGGTGAAGGTGGAGGTCAAAAGGTTTTATCAGATCAGATTCATCCAGTCAGAGCAATCATGATTACCTTCTCTTGATACTGACGATGGGATGCATCCAGGGATTGGACCAGGTTAGTTGCGTGACCCAGGAACATGGCATAACAAGTGGCCCCAACAACCATGCTGATCATGGTGAGCCAAACGTCACTGAATCCCTCTGGGGGGTGAGCGCCGTACCCTATGCATAACATGTGACTCATGGCCATAAACAGGGCGTAGGAGTACTGGAGTTGCCAAGTAGCGTTCTAAAATAAAATAAAATAAAATAAAATAAAATAAAATAAAATAAGGAAGGACATAGAAATATAGAAATCAAATAGAATATTCATGGGTTGGGTAGAAATAAATTTGAGGAAAAATTCAGTATAAAGAAGACAAATCTGAGTATTTGCGTAATTTTCCAAAAGAAAAGTGGCAATAATATCGACCAAAATAACAGAGATCATTATCAGCTGCATCAGTTTTGGACCAAAGTGACTCAGTGGATACTCTCACACCTGCTTAACTTTCTCTTATAGTCACATTAAAAACTCTTCTCTTGATGCAAATATCACAGGTTATTGATGGGTTTTCACTTAAGCATAATGTGTTT
>JBAMIG010000018.1:14606473-14645167 GCA_037177335.1 Kiunga ballochi
GTGTGTGTGCTGAAGTTCCCCTGTCGTATTTGCGGAGGCACATTCAGCACATCTTCCAGTCTGCGACGCCATGAGCGCGTCATTCACGAGGGCAACAAGAGAGTCTTCCATTGCCAGTGAGTCAACGTAGCTTTTATGATCAGGTTTCTGGTTTTTATTTTGTGTTTCTCTGTGAAGGGAACCGTTTAGTAAATAATAGCTTATATGTATTCATTTTTATTTTCAAATTAAAAGCCTAACACAATTGCCTCTCACAAATGTTTGGGCTTTTTCTGTCAGCTTGTGTGAAATCCACCTTTACAGGTGAACTTATTTAACTTCTTCTTTTAACCAGTCAACTGATTACGTAACGACATTCCTCTTCATCGTACGGTTTACATGTTGTGACCAGATGTCTCAATGCGACAAATAATTTAGACATTTAGGTGATTAAAAAAAATACTATGCATTCTACTTAAATGATTTATATTTGTGAGATCAATAATCTTTTTTTATGGAGATGTTTAGGTTTCTTGTAATTTTGTAGAAAACATTGTAATAAAATCAAACATTGTGTCCCAAATTGCGATGTTCTTGATTTAATCCTCTGTAATGGTTTGTCAGATATTGCACAGAAGGCAAACGCACCTTTGGCAGTCGCTTTTTACTGGACAAGCATATCCGGCTCCATCACAGAACTACAGACGGACAGGTGGGTCAGTTTCACTCTCCTTTCTATACTTGATAATTAGAAAGTTTTGGGGTTTTTTATATAGCGTTCAATTGAAACCTTTCAAAATAAAACCCTTCACTCAGGGAGTTTCTATAAATTTTATGTTTTTTTTTTTTTACAAGTTTCTTCACAAGGTACAAAAGTTTGTTCACTTTACAAATATTAAGTACAGTGTCTGGAACAAGCGCAACAGTATTTGATGTGCTGCTAATACACCCCCTCCCCTCCTCTTTCCTCCCAAAGGGTCCACCGCTCACCAGGAAGCGTGCAGCCATAGGGGGAGAAGGGCCGGGCAGCTCTTCAGAACAGGACGGGGAAGTTTGTCCCCCTGCAGGTCGGGCTGGAGACGAGGAAGAAAGCTCTACAGAGGACGGCGGCGGACCTGCAAAAAGAACCAGGGCGTCCGTGGCTTCCACTTTGTCTGCGCCTAATGAGTTAGAGGAGGAGGATAGCATCTTCCGCTGCGTCCCCTGTGGCTTCACCACAGAGGACGGAGCAGAGTTTCAGCGCCACATCCCGCAGCATCGGGGCGACACGGCTTCCTTCCAGTGCTTGCAGTGCGGAGTCTGCTTCGCATCAGCTGGCTCCCTCAGCAGGCACCGCTTCATCACCCACCGAGTGCGGGACACCCAGAGCGACGCAGAACGGAGCAACCCCCGCGCTCACGGCTCTCCAGACGGTTCGCCCGCCGCCTCCCCTCAGGCGCAGGGCGAGGACGGCGAGGGGAATCTGTGCTGCAAGGTGTGTGGCCGGCATTTTGACAAGGCCACGGACCTTAACACCCACTTCAGGACCCATGGTATGGCCTTCCTCACCGCACACAAGACGGACAAGCCCCAGTAGGACAGGGGGTGGGTCACCTGAGACTGACAGGGCTGTAGAATATGAATGTTGATGAAACAACTGCTCCTGTGCAGATTTTTTTTAGCAACCATTTTACTCTGTGGCACCTATTCTGTGCGATTATAATTGCATGTTTGATTCCCGAACTCTAGTCTGAGCAACACTTCCCCTACATCAGCCATCCCGATACCCCGTCCTCCCATTCCCATCCATCACTTTGCACTGACTGTAGCCACATGCCCGTTTCTAAATGTGTAAAAAAAAAAGCCACACTGCACTCCTTACATCCTCTAAGTCATATTATATTCAAGCTGCTTGTTTTCCTGATGCGTTTCGCCACCACCTGAGGCTGATTGAGTCGTAACATCTAACACACAAAAGGGAGTGTTTGGAAAACTTAACACTGATTTTTTTTAATGTTCTATTTATTTATAAAAAACATATTACTGCTGTTGGTATTTGTGCGAGTCTGTTGCGTCACTTTCGCACAACGAAAACTCTAAAAGGGCGTTTTATTAGGAGACGAGGCTGCAGGGGCTTCGTAGCCCGCGTAGTGTGAATTACGTGTGATGTTAATCGTTAAGCTAGAAGAAGAAAGGTCAGGCTTCCCGTCAGTAGTGTATGTGTACGAGTTTTTGCCGTGTAAATACAATTACACTAAAATGCTCTGGTTTTAGTAACTTGCTATGATAATGTGAATACGTATAGTATTTGTACTTGTACTGTTTTTTTTTCCCCTAAACTGAATAGTCCCCCCCCCCCCCTAGAATTAAACACCTTGTAATTAAAAAAGCAGACTGAGAACATGGGGGTTGTGTTGTCTTAATGTGTATGAATACAGATTATCTCCTTGAGATGATTCTTTTGTATCTACAGAATCAGTGCTTGCTGTACTCACATTTCTTTTGTATGTTCAAGCCTTCACAGTCGTGTGATGGAGGCCTTCGAGTGGACTCTTTTGTTTTTATCTTTTTATATGTCATCATATTTATATAGCTCAATAGTGGAAAATTTCACGTCATCTCTTTTCCATGGTTGTGGTCTGCTTGCTGAAATGCCATACACTTTTGTGCCGTTTGGAAATAAATGTGTAAAAGATATCCCAACAGGTGCAGCTGTTTGATTCAACACCTATGCATGTAGGTAGTGTAGGGCGTACCGAGGCACGGCAATAGAGAGGAAGCACCATTAAACCCAGTCCAGCTGTTAAACGTCAACTATCCCATCAACTAAATATGGCTGTGATTAAAAAGTAAAAGCACAATGAATACAGTGGCATTCATGCAACTCTACACAATTCATAGGAATCCATCTACCAGCAGCTCACCCAAGTGCAAACATTAAGTTTTAGTATATTTTTGCAAAAGTCTACTTCAATCCGACAGCAATGGTAAAAAAAAAAAAGTACAAACAATTTCCTTCATGTCGAGCAGCTTATTTCTGCCACTAACAGCCTGGCTCCACTCCGTTCAGCTCCACCCCTGGCTTGCCCTCAGTGACCTCCTGACAAGAAACCTGGGACTCTAATGCAAGGGGAGGATGGTGGACTCCAATCAGCAGCTCATAAAGGAGTGTCCCCAGGACCGCTCCGATGCACGGCGCCACAAGAGGTATCCACCACCACCCGCCTCCAGCCCTGACAAAAGATTTCACACTGAAAATGAGTAAAAGTAAAAGTTCAATTTTATCCAAGCTCTCGCAAGACGACTTACTTGAAAACGTCATCTCCCCATCCGGCGATGTAAGTGAACAGACGAGGTCCGAAATCCCTGGCAGGGTTGAGGGCGTATCCGCTGTTCGAGCCCATCGAGACGCCGATAACCATCACTACTGCTCCTGCCAGAAGGGGCTGCAGGCAGTCGGGGATCGAGGTGTTTCTCTGGTCCCCGAGAGAGAGGACGCACAACAGCAGGGCAGCGGTGCCGATGATCTGGATGACATTGAAATTAGTGTACTGACCACACGGAAGGGTTGAGAGCTTTTTTTTTAAATTTTTACCAACCTGGTCTATGATTCCTCCCCACACACTGAGGTAGTCAGCTGGGTAGGTACAAAATATGCCTGCAGTGGCGGTGGGACCAGTCACAGTTAGATGACCTCCGCTGTAAGTCTGGATGGCATCTGTTAACACAGTCGTACATGCAAACAAATGAAAACATGGACTTGGGAATAAAAAAAAAAAGTTTTCTATACCATATATCAGCTCACAACTGAAATCAATTTCACTTTAACATAAAAACCTTGAGCTTAATGTCCTAATGGTTGAAGGGATCCAAGCTGACAATAAAGTAGATTCATTCTGCATCCATCTCCTCCTGCTGATGTAAACATCGCCCTAAAGGACATCTTTGTTGATGGCTTACCGTAGTACTGCAGGGCGACCGTCGCTGCAGCCAGAAAGGCTCCAAACGTTTGGAAGAAGGTGTAGAAAGGCAGTTTAATCCATGGATGTCTGCCCAAAACACACAGGCTTAAAGACACTGCAGGGTTCAGATGAGCACCTTGGAAAAGTTTTTAAAAAAAGATAAAAGATATTGGATTTTTTTTTTAAGTGATCAATCAAAACTAATGACATGAGTGGTGTTATATAAACGTACCCACAATAAAAGGGTTTACAGTTTAAATAACTTGTTTAAAGCAGCCATAGAGACAACGCTATAAAACATTTAGGTTTTTACCCTGCAATGATGAAGAAATCATGTGTTCATGCTGAGGTATTTCTAGATGAAACAGTATCTCAGGGCTTTTTTTTAAATATATATTTTGAGCATCAGCTTATTCTTCCAGGTTTACTGAAGGTACAATAGAAACTCTTTGCAAAGCCCTCATCAATATAATCCATTGTAGAGGTTTGCAATCTCATGCCATCTCATAACGGCTTCGGTGGACTATAATATTTAGAAATACTAAAATCAATGAAATGGAAAAAAACGAAAGAGTCCCTGGAGGGAAAATTCTTTTTGTAACCTTTTACCGGCACCTTTATTTTCTAATAATCATGCAGAGGTTTGTGTTGCAGCTGGTGGTAGGATGCTGGATTCACATGTCATTAAGACAGCAGCAGATGTAGCAACATCTGTGAAGAAGCTGACGATCTTTAAGTGTTGTTAGGAAACAGGAAGCTAACGGTTCTTTGAGCAAAAAAGGATATTTATTCATGTAAGCCTACTTGTTTTTAAAACAGATATTACAGCAATTTAAATGCATGATGGAAAAAGTACAAAAAAGGTTAAGCATACATATGTATCTTGACCTAAAAAAAAAAGTGCGTGCGAAGAAAAAATAAAGCCTGCAACTTATGGGGCAATTATAAGAAAAATCCTCACTAAACAGGCTTTAAACAATACAGGAGAACAGAAAGCCTTTAGGCTGACATGCATGCCAAACAAGCCAACCATGCAAATGACTAAAACCCTTATTTCACACTTCCAAAAAATGTCCTCTTACAGGACAAATAGAAACACCCAAAAGACATGCTGTTTTTAATTTCTCTTGCAAAAGAGAAAGTTACTGACATTTAAGAACCGAATGAACCAGAAGTAGCACACGTGAGAAGGCACTGCAAAACACCTGCTAATACATTGCTGATGTTGCAGCATCCAGTGGAAGTACAGCATTCACCAGGGGAATTTTTTTTCCTTTAAATAACAGGTTTGCTCGCTGCTCTGTGGATTTTTAACTACTGCTTTCTTAATACGATGCATTTGCCTTATAGAGGCTTTTTAATGCGTTTTTATTTGAACTGAACAGTTTGCTCTGTGAAATATCTGTACATTGTCCTTAAGTTGCAGAAAAGTACTTTGAAAAAGAGTACTTTGTGGTAAACAATGAAATGATGTCATATAAAGAACCATGGTAAAATGATGAAAGACCATCCCTGAGAAATGCTACTTGAAGTGAGGAAAAAGGTTAATTCAGACACATTTACTCCTCACTTTGTGTCTTACCTGAGACTCCACGGGAAATAAAGATCCCAAATGTTACTCCCAGAGCAAAGCCCAGATTGATGGATAGGTATTGGCCATTCTTTTGATGGGAGAGGGTCACCTGGGCAGCAGAACCGCATCCAAACAGCTGCAGAACCACAAGATACTTCCCAATTAAAAAAAATTGTTCTGATACTCAACTTTACTTTAAAGTTATGTTTTGCATGGCTAAATATTTGTTACAATTCAATATGCATTTACATTGACTGGTGATCGTGTCATAAAAGGTCATTTCAATCATCCACTCCCAAAACTGATCTCTGCAGTCAATCCCACATTTCTCATTCCTCATCACCATTTAAGAAATAGCCAACAACAACGATTTGCCAAGTTTAGCCCACAAACCACACGATTGCAAGAACTTAAGTGGAATTCTTCCCGTTTTGTGTAAGCCACTGTATAATAATTATAATAAATAATAATAACAATAATAACAAAGATTAAAAATAAGACGTAACATGTGTAATACATCAATGCATTTGAAAATTGCTCATGGAGGAATCTGATCATTGCCTGTGCAGATCCTTGGGTCATCAGGGTGGATGATTGCTGTTCCTAAAGCCGCAACTAAACATGGCAAAGCAGCATTCAGTTTTATGCTCCTCATACGCCAAACACTTAAACATGGACATATGTTGTCTTTTTATTGAAAGCAAGAAACTGGCAATCTGAGAGGGAAAAGGGTTTTGTAAGGAAAAATATATCTTACTGTAATTCTTAAAACCCTAATAGCAAATATATATATATATATATATATATATAGATAGATAGATAGAGAGATGTGTGTAGATTTATTTATTTGCTTTTTGTTTTGTTTTTTTAAACCCACACTTTTTTTTCTTTTTTTTTTGGTGTCGGAATGAATTTTTTACTTTAAATATAACTTCTCTCTTAAAACTTTTATTGCTCTGGTTTTCGGTTTTTGCTGTGGAAGTGACACTGTGCAGGCGGCGGCTCGTGCTGCTATTTAATCATTCTCACACTGACAGCTGGATGGTGATCACTTCCGCCTCTCTCATCCCATCAGTTTGGTCAAACCCTGTGGCTCTGCTTCAGGCTGGAGTCTGCTGGGGTCCCTCTCGGCACAAACCCAGACTTAACCTAAATCTGCTCTCCAAAGCATCCATCACTGACTCCAGGCATCTACCAACAGGAGTTATTTCTGATTAAACTCGCGCGCAGGTCATCTTGTACATGAAATGTGCCAAAAAAAAAGTAAAAGTAAACTGTTCTATGTCTATATTTTAAGTGGACCTTTACGTGCAGGTATTTGGATTATGGTTACTCACTGCTGAAGAAAAATGGTGTCTGACATCTTAATGGCTATTTAAATATTGTTTCACCTGCCTGCTAAGAGGATCGTTACCTAAAAGAATGTGCCTTAGGAGATTTGCGCAGGGAATTGCTTATAGGGGAATATGTGGGCCACCTCCCTGTTTAGACATCGTTTCACTTTTTAAGTCATATTTATTTTGACAGCGTTGAAAGTTTTCAAAAAACTGGTTTAACCTTAAACTTCATGCAGAGATAAACCGATTAGCCTGAGATAGGAGGACTGGGCCTCCCATAAGGTTCCGTTTGCAGCTGAAGGAGTCGCCTAATTATTCAATTATGGTTCTAGTCAAATTAAATTCCGTGTAAATGCATTAGATATGACTCATATCACAGCCTTTCATAAACTTTATGATGGTCTGAAGGCTTAAATGTGTTTATTGTCAGTGAAGTCTCCATAAAAAAAATGAGAGATAGATAAAGACTAATAAAATATCTGATATGATAATAAAAAAAAGCCATTTTTTTGTTTAAATTAAAACAAACATCTTAGACCTGGAGTTTCACATCCAAGTTAAAATGATCCTTATCAATGTGGGAAAGTTTAAATACTTTCTTACAGTCCTGAGTTTTATTAGCTTTCACTGGAACAGTTAAAATGACGTTTAGTGTTGTAAATCCACGTTACCATCTCCTAATCAGTGGATTTGTTTTCCCTTTTAAATACAATTTCAACCTGCAAGCCTCAACAATATATTGAAAGATAAGATATAAAAAAAAACAGTACAATAAAGACATTTCTTCATGCTTCTCATTTTTAAACTGTCATCTCCACCCTCACTGTCACTGTAACCCATGCGGTGCGCTCAGATCCGGCCAAAGTCCTGCAAAGTTATCCATTGCGCAGATTCACTAAACAGGAGAGCAAGCATGTCACTTACAGTAAAACAACTAAAAACTTTCAAAAGCTTCATTGATTCATGAATAAAAATCTCCTGACATGTTTTTCAAAGCGCCTCATGCTGCCGGCAGCAATACTTACAATCAGCACGTAAAGTCCGAGAAATTCAGCCATGCACTCTCTGACCAGCTGGTTACTGATCCGGCACTTCTTCAGCAGCTTGTCCATCACCGAGCTGTCCTTTATAAAGCCCCGCTTCAGAGGACCCTTCAGTGATGGAGCTTTGTAATCTGGTGGCTCTGACCTGTGCGACTCAGCAGTTTGTTCCTCCCTGTGCAGAGTTTGCCCTTTTACGCATGAGTCGTTTGCAACGTCAACCAGTTTACGGCTCAGCCGGGGTGTTGCATTCACGAGAGGAGAGTAATTCACTTTATAGGACATCCTTAAACCCAACTCACAAGTGCACAGTCCGCAGCTCGGCTCTGTCCAGGTGCTTGACACTGTGTCCTTTGACTGGATTGGTAGGAGCAGGTGACATGAATTGGCTCTTATTGCTTCCTCTGTTTGATTGGTCAGTTTCACAGAGATTTCTTTTCCCGATACAAACAAAGAAAAACACACAACCTGTCTGCTGATATTTTTCCACAGCTGAGCCTTCTTCAAGTATTTTCCACCATCCTCACTCCTTAAAGAGGATTTTTTTTGTTGGTCAGAGAGTGATTATAGTGCCTGTGTTTGGTTTTATTTGTGTAAATGAAGTTTTACATAGTTGTTATGGATTATCCATAATGTCACGGAGTCCTGAAGGCCCAAAATGAGGGTCTTTTTCTTCACCAGTAACATTTATTTGCAATACAGGTCCTCTTTTTGTTATAACAATAAAAGCATCCAAATGGTTGCAGAGATACATTTTCCTAAAAAAAAAAAGGGAGTTGAAAGTTAACACAATCAACATTTTATATGATGTCTGTAGAGACAGAAAAACAGTTTTGTTTGTATCGGGAACCAGTTTCTCTTAGTACTGGTATGAGTACAATACTGATGTTGGGGTTACTTTTGAGCAGAATCCTGGTTTTTAACTTGTTAATCTGGTTTCACCTCTGTCCTATTCAGGGAAGCTGGAGCTGATCCCAGCAGCATTTCACACAAGAGGCAGGGTACACCCTGGACCGGTCACCAGTCCATCACAGGGCCCAACACAGACTGACAACCACTCATATTCATTCCTAAGGAGAATTTTTGGAATGCCCAAATAACCTAATATGCATGTCTTTGGATGGGAGGAAGCCGGACAGAACTAACACACATGTAAACTCCTCAGTGCTAATAAACTGCGCTGCATCATAACAGACATCTGAATTTCCAGATCAGCACTTACAGAGTTACTTAGAAGCACCTGAATGCCACTTTGCATGTTAATGCATGTGGCAGCAGTGGCAACTTAATAATCAAACACAAGTTATTCCTATAAGTAAACTCGAAACTTAAAACTGTCACTGTCGAAACTGAGATTTTCCATGTTCACTCAGCTGAAAAAGTGTTACAAAAAAATAATACATCTCTTATTATTAGGCTAAAAAATCCCCAGGTTTAAATAAATGTAATGTAATATATATATATAGTTTTTTTTATTATTAATTAAAATTATTTTTTATTTAAGAAAATCTAAATACAAAATATGTCTAATTTTATTGTTTGTCAGGTTAGATTAGGCTAGAACAAGTCTGGTTTCAAAAATACCATAAAAACCAGTAAAAACAGAAAAAGCTTTCCCTTTTGTAACATTTCAGTCAAGATAAAAACAGCATCTAGCTAGCAAGACTCTGTTAAACTCCAAATATCAGAAACCTTTGAACAGACTGCGGCATTTTCAATATATTTAAACAACAGAATTGCTTTTAAGCATTTACATCTGGTATTTATTATAAATGTACACAAGTTGCATTTATGTAATACCACCTATCAGTGACAAACAGTAAATAATGAAGCCTAAAATAAAAAAGGCAAAACAACAATGTAAATATATATATATATGTGTCCTTTATTTGATTCTACTCTCTCTCACACACACACACACACACACATATACATATGCTGGCTTGTTTACAGGACAATACAAAATTAAAATATCCTTCTTGTACATTTAGTGTCTGATGTATCTCAAAATGTCATTAACACTAGTGCTTGGAGGGATTGGAGGTTTCTAGCACACACAGTCACTCTAAACTTCCTGTTGCATCCTCAACAAACCACTTCTTTTTCCAAAAACCAAAGGAAAAACATCAAGCTCATGTAAATGTCTGTCCATAAAACGAGCCAACGCACTGCTTTGAGATCCACGTCTGTCAGGGAACAAAAGCTACTGTCTGAATTGTGATACACAGAAAGTGTGAAATGCTTTCATTCACAAGTTATTTAAACCCCCGAACAAACTTGGAGAATAATGAGTTGTCATCCCGCAAGTCTGCGAAGGACTGTGGATCACCTGGAACAAAAACAAGACATTTACAATATAAAAAGCTACTGCTGCTGTCTAAACACCCTCCTCTCTTTGTAAACCACTGACCCACCTCGTAGCACAGGTCCGGTCAGTTGATTGGGTCCCTCCAGCATCCCAGATCCTCCTGAGCGAGTTACTGTCGTCTCCTCATTACCGTGGCCGTCTCTGACTGTACGCCTCTCCTCTACAGTCTAATATCAGGTAATAAGAAGAAACGTGAGTTTCTGACCAACCGTAATAAAGTTAAATGATCATACCGTATCTAATCAGACCTGATGTGGATGTATGATTAGTTTTACCCTGATTGTGGATTTAAAAACTCACCCCATCAGGTTTCACCACCTTGGTGACAATGACCGACTGGAAAAACGACCGGGTTCTGGGCTGGCTTGGTATCTGACCAGCAGGTGGAATGAGAATCTGATCCAGGCCACCAGAGGACACTGCAGAGTCCAGATCTTCAGGGGATCAAAACAGAAAATTAATCAAATACAAGATAAAATTATATAATACAAATAAAATCAAAAAGCTCCTACCTCTGTCTTCTTTGAAGTTTTCATCTGGAGTTTTCTGTGGCCCCTGTCTCCAAATATCACTAAACTATCCGGACACCGTGAGAAAAACAGAGTAGTTTTAAAGCAACATGTGCTGCAAGTGAAACAAAGTGTCTGGAAAAAAAGGAAAAGTGAAAGTTTCATTCACCCTGGAAAACGGGGTCCAGCCATGAAATGGTCTGCGGGGAAATGCTGGTGACTCATAAGGTTGGGTGTCGCTCTGTGGCCCCTGTGTGCCACTATCAGGGGACTTGAGCATGTAGTCTCTCAGAGCGTTCCCACTGATCACACCTTTTTCTGCTGGGTCCTGAGGTGGTGGTGGCATGATTCTGGGAATGTCTAAACAACACGGGAGAGAAAGAGATGGAGAAAGATCATTGAGACACCGCAGAGAGCCCCCTTCTTCCTCACACATAAGTAAAAACTACATGTTTGGTTCTGAAAAGTGACTGGTATTAAAACAGGGATCTATACTCTTTTGTACCAAAGTGTTTAAACTCTGATTGCTCATCCCAGTGGCCCAGATGGGAGAAAATCTCCTCCATCTCCCGCAGGACATGACCAAACACTAGAGGCTCCTGGAACTTCATCCCATCAGGACCAAAACTGAAACCAAACCTCCAGGCACCGTCAAATGGGTCCTGTTGGTCCCCTCTATACCCATCATAGTAGAATCCATCATCGTCGTCGTCGTCATCATCATCATCATCATGAGTCATGGCATCGAAAAAGGGGTCTCTGAATAAGTAAACACAACAGAATGACGAGAATATTTTCCTTGTTAGTCCTTGTACTAGCAAGCAGCTAAGGGTTACATTTAAATATCTCAATCTTATTATATTGTTGCCTAAATAAAACAGCAACAGGACCCCTGTGGCTTTCCTTGGCAAAACCCAACCTAATCTTGCCGTTGATAGAGCGGTTTAATTATCTAACAGCAGGCAACTGCAAAAGCTCACCTTCGGCCTCGATAATGGCCTCCAGGCACTCCGAAAAACCCGCGAAATAAATCAAACACACTCATTTAATGACAATGTTGACAGAAAACTAACGCATATCTTGAAATGTAAAAACGCAAAACCACTGGAAAGAGAGCAGGACCAACACAGCAACGTATGTCAACACTGTCGTAAAGTGATCAGGATTATTCGGCTTGACGTAAATTGTCGTAATGCGAAGTTACCAAATACAACCGAAACAACGCGCAGTGGCCACGCAACAGTACGTACGTATCAGGTACGTATATACTTGTTTTTTTTTCTTTTTTTGCATTTAGTTTTTTTTACTGAAGATTTGTTTATGAAACTTTGGGTAGTTTAAGTTAATTTCTTTTACAAATATTTCCAAGTCTTTCTCCTGATATTAGCCTACTTTGTCTCAATCTTCCCTGAATGTGGGACAATACCATAATATAGTTTCCTGGTTGGTTAGTAGTTAATGTATACATTCTCATTTTATCTATTTCAATGTTCTTTTCTTTAATGTTCAGTGGACATTTCTTTGAAAAAACTATAGCTACTGACTTATTTATTCACAAAACCTAGGACGTTTATGACTATAAATGTCTAATTCTTACACACATTTTAAATACGCCATATTTCCTTAGTGTGGGAGAGTACATGAGATGTACAGGGGATTTTGACATTTTGTCACTCCCCACAAATTTAGCTGCATTGCTCATATCATGGACGTATGATCTCTACAAAATATAACTGGTTGAAAAATGTGACAAACCAGGCTTTCCAATGGTGTGAAAAAATAAATAAAAATAGTGATATTAAAAGGGGAGAAATTTACCAAATATGAATTTCCTTACCATTTGTGCAATACATACATCAGTTTTCTACGGTACATTTTAGCATCCAGTTCACTGCCACATTTAAATGTTCAGGTATAATTAAACCACGGTTGATCAGGTTGTGAAAAAGCTTCTCTGCTTGACTGCTGACGTTCCAGAGTTCTAACTCGCACATATAGTAAGTCAAAACCCATCTTTGTTGGGCAAATACTTGGATACTTCTTGCAGTATGTCCATTTACCCGACTAATATTGTATTTTTGGCATATAAAAGTGTCATGACTTAAACAAATGGCAGGAATCAAACAGCTGCAACATTTACAAGCCACAAGACAGTTTATTAAAAGACATCAACATCCAAAATGATGAAAATGTCTTTTTTTTTTATTTACTTAATATTTATATTTTTACAAAATAAAAAAAATATTAAACAAAAAAAGGCTAACAAGTCTGCAAGGATTTAAGGGAAAAAGAGAGCCATTGACAAACAGGGACTACAGTACTTGTGTTTTTTTTCATATATGTACAAGACAATTTATCCATTTAATTTTTTTTCTTAAAACGCACAGTACAAAAAAGAAAAAAAAATCACTGACAAAAGAAAAAAAAAATCCCATAGTACAATTCTGTCCATCAGTATTCAATGCTGCAGATTTCCCTATGATGTTTAGGGGATGAGTTGGAGCAGGATGGTGGAGGGGAGAGAGAGAGAGGGGGGTAAGGGGGGGTGTCTCAGAAACAACATATAACACACTGGAAGGCAGATTGGGTGTGTGTTGGCGTTGGAAATCATTCTTAATGTCTTTCAGAAAAGATGGGACCTTATGCAAACGCATTTATAATTCATTGGAACAGTAACTGTACAAGCGGTGGATAATGAAAAATCCTGTGCTAGGCAGAAAACAAAGCACAGTAAACAACCACGGCCCCCGTCTATACAAACATGCACGCAGTCACATGACAAACACACTTTCCTCACAGTCCAAGCCAGTGAGTTTGCTTATATGTCTTTATATATAATATATCTATATTTGGTAAAAAATAAACTTCACAACTCTACCAATTTAGAGAATTGTTTCTTCAAACTTAAAAATGACATAAAATAAAAGAAAGAAAAACATTCAACAACGAATTATCGTTTTTGGATATTTTGTGTGGGAGGGAAGAGGTTCCACTGATATTGAGGGAATTGAGGGTGAGAAATACAAAACCAGCCTGCCCCCCCCACCTTCAGATATCACTCCCCTTTATTCAGAAAAAAAAAAGTGAGCGAAAGGGGAAAGAAAACACCGTACAGGAAATGTTCATTCTTTTAGAAAACAGTTCTATGTTACATACAAGTCAAAGAAAAAGGGGTAGGGTGGGGGGTGTCATTACAATACAAATTCCCAACACTCACTATGTCACCTCTTGATTTCTATAACCATTTATCTCCAATCTCCCTCTCTCTTCTTAGCCCCTCCTCGCCCTCCCAGCTGTCTCAGTGCTCGTTCTCCTGGCACAGCACCTCCTCCGACCGCGGTCAGAGCTGCTGGAGTGCTGGGCCAAGAGACTGGGGAGGGAAATCCCTGCAGGAGGAAGAGGGAGTTTATATGTGGAGACCGTTTGCAGAAAGACTGAAAAGCATCCCTTTCAGCTAGTCAACGCTGTGGGAGGGAACTGGTCAGCTGATGTTAGTTTGCTCCCCAGTTGTAGCTGTTGTATGCCGACTTGTTGATCTGAGACTTCTGTTGGATGGAGGCGTTCTGGCTACGCTGTCCAGTGCCGCTCTGAAACAGTAGAGAAAATAAATCAACTGGAAGCTGACACTGTTCCACTGAATACTGTGCAGATATGATGTGCTGAAACCTACACTATCCGTTAAAAAGGCCATTTTAGGGGCATTTCATGTTTTTAAAGCCATCCACTCAAGTCATCCTGCAGATGTATGAAGACTTCTTGCCTATTAAGCAGCTGAAATCCCTTTTATACAAGTTTTATTTGAATCTCAGTCAATTTAGGGTAAAAAAAAGTCAAAACAATCAACTAAATAAGTTATATATGCAACATGTTGGAACAAAAAAACAAGTAAAGAAACTTCAGTGGGCTGTAGCATTATTTTATTCATGTTTTTTTTTTTACTTTGCCTCAGCTTTTCAGAGGCTTTCTCATTCATTGCAAAACTCTGCATTTCCCTGTTTGCTCCATACCAAGCCATGCCACATGACCTACTCCGTCATGTCCAGAAACACGCAAACATTTGTGCGATAAACCTCTGTATCAAAATATCTGATAATACTCATGAGAGCAGGAAAACTTTTAAGCAATATTTCAGTTTTTCTTCCTAAATGAAGATTCAAACACTTATATGAAGGTAAAAATTATTTTGGAGAAAATGTATTTAAAAAAAAAAAAAAAGCCGTTTCTTAAATTAAATAAATTCAGATCAATAAAAGATAGTTTTTTTTCTATGTAATCGATGAACATTTACCTGTCCGTCTTGCTGCAGGTGGTGATGAAGAATCTGTGAATGGGGTTGTTGGTGCGGGGCCAGGATGTGCATGAAGGGGGCCGGAGCGTACCCTGCAGCAGCTGGAGGGTTGATGGGCCCCCCACTCCCCAGCGCTGAGGGCAGACTGAATGAGGCTGCTGGAGTCCCAGCGTGGAAACCCTGCTTCTCAAACGACTGCAGGAAGAAGCAAAAACAATCTGGACACCTAACCAGAAAGCAGTCTCTTCCAAGAAGAAAAAAAATGGGAATATTAATATAAAATATTCCATTTCTACATTTACCTGTGTCTTTGTGTAAACAGACCCTGAAATATCTGGTACCCCCGTGTTGCTTGATGTCACAGAGACTCCTGCAGAGACAGAAGAAACAACATAAATTCAGTTTATAATTAGTCAGCAGAGCCAGGAAACAATCCATGGACCAACATCAATCCAACCGTGACCAGCCGCTTGTTTATATTCCAGTTTTAATAGTAATGCTGTACGGGGATATAAATAATTTCATCTATGCCAGCTCATAGATGTTTTCAGCGATCCCCCCGTTGTAAAACAGCAGAGAAACTTTTAGGAGATGACAAAATGAAATGAGGAAATAAAAAGGAATATAAGGAAGATGGTGTTGCGGTGTATCAGCCCGTATCTGGTGGTTATTGCCCCGCTTGTTCCAGACACTGACCCTCTGTGTTACCATGGAGACGCAGGGCAGAGTCAACTGGTGTTGCAAACAAAGCCGACACTGATGAGTAAAGTCAGACTCGTAAGACTTTGGACCAGATGCATTTTCGTTTTACAACCCAACTAACAAAATAATGCGACCCAACTTTTAAAGATTAGTTCTTTTTAAAACCGTAGATGCAAAATGCCAAAAGTTATTTTGTTCAAAAGTATGCTGTTATGCACCGCTTATTGTGGAGTTGGACAAACGGCAACATTTGTTCATCCAACTCAAACAACTTTGGACAAACAAGTTTTTCAAAACTGTGAACTCTACAAAACTGGTTTTTACACCTTTTTCTTTTATGGCTGTGTTACAAAACTATGAACAGAGCATAAAAAAAAAGCCCAGGAGCATGTTTAAAATCATAAAACAGCTACTTTAAAAAGAGGCTAAACGCTTTTGGCAAGATATCTCTAAGCAATAGGAATAATTTAATCAACACAAATGAGATTTTATTTCGTAAGAATACTTGCATTAGAGCTAGTTAAAGTACACAATTTGTATAAGCAATCCTTTGTTTTCTGAAACAAGCCATAGAAACAGCGATGGCAACAGTGCATAAAAGTCGTTCAGTCGAATCTTTACAGGACAAACTTGCTCTTTGTGTACAACATGGGCTCTGTGCGCACTGCTGTTGCTGCCCATGAGAAGAGTCTCAACATCACATTCACACTTTTTCCTTCATTCCTGTAGATATTTCTGCCCTCTTTGTTGGGCTGCAACCCATGTTACTCAGAGCAACAGACCTTTTTCAGTGGAGACAGACATATCAGCAATGGCGACACTGATGAGAAGCAAGCAACACAGAAAATGGAACCCTATCAACCAGAGTAACACATAATCAGTCTGTCAGAGTTTGAGACAAAACAAATTTGGCACTGAGCTGGATTTAATCATATAGCACAGTTGTGTAAAAAAGGCATTAAATCACATTGGACTGATGATGAGTTTCTCAGCAAATGATCTGGTAACAGAAAGAATGGCAAACAAAGCTTGTAAGAGAGGCAGGCTGGCCTGAACTATCTGAAAGCACGGAGGCTTTGGCCCACAGACACAGCTTACCAGCAATGAGGCAAAGGAACAAGAGCAAACAGGGGGAGAAATATGGCTGGTGACACGAGGAGGAAGACGGGAGGGATAGGGATTTTTTTTTTTTATTTCCCTCTCTGTTTCAAATTGGCATGAGGCGGCACTCACCGACTCCAGGCCCGGTGACAGAACTGGCTGGCTTGTTTTGTGCAGAAGCAGCGGCGGCCACGGCAGTGCCGTATCCGCCCTTACAGAAATCCCCACTCCCTGAAGCCTGGCCCACATCCTCATAGCCTGCAACAGTCAGACACACAGCCGCAGCCCACAGCGTTAGACACACCAGGCAGGGGAGGCAGCCCTGCATCACATAGCATTTGCAAACAATTTACAGCATTTGTTTGAAGTTGTCCCGTATGGAGAGGTTTTTACAAACTATGACAATACAGATGGTGTCCAAGTCTTTATGCTGGTTCGAGTTGAATTTAGACACCAAATGCATTGTCAACACAACAAAAACCCATCCATCCGGTCCAACAAGCCGACCAGAATCACTGCCAACATCATTTGCAAATACTACTTGATCCAAGTCTGAGGGAGAGGAGGTGAGGGAGGTGAGGAAGGGGGCAGGCAGGTGGAAGGGGAGGTGGAGAGTGAGCTTGAGTGGGGCAATGGCAGAAAGCAGCAGATGGTGCAGCTTAAAACAAATAGGTGTTGTGATACATGTCTTCAACATGAGATGCTGAGTGACGGGAAAAAAAAACTAAAATCGGTGAATCGTTGCTAAAGCGAAACACAAAATTCCACAAATTTCTAAACCATAGCTGAAGGTTTTAAAAAGCCACTAGGAAAATAAAGAACAGGATATATATACGGACCCAGACCAGACCGATACAAAGAAATATGTGAAACATAAGACTTCATCTCTGCTCAGGATGGAGGTGTGTGTGCGTGATGTGGCCGATGATAAGTCCACTTTTTAAAAATGAGCAAAGCAAGCCATGGAGATTAGCTGGAAACCAGTAACCTAAGCCATCCATCTACCAACTAGTACATACAGAAGAAACCAATGAAGCTTCATTCACGCCTCTATATCTGTTCCCCTTGACTGAAAAATTAAAATGTTAGAAGCATTTATCTCATTTAATCTAAAATCCTGTGTTAACTCCAATGTGCAGCTGCATCTATAGTGTTCTGTCACATTGATCCCTGCTCTGGTTTAATTAACTTCCAACAATCAGAAACAAATATTTCAAGCTTTGGACAATTTTCCTTGCACAAGCATTATAAATGCCACCATGTTTACGCTCGCAAAGGCTGCAGAGCTCAAATGACATATGCACTCCACTCCAACACAAATCAATGAGCTCGTTTTGAGAAGCAACAGTCATTGGTATGCACGTATACAGAGCAGGACCTGCATGGCTCTTAAACATGCTGTTTCATAATACTGTTTATTCACTCACCAGTGCTGTATCCATGGGAACCGTAGCCACTCGCCTGCTGGAAGGGTGTGGCTGATGCATTGACACCGACATTCACACCGTGTTGTTTTGAAGAGGTAGGAGCCACCTGGACAAAAAAAACCAGGACAGGTAAATATGAGAAAAGAAGCCATAAAACAGGTCCTCAACATCACTTCAAATCTATTCCTGCAAATGAATAATAGTTAAAAATTAATACAATCAAAGAAGCGAGTGGAAAAGCCATGTCTCTCACCGGAAACACAGCAGGTCCATACTGGAAGGTGTTGGGCAAGCCTGGCATGCCAGTGTAATACGGGAGGCTTGTGTAGCTGTAACCAGGTGGCAGCGCTGGGTTTAGGAAAGGCTGCTGTGTGGTGTGATGCGTCTGGGTCTGATTTTGTTGCGTCTGCGCTAATGTGGTGGCCGGAGCTGGGGACGATGCATCACCTCGACCGAATTTTGATAAGTCACCTGAAAACAGGATGAGGAGGAAGAAAATAGGAACGAGAGGGAAAAAAAAAGGACAAAATTAAGCAATAGCAGGCAGCGGTTTCTTTCACATCGTTTTTCCTTTAATACAAAGTGGATTTCTAGTTGGTTTACATTTTTAATTGCAACAAATGCACAAAGATCTGAGTTAATTGCTGAGAAGACTAGCTTTCTCCTTTAAGGACATGGATTAGCAGGAGTTTACTGTGTTTAAGCACACATAGATTTCTAAATTTTCCATCAAAGAGGGAGATGGATGGGACTAAAATTGTTATAAATAGGCTCCTGAGCCAAACATGGACTTAAAGCAAAACAATGCAGAACAAACAGTGGCCTCTTGTGCTTCCACGTAGTCATCGTTATACTGTAGCTGTTTGAACGGTGCTGTTCTCCCACTGTTCATGACTTTGTTGAAACCATATTGTGTGGATCAGCAATTCTATTACATTTCTCACTTACAATGTTTTACCAGTGCGGCTGTGGTGACGGATCTGCTTTGTATGACCTTTTATGATTGCTTTCTTGTGGGCGGCCAATACAACTTCCTGCTAATATCTGCCCCCATTAATACAGCACTGCCTGACATGTTGCTCAGATATAATACATGACCTGGATATATTACATTCTGATTTTACCTCATGACCAATCTCTGATTTTAGGGCAAAACCGAAATAAGTGAGAACAGTTTGGACATTTTGCTACATTTTCTCCTGCATGACTATGAAACCGAGCAGCAAAAGAGTTCGTTTGAGCATTGTCATCGCAATGTATGTGTGTGAAAAAGTCACATCACAGGTCCTGCAAAAGAGGAAGCAAATTAACTCTTGTTCCATTCGCCCATCTATAACCTGCAAATGTGGATGAAGAGCCCATTTATGAAGATACTGACAGATTTAATCTTGTATTTAGTGAAGGATGAATCATTTCATATATCACACATCTGATATCTGAGGTGGATGGCAGCATGAGGGAGGCGGGGCACAACGATCATACACAAACTTGTGTCACGACAAAAGTTTGGGAGCCACCAATATAAAACATTACACATTTATTATTATTATTATCAGTTAGATGAAAAAAAAACATTTTAACTAAACCACAAAAATTACATCTAGATTTACAACATCTGGTTATAGTTTCCAAGTTACCACAAATGTGCAGGTAACTACTTTATTATTGTATACAGGGAGCCCGACTCACCAGAGTAAGGGTTGCTTGTCAGACTGCCCTCTCTTCCTGTTAGTGCTGTTGTGGGAGTTGCAAACGGGATGCTGTAATAATCCTGAGGGAAAAAACAATCATGATCATAATTAACTCAGATGCAATCCCAGAGGAAATTAGCTCTTAATTTGATTTTTCCCAGTTTAATCAGCATCTAAACAGATTTTATATGAAAAAAAAACAACTCACTAGAGGTATTCTAGTCTGCAGCATCTGTAGATCATCGTAGCCATACATCTGAGGCTGTGATGCAATGAAAACACACTCCAAAATGAGACGATCACACACACACAAGATGTAATCAGTTAAACTCTGAAGACATCACACAGATTTTGGCAGACACTTACTGGATAAGCATGTAGTAGACCAGGAGCCATTATATAAGGGTTGGGCAATAGAGGGGGCACTCCAGGTGGCAGATTTGGAGGTGCTTTCCCTGAATGGACAAAGTCATATAAAAAACACATTATAAAAGCAACAAGTGAAAAAGAGCAACTGATTTATTCCAGCTGGACACCTAAAATTTTAATTATCAAATGTCAAACATTAGAAATTAAATAAAAGGCTAAAATCAGCCTTATAGTTTTGCTGCAACCAGGAATGCCAAATGCTGCATCTAAACATGACAAGACTGAAAATCATAATGAGCTGAAAGGCTCCAGCAGAGCAAGAGGAGAAGAAAACTATAATAACTCGTGTTAGAAAATAGGAAATGATATGGAGGAACTCCTAAGCACAAGATGAAAACATGAGAGAAAGGAGGGAAAAAAAGAGCCTAATGGAGATTTGATCTCTTTACTTGTTCTAAAAGAAAATCACATTCAAAAGACAAAACAAATAGAAAGTTGCACTGGTCTGTAAGGGATGTAATTCCTCTGGATAGCGAGTACTATTTAAAAAAAACAAATAAATGGCTAACCTGAGGATGCTGCAGAGT
The DNA here is from genome assembly GCA_037177335.1 of Kiunga ballochi. NCBI lineage: Eukaryota > Metazoa > Chordata > Actinopteri > Atheriniformes > Pseudomugilidae > Kiunga > Kiunga ballochi. The sequence goes on from JBAMIG010000018.1 coordinate 14,627,386, forward strand.
TGCGTGTGGAAGATGATGATGCTGAAGAAGGAATGGCTGAGGATGTTGTGGAGACTGAAACAGTAGTGGGAGCTACTGATGGGACCCCCATGGAGGCAACATTAAGGCCCATTGACAGACCGCTGACAGGACCTAAGCCAGAGGGAGCCGAGACAGTGGCAGGGCCCACTGAGGCGGCTTGGGGAGGCCCAAGTGACACCTGTGCAGCGCCTACAGAAGAAGAGGAGGCGGGTACTGATGAAGACGGCACAGCTGAGACAGAGGAAGCGAAGGAGGAGTGCAGACTTGAGTCGCCGTCTACACTGGGATGCTGTGGACACAGAGGAAGATGAGGTTAAGATTGATGAGATTACATTTCCATTTGAGTGAATGGACCCCTAATGCATCCAGCACAGGAAATGTGAACAGAGGAAGAGACACTTAAGCAACGAATACTTTTTTTGTGAACAAAGAAACATAAATAAATTAAAAGAGCTATGAGTATATAAAGGTCTCACCAATAAGGTAGAGTTAGATGTCCGAACTGAAGATGGAGCAAGGCTGTTCTGTTGCGATGGATGGGAGCTGTGAAGATTATATTCCAGTTTATCACCAAATCTACTTAAAAATAACAATCATAACTTTTATTTATTGTTATTAATATGCATCTCACTTGTTGTGCTGAGGAGGGGGAATGGTGCTTGGGGGCAGGTCTTCATTGTGCCCAAGACCACTAAGGGATGGCTGATTGGTTGTAGTCAATAATGAAGCAGAGCCTGGACCATTGTCTGCCAGAGTGCCCATGCTGGAGACCGATGCAGACGTGACCGAATCAGAAACGGGCTTTACTGATACTGCAGATCCTGCTGCAGCTGGAGAGGGAAATAAATTCCAAGTATGAGGAGGAAAAATGTTTGTGTAGCAACATCTCTTTATTTGAACAATACTTATAAAGAAGGAACTCACCTTCCACGGATTGTGTTGCTTGTATTGAAGTGAAACCATTCTGCAAAAACAGATGCAGGTGAGCTCACAGGTTTCTATAGAAACAGGCTACTGATCAAAAGCTGCTGGGATTCTTGGAAGAAGGCACGGCATAACTTATTTAATATGTTAACCACAGCATAGTTTTGGCAAGAGCATTACAACAAACAATTCAACTAAACAACAAAGAGAGAATCTCAAACTAAAGCTCATCTACATGTTCTCCTAGTCTTACTGCAACATTTAACATTTCTTAGTGTTAACTGTTCCCTTGGACAGAGTAAAGCTCAGTAGAGACAATAGATGAATTAAAACCTGGTTGTTGAATTGCAGAAAGTTAACGGTTTTAAGTCATTATCTTTGAAAGGCTTTTGTATAATGGGATTAAAAAGTGGGGCTTATACTGGCCTGCTCACTCTAACAGTATACATACACAATACACCTTTTCTAAGTAAAACAGCAAGCTTTGTTCCAACCTTGGGCTGCATGTCCTTCTGAGGAGAGGAGGAGACCGAGGGAGGGTAACGTCGTGTCTGAGATGATCTTGGATCGTACAAGTCCATCTGGCTAGAATTGGACAGAGCTGGAGTCGACTCACTGCAGATTGTAATGAAATTGAGCAGATCAAATATGATTATGTCCAGTTGGTTTTCTGGATTGAATACTGATGTGAACATCACTACAATAAGACTGGGCCAATAAAACCTAGTTCTAAGTGTTGATAATGTGCTTTATGACACAAACCTGCTGGGACTGGTGTACAGACTGTTCTGAACCTGGGTGCCAGGTGTAGTCGTGGCAGGAGTGGACTCGTACTCTTGTAGAACCGGTTCGGACCCAAACTGCAGCGCTCCAAATTGAAGATTGAGGCCTGAAATATCTGCTGAGCCTGGCATCTCAACTGCCATGGCTGGTATCTGACAAAATCCAGGGATAATTTTGAAATTTGTTAAAACATTGTTGCAAAGTTTTTTTCCATAAACACACACATTGTGTTCAGATAAACATCAGCATGTTGACGTCTGAGTAAGCACAAACACCCTGCTTGTAAAATTTAAAGCCCCTTCAACAAGTTATCCATTTAATACTTGCTATGATTTAAAGGCTACCTTTGTAGCAATGGAAGTCCTCTTCTTCTGCTGTTTAAGTTTGTGTTGATGCAAAGGCAGCGGACTTGAACCCTGGGCATCTGAAGAACTTGGGGAGACTTGCTGACCCAGAGAAGGGACTACTGTCATTTTGGGAAGAGAAGACGCAGGTGGCGGGCCCACATGAGGGGAGGATGTTGCTTGTTGTGGTAAGGAAGAAGATGAAGAGACAGCGGAGGAAGGAGGCAGTCCTTTGTCCTGCAGGAAAACCTCCAACATGGATGAGGTGGCAGCCTGATAAGGCTGACGCTTTGTAAAGGGCGTATGGATCCCAGACTCTGGCTGTGCCTTCATATCTGGACAACAGGGAAGATATAAAAGCATTTTAAAACATTTAAATAAGAAAATTCAGGACATTTGAGGTCCGACCAATGTGGGGTTTTTGGGGTCGATGCCAATACTGATATTGGGGAAGTGGTTCGCTGCTCAAACTCATGAAAGTGTTGGCTTTAATCCTTTTTAATAGGGAGTTATGACCTGAGAACCACAAAGAACTGGTTCCATGTTAAGCTGTGGCTTTAAAACAGAACCAAAAACCCTCAATACAAATAAATAAAAAAGCATTCTTCTGTTATTATTTTCTATATTATCCATTAATTCAGATTACAGTAGCATCAGCTCACCATATTGTCCCAGTGAGGTGGCACTGGTGTCCCAGGTTGAAGGGCCTGTGTTTGGAGGTCCAGTCTGGGAATGCTGGGCTGCCAGCTGGGCCAGTGCCTGAGCCGTTTTATACTCAAGGAACTGGGAGCCAGTTGTTCCTGTGCTAGGTCCTTTAGGGTCTGCAACTTCCCCAAATCCCTTGCTCAGCATGCTGACCTGCAGGGTTGGTTTATTACACAATACTTACAAATATAAGCAACATTGTATTGATAAAGTTAGATATGACTAAAATAGGTCAGAGAATAAGCAATAGAAAATGGATGGATGACTAAAATGGGCCAAATCAAAGTACATATAGATGAATAACTACATAATGTTGTAGTATCTTGTTTAGGGACTCACCATGCTGTGCTGAGGATAAGGGGTACTGGAGGATGTTTGGGAGATTTGCTTGGAGTTGCTAAAAACCAGTGATTGGGGTAGAGAGGGGGGCTGGATGGCTTCCATTGGGGCATTGTCTGTCTCAGAGGATGAAGAAGGTGGAGTCTTCCCTAGCAGCACTGCAAGGTCAATCCTGCATAAAGAAAATATTCATGATAACAATGAGACCTTTTTAAAGTCTTTAAAAAAATCAAGAGCTGCATCTGCTTCTCATTTTCCTTCCTGACAATTTACTTTAATTAAAAATAATCTGATTTAATTTCTGTCTCAATCAATTTACAGATCAATTTGTTCAAACAGACTCTTAACACAACAGCAGCTCACCTCTGTCCTTTGGTGATTGTAACATTCTCTTGAGGCAGAGGCATTGATGCCACGCTGGAAGCTGTAAATATCTTAGTCTCTGACAGCTGCAGAAGCGGAAACAGTAAAGGTAGGAAAATGTTATATTAGGAGGATGACGAGTAAAAATCTAGGACCACTAAGGCCAGTTTCTAACAACGCGTTCAGCTTGGGACAAACCACCCCCACTCTCCTTTAAAAAAAAATACTTGCAGATTATCTGATCTGACCTACTTTGTTTTTTTAGGACCCTGCCATGGGGGTCCCAATGTAAACTTTCCAACCTAAACGGTGGAGCTTCAATCTACCGATTGGTTGGTGATTGGTCAGTTTGTGACTTCTTGCTGAGCAAACTCCATTTTTTAAAAAACACAACACAACAAACCAAACTGACCGAGAAAGTTAGAAAATAAGCATAGAATACCGCACAATGCCGGTCACCATTGTTAATAAAAACAGGAAATGCCTGTTGGAGCTGATGCAAACAATTGAAAGACCTCTGCTATGTAAAGTTCACCAGCTGAGCTTTAACCACTTTTAGCACATCAGCCGAGATGGCTACAGTATGCAGATGCTACACTAGTAAAAACTCAGTTTAGACGACGAGGTAAGAATATGATAGACAGCAGGAACAGAGATCAGGGGTCTGGCACACCAACAGCACTAAACCACCCAGTCTTGATCTGGAGCCCTTCAGCAGAACTTGGGCTTTTGATCCCCCTTTCCCCCAGTTACACTAAATTTATTTCTGTTAGCCCTGAAATTCTTTTCTGAAAAGGTTCTCACATAACTTTGCTGTACAAAAAAGAAAGAAGAAGAAAAAAAAAAAGAAAAAAAGAGGTAAAATAATTTCCAACTCACATCTTCATTCCAGTCCTCAGTACCCCACTCCTCTGGAGCTGATCTCCAGGCACCTGTGAGTCAAAGAGAAACAGCTCAATACTATTACTCTGGGCAAAAAGGGCTTCAAACAGAATAAGACAAGAGGAGAATAAAAATGGCTTTACCAGGAGCAGAGTCAAACTTGGGTGGGTAATTTGTTCCTTCTCCTTGGTATTCCAACCCTAAAAACAGTCATTGCATCAGAAAGGCAGTGTCATTTAGATACATAAGCATCTGGACATACAGATCCTAAAGGAACACAATAAATCTGGGGTTAGTGCATTTGTAAATGCTATAAATGGTTCAAAACATGTGTTTTGAACATAACCAAGTCTTTTATCTTTACTGCAGGAGCTTAGCTAGGAACATAAAAACTGTTTAGATGGTAAACAGATACTGAATTAATAAGATTATTTATTTTATTAGGAGGGAACAGTCTTAATGAATCAACTTACGTGCCCCTTCCTCCAACTCTGTGCTTCCTGTGTTGTTCCAGGTACTGCCCCCTCCATAGTTTTCTTCTGTTTGGGCTGGCTCAGCATAGTCAGCAGGGTTGAATGTCCTGGGAAAGACAAGAGTTGAGAACTGACTGCATGTGCTCATAGTCCCCAAACACCTGAAGGGAAATCAGCTCTAGCAACAACATTCACCACAGCTAACGATGACATGAGCCCAAGCCTAATCGATTCCTGTCATTTTTTCACTTTACCAAAGCAGAACCTCATTAGTTTTTATGGGGCTAAAACTTCTATCATTTAGTTGAGGTTGTTTGTACTTTGAAGACTATTCACATAACACTGATTTAAACGGGGACAATGTTCAGAAAGGGAAACCTATGAGTAAAAACCTTCTGAATAAAAAGTCTTTACAAACAAATTGAAAGGAAACAAGTGTATAAAAATGACGTCTTTATCGCAGCACGGAGAGATCTGTTTAAACTAATCAATCAGTGCAACCTGGCAGCATGATCTAGTGAGTCAAGAAGCTTTCATAACCCATCTAAGATCCTTTCTATGCAAATAAAGATGCATTTATGGGATGTCTGAACTGTGTCAACTTCAAATTTCATTAATGCTATATCAACTTAGAAGGAAAAAAACCTTAATTTCTCTTGACGTATGCTTTATGAGACTCAAAGTTCCCCCTTATAGAAAGCAAAAGAACAAAAACAAAAAAAAAGCAGGCACACCAGAGGCGATGCACTCACCTCTCACCTCCTGCAATATCATATCTGGACCCCTTATCAATCTGGCTTTAGAGGAAAAATAATGGCAACAATTACAAGAAGAACAATAATGTAACAAGTAGAAGATCAATCTTTTCTTTTTCACACCACAACCCAAAGCAGTAGCAGAAGCAAAATGCCTTGAAGCTGCTCTTGCCAATACAATAATAACCACTCTGCACTGCTCACTCATTCATTCTGCAATGCAAAGCAAGCCAATGTGCTTCAAGTCATAGTGGGTCAATGCACAGTCCAAAAACAAACAAAAAAAAAAATCACCAAAAAGATTGGCTAGTAAACATTGCAATTATATAAGAGTTCAATCTGATCAATGCAGCTAATTAATGAGAAAAACTCACCACCAATTTCAATTACAGATACAAGTCCAGGCAAACCACAGGGTTGTCAAAACAATATTCAAATACTAACAATTTAAAATCAAAATCCAAGTAAGCTCATCTCACTATTATACCACTAATTGGTGCAAATTGCAAAACATCAATGCAGCCTCGTGGACAATTCATAGATGCACCAACAGGATGGAGACTTAAACTATACAACAAACAACTCCCATATTTTTGTTTCAGCTAACTTTGCCAGTGAATTCAAACACAAAAGGCAGCAAAAAAAAATAAAAAAATGTATGTGGCAATACAAATTAACCCAACACAACCACATACAGAATGGAGCGATCATCCTCTATGATGTTGAACCCATTCACTGCAGAAAATCAGCTCTACATTTAGTCTGAATGTATTAAAAAAAAAACAATACATGCTGTAAATGTGGCCTTAGTGACGTAGCACAGAAGTACACGCAATATGTGACTTCAATTTCTGCAAGAATAACTTTACATTTCATTCATCTTAAAACCATTTTACTGGGTCCTTCTGCAGCCGAGTGTGTAGTCTAAATATCTGAGCACCATGTGCCTGAATCACTGTCCATTCAGAAAGCAAAAATAGTTACATACCAAATAAAGAGATCACCATTATTCACACCTCTATAATTTAGTATAAAATTATTGAATATGTATCCAAATATTTGACACAATTGACCCAAAAAGATAAAAGCATGAATTTCATCTAGTTTGCACACAGTTACAAAAACAATGCACACACAACTTGAACTCTAAAAGACAAAGCTTTACAGCAACAGATACTGTGTAGCTTCCATTTTCTGATTAATCATTAGTTAATTCCAGAGCTATCATTACTAATCAGACTAAGACCGCTTCCCTCCATCTGATTGCAGGTGGAAAGCCAAAACAAACTACATTCACAAAGACATATGAGAAATCCAAATCAATATCTGGGTCACCATTCAGAGCAACAAATATGCTTAGATTAGTGGATATTTTATTAAGGCATGGGAATAACTAGAAAGATTATTTTTAAAAGTTAAGTTATTGTTTACAGCTCTATTTTATCAAAGATATCTGAACCACAAAAAAGCTTTCAAATAAAATGTAATTATCCTGTTAGTCACTGAACTGAATATAGTCAGACATTTTTAACAACGTTGCAGTGGTTTGAGGAATAAATCTAATTATTTAAGCTTTTATGAGAAAGAGGTCCAGCAGTTCTTCATCTTAAAACAAAAAAACGCAGACGTTAGTTTAGCAAAGCCTAAAAGAAATAATACATTTAAGTCCAGGTAACACAAATGTTATCCTGGATTTTTATCAGATCTATTTCTATAGAGATGCTGAACATAAGATATTAGTTTAATGAGTCAGGAACACCACCAGACAAAAAACTTCCTGTATGACACCCAGCCATCGGTTTCACATGCTAAATCCTCAAATGAATCATTCATGTGCACACACAATGACGTGGACATGCACACCGAATAAAACAATACAAATAAATCACACGCTGGTGTGTACTACAGCTCAGGGCCAAAGGACGCTGCAAGGTGAACAGTTTGGATTCAACGTTTAGCCACTTTCTCTACAGTGATGCTCAGCCCACACTGTTCCATCCTACTGGCTGATATGTGTCCTCCCTCCTTTGGATTAACTTTTAACAATAGACTGGGGTCCTGTTCTTTTATGACCATGGCAACAAGTAAAAGTGGAACAAAAGACCACATGGATTTAGGCAACACAGGTATTCCCTTACCCCATGCCCTGTGCAGAAAATCTGCCACCTCGCCGTCCTGTTACTCCTGCAGAGACCATGAGAACTTGGATCACTTGTTTGATTGAGTTAGTGTAAATATAAGAGGCTAAATAAAATGGATTACTTACCCACAACACCCCTTCCTCTACCTTTGCCCCTTCTGCCTCGCTCTGCTCCTCTCCCAGCGACTCCAGCTTTGCCACCATCCAACCCATTCTCCTGGCCTCGAACTATGATGAAGAGAGAGATCAGATTAAAACAAGTTCATTCTGACTTCATAAAACGTGACTTAAAACTTCACAGAAACCAACAAAACCATCATGTTACTGAAGAAGAAATAAGAAACAACTCTTCTGCTGTATATACTGACATACAATCTGATATCCAAAGTGACGACTCGCTCCACACACCACAAAGCAAAACGGCAGAACTGAAATTCAGCCCTAATAAACTACATTTGGAGCTAATGTTTATATACGCAAAAAAACAGAGTGAAAATGATCATTTAAAACATACACTCTCGTCCCCTGCTGGCTCCGCGGCTTTTACGTGGAGCACCACCTCGACGACGTGCTGCGTCTTTCTCCCCTCCTTTGTCTCTGTTCTCCTTCCCTTCCTCTCCAGTGTCTGCCTGGCTGATCTCTCTCTGACCAGACACCCCTTTCTTCTTACCCACCATTTCCCAAGAGTCCTTAAAAACATAAATACAGTGTCAGAACCAAAATCATTTGTTATTTCACTTACTGTAAGTTGTTGTTACAATAATACTCTAAGGTCACTTATGTGTTATTTGCAGGAAAATTGATTAGCTGATTACCCAAAATAATTTTTAAATGCTTCTGATTAACAAACATTTTCTAAGTAGATGAGTAAATATAACTACTTCAGATTAAAATAGTACCTTCAATATTAAAATGTTGAGCTTTAAGACATTTGTGGCAGCAAAAGCTTTACAATATAAACTAGAAACCCCTTAAACTATTAATATTGTTGATTTATCATGGCAAATCAGCTGGTTTTTCTCCTGCATTCTCTTACATTGTTCAACTAGTTACATGGAATAAAACTGGCATGCAACTCTTAGTATTTGCCCTTTTTTTTCCCCTAGTGCCAAATTGTGCATTTCACATGTGATACATGCATAAAAAAATCAAATTTCAACAACTTTGCAAAAACACAGCAAAGAATTTGCAGAATGGCATGCTATGTAAATACCATTCTATAATCATCACAAAAGCAAGACAAGTGCAGTTCAGTCCAAAATGAGATGTTGAAGCCGGAGTAGCACTGACTTCACCACAATCTGGCCTTCAAATAAAGCAAAATACTCACAGTGTCCGGGCTTCCCTCCAGCAACACATTAATGGCTCTGTTGACATCCCCATTGCAATCATGCAGTGCGATCATAGACTCATCCTGGTCCTTGCCTGTGATGTCGATCAGCTGAAAAGGAAGGCGTGTCATGATGAGACACAGAGGTGACCCCGGGCTTGCATTTCTCATTATATGCACTGTATGGTTTAAACTAAGAAATTACAAACCGGATTAAACTAAGTATAGATCTGGGGATGCTTTACTTGGATCAGCTATTTCAGTAATGCAATGACCAAAAATATGCTTGGAAGCAAGCTACATTTGTAAAAGACACAAAATCCCTTCAAAGCACTGGTGTACACTCTGATCTTGCTCTGCAGTCCTTCAGCTTTTTCATGGAAGCAGCCTTCAGCAAAACCATTTTTTTTGTCCGACTAGATATAGGCATTTTGATGTGGTGTGTTACCTAATGTAGCTAGCTAAGCTCTGGCTTCACATGCAGTACTGCAATTTGTGCACAAAGAGGGGCATGCATAGAGGGGTGGGGATGTCATATTACCATCCCATCTTTTAGAATCGGTCTGTTAAAAGTTAATGGATGTTTTTAAGTCCCGTCAGTCTCACACAAAGGGGACTAATTTCTTAAAATAGTTTTGGAGCACTAAATTAATTGGCTGCAATTGAGACGTGAAGGGGATTTTAAGCAATATTGTAGAAATAAAACTCCCCAAAACATCCAATAGCCCACATTTAAACTTGAACATAGTAATTGGCTGTTTTTTCCTCACAGATTACAAAAAACCCCTGCAAGGATTCGTCAGGAATTTGTAAGCAACTTTGAGAGAGCATGAGGTATTATTTTCACACATGCAGACCTTTGTCCCCATGAGAATCTCTGAGATTTGCTGGACAGGATATGATTTATGCAGATGTGTGACTCATTATTAACATAATATCCTGGTAAAGAATTTAGGCATCTCTAAATGGGATGGTTACTCAACCCCATGAGATGTCAAAATGATGACACAGCAAATGTGTGCAGTAATCGTGCTAAATGGTGGTGAATAATAAAACAACTTTTTGGGAAGGGTGACAGTGTGAAAATTATATTCATTCATTATAATTAACGGACGCTTTAAACAAAAGGAAACTGGTAATAGAAATCCAATGAATTGCAGTATGATATGTAATAACTATTTTAATGTCTATACAAATACTCTGTAGTACAGGGCAACAGCCTGATGTATATCCACTCACCTGTTTGACTTTCTCCTCAAAGTCTGCATCATTGTGGTCTGAAATCATCTGCGCAAGTCGGATCTGCTCAGCGGTGGCCTGTTCCAAGAGGAGAGAAGCATCCAAATACTCGCATCAACAAATACATATAAGAAGATTTGCATTCTTCAAATAAAATGCATGGTATGAAAAAGTGTGGCACTAAGGTTACCATGAACAGGACTTTTAATAGCTTTGCTACAGATGCTGCATCCATACAAAGCTTGTTTACCTAAGTACTACTTTGTTGCCTTGAACTCTGCATAACAAAACAAGTGCAGCTTTGTAAATGCCACCTTGACTTACAGGGAATCAATTTCAGTGCGAATTACTGTGCATGTGTGCAGTGTGGTAGGAGTCAGGGTACCTGAGGCCTCTGCTTGTGCTGTGTCTGGCTCTGTGTCTGGCCCTGTGTCTGCTCCCAGCTGCCCCGGGCTCGGTTCCCGCCCATGGACGTCATCATTTACAGTATATACAAATAACAGTATTTACAAAGGAATAAGACCTGAAAAGACGGGGATGAGAGGGGTGTTACAAAGGTATGACAATGACCTATTTATGCTATACACACGTCCGGTGCATCAGAACAGTACTTCCTCAAACTGCCTGATCGCTACAGAGAGTTGGGGAAGAAGCAGTGGCATCAGCTTTGTTCCCAGAGAAGTCTGGAAAACACTGACAAAGAGTGTCTTTTTTTTAAGAAAAGTGTCTACCGCACTGACCCAGGGAAGTCGTGCCTTGATACACAAGGCCATGCAGCAAACAAGGCAGTGCATAACTTATTTACCTTTCATAACATGATGCAACTCTTTATAAACCCAATTAGTCCAATGATGTTAAGTTAAACTGTATTGATGAAGCTCCCAAAACACCCGACATATAGATGTAATGTGTATCTAACAATAAACATGGAAACAACACACAATGTCAAGTGCATGTTGTTAAATAGCAAGTTGTTAACCTTGCTCTGGTCAGTGACTACTTAATCTTCCACATGTTACGTAAAACCCTGTTTTGATTAGCCCACAAATAAACAGGGCCATGGCCCGTCGAACATATTCTACTTCCACTAGCCAACCACATGGCCAAAAGGCTAGCCAACTTGCTAATACATGGGGAAAAGCAACAAGCTCTAAAATCTCGGTGGGCTTCCGCTTCTCATGGCTTCACCTCATGGCGACAACGAAGCTAACTTTAACAGTGGCTAACTAACCAGCTAACCTGGTACAGATATCTGATGGTATGAAACAGCGTTGCTGGGGGTTAGCTTACTTAGCCTAACAGCCAACAAGTTAATTAGCTCAACATCAACCACCGGCAGCCAAGCCTCTTGTTCGACATGATAAACCAAAAATGTCGATACTACTTCGTTGCTTCAAGCTACCAGCTAACGACGAGAAGCCATGCTAACCAGTGTCTTTTTGCATAACTAGGCAACGTTAGCCATGCTAGCAAATTAGCAGCTTCTAAGAACTGCACCATCGCTCTGCAACACTCTCAACCAATTTAGCCCCAGTGTAACCTGATGTCCCGGCCCTCGACGTAGAATATTCCGAGGCTGAAGGTAGGCCTGCAGGCCGCTATAATAAAAATAAATAAAAAGCGATACTGACCAGAAACCCGGCTCAATATTACACACTGATACAAAGCCGGCCGACAATAGGTCTTTATGTAGACCTTCTATTCCGATTTGGGGGGGAAATATAATTACTGAAGTCAAAGTTTATACAACTAAATTGATCAAATAAAAAAAAAGAAAAACGACTCGCTCACACAATAAGCAAGAGCCTGTGAATTTACCTGTTTCTTTTCCACTCTGACACCACGGAGAATTGCGTCACGTGGTTAGAACGCTTCGAGGAAACCGGACCCACACCACGTGATCGCTTACTAATATAGTTCGATATCTTCAGATGAGCGTTTAAGTGCCAGAGTTGGAGATACACAACATAAACAACAAGCTAGTGCGAGCATTACAAACTAGTGATAGTGTTCAAGAGAGATAGCATCATTTAGAACATTAGATATTCTCAGGTTACAGCACTTTACCAAAAATATAAAATAAAAATAATTAGCCTATATTCAAGAAATCAATGTAAAAACACTATTATTTTAAAAGAAATATTGACTTCGGATAGCTTGAAAACAAAACCTATATACAAGAGTACCAGTATGATGAACACGCTAAAAATAATAAGTTTTATTTATAGCTTTTTCTATCAACCCACAAAGGTTTATTCCCCCCACAAAAATAAAACATCGCTAAAATGTATCGCAGCATTACAAAACAATTTAAAGCGCAGAATTTGTTTTAGGGACTTTTAAAGATTTGTTTGGTTTGCACATGGTTCAAAATAACTTAAATGGACTTGTCCTTATTGCCTGTGTATTACGGTAATTTAGCGCTCAAGCATCAATTCGCCGTGTTGAGACGAAGCTAGCGATACTGCGTAATCTCACTCATGATGTCAATTAGCCACAGGAGTTCCTACTTGCTCTGTGTATACTATACATTTTCTTAAAATAGACCCGTTAAAAGCTATAATGGTGACAATAAGGTTTCTGTCTATGTTGGTGTGGCAATAACTTAAGAAAAAGAAGATGAACAGACTTTAGCTAACGAGCTAATGTTGCTATATAACATTTGGTTAGTCGCTTGCTAGCTAGTTGATCGACCTGTAAATAAATCGTTATCACCGGCAGACAGAATGGCAGACCCGCCTTTATCGGGGGTAAATGTAGTTTTAGTCATGGCCTATGGGAGCTTGGTAAGTTTGTCACGGTTCCGTTCAATATTTAATACACGGGTGTGACATTGTGCTAAATGTTGAACCTCCTCGCACGTACCGTTGTGTACAGGTGTTCGTGCTGCTGTTCATCTTCGTTAAAAGGCAGATCATGCGTTTTGCAATGAGATCGCGCCGTGGGCCTCATGCACCTATTGGCCACAATGCACCTAAGGTAAGGGTAATTTTACCAGTGCTAGCTAAATGATCTATTATCACCATAACACAGACGGTTACATTTTGTGCTTTGATTCATTTACAGGGTTTGAAGGAGGAGATAGACTCAGGTCTGTCTAAAGTCCAAGAGATTTGTTATGAACCTCCTCTCCTATCAGAAGAGGACGACAGACTGAGACGATCACAGATTAGTCAGTCCTATTAAGATCAATACAACTTTTCACTTCAAAGTGCTCATGCACTTTAAATCTTAATCTGTAATGTAAACAGAAATTAACCAATGATATTTTTTTAATATCCCAAAGGTTGTTTCAACTACCTGTACAGAATGAAAGCTCTAGATGCCATTCGTGACTCAGGTGAGGTTAGAAATAAGATTTTTGTTACTTTTAAGTTTATGTATTATTATAGTCTCTGCTCTCATTTATATCCAGTGAAACTATGTCCTCCTGTAGAGATGCAGCAGATATTTACTAGAAATCTGTAAAAGTAGCTATTTTCTGCTTGCTTTTTTAACTTTTTTTTTTTTTAATCTTTTTCTGAGTTTAGGAATTCCTCTGCAGGACATCAGTCGCAATCCCAGTGCTTTTACTGGACGCAGCTTCAGGAACTGGCTATTAGAACTGCGCAACTCCCACTCTCTGATCAAGAGCAGCCGCAGCGCTCTCATCGATCGCCTGCTTGAAGGCTATGACAGTGCTCGCCATGGAACTGGGGTGGGTAAAAGTCTGCTTTAACGTGTAATAAGTTGGTTAAGGAAGGAGTGTAATGCACAAATAACGAGCCGTTACAATGATGCATGTTTCAGGTGTTTGGAGAGGCTGAATTTCTTGAATACCAACAGGCTCTCAATGAACTGGTTGACGTGTAAGTAGTGCTGTGCTAGTTTACACATGACGTTTTGTGGGCAACTTCTTAGTGTTTACACTAACAAGCCTTTACAGCTCTCACACAAAATGGCTGGAACTGCATTTTTTCAAAATAAAAGTATGTGTAGACATAATATACGATCAGATAAGAGCAAGTATTCTGGTAAGAATTTGCAGTCGCCTGTAAGTTTTGTGTAAACACGCTGCAAAGGTAAGGGTGCTCATTAGGTAGCAGTCAGAACATAAAGTTTTCTTTGTTCATATTGTTTTATTTTTGTGCTATCCTTTCATTTTACACTGTAAACAGCTCAGTCAACCCTTTTTCCTGTTATGGTCCTCAGTGTGAAGGTCTACTCTAGCAGTACCAGCCTGGACCAGCATCACCAGTCAGCAGCCAAAGACCTGACTGGTTCTCCCATCCGCAGCACACCCTCCACCATCCAGGTAACCTACCTGCCCTCAACGGGCCAGCGCAGCAAAAGACCCAAGCACTTCTTGGAGCTTAAAAGTTTCAAAGATAACTACAACACTCTGGAGAGCACGCTGTGAAACGCTGCTAGGAAGGGTTTGTGAGACCTGTGAGCATGTAGAACTGTAACTGTGTCAGAAGCGAGAATCAAAACAGTGAAGAAGAAAAATGTTTGGGAAGGATTTAATTTTCTTCCTACTGGGGAGACTTTTCATGCACACGGAACACCTAAGGCCTTCGGACGTAGTTTGGACCTAATGGATCATATTCAGAGGACAAATATGATTGTTGCCAACCTGGCAAAGGTTTTATCTTCATACCTGTGAAAACACTTAATAGCTAGTCTGTTTAATTTATTGTAAAGGTGTGAATAGAAATATTTAGCTTTTTATTAAAAGTGTTTGTATGGATGGACAATATTTATATGGACAATCATAATTTATTTAATGTTTGTTTTTGAATTTACATGGACTTGTAAACATTGCTGTGTTGGTATAAAAAGTTTTTCAAACATCTTCTTGTCAGAAACTTTCTTTACATCCACCAGGTGGCGTTATAAGGTAACGGTATAACTTTTCAGCAACGCCTGGCAAGTTGTGAAACTTCAAGAATTTATTTGCACCAGTGTTTTTATTCCTTTCTTTATTATGTTTAAATAGACTTAACACGGGCGAAACTTCACTGTTCACAGTAAATACAGTATAAAAACTCACTATACTGCAACATTGTTTTACAAAAAGGAATTTTGAATCTCATGCAAACATGCATTAAATATATAACATTTTAGCACAAAACAGGCCTGAGCAGAGGCAACGCTTGGCAGAGCACATAAGAAAATAACCTATTTTCTACAATATCCACAAAATCAAACTTTAAATACATTAAATATTACACAAGATCTGACCTACTTTATTGTTGGAGAAATTTGCTTAAGATAAAGGTAATCTTGTCTCGACACAGACATTAATACCTGCATAGCTGCTGTTAATCTTGTTCTGGAAAGCACTGAGGAATCTGACTTTCACCCCAGGGGGAACAGTGTCGAATAGATTACAGGATTAATAGAAGGTGAAAACATGGAGAACACGGTCTATATCTGTACACCTGACCTAAATCACTGAAAATGCTTACATCAGCTGGTTGAAGCAGCTCATTCAGATCCTGCATGAGACGTTCTTGAAGTAAAAAAAAACTTCACTTTTTTTTTCAATTTCTACTCCATCCTGGAGACGTTTTGACAAAGCACAGACATTTCTTGCATTGCACACTATCTCTCCTTGCTTCCTTTTAAGGATTTTTGCTCTTATTGTTTTCTCGAACTGTTTACCAACCGCTTTGACACTCGGAAAATCAACAAAAGATCTCGTAAAAAACAAGTTATTTTAAAGGTGCAAACTAAATCAGCATGCGCCTCCAGATTGCTATGGTAATGGCTTGATACATATTTATTTACACAGTTTATAGTCATTTCTTTGGTCGTTGCTCCACTCAAGACTTGATCTCAATGACCTTGATGAATGGGAGGGCTTTGTTGGTCTGTGTTGTTGGTGTGAGAGGTTTGCTGTAAAAACAAGTAAAATGTAATAGATTATTTGGTAATAGCATAAAAAACACGGACACGATGTCAGCTGAATGATATTACTCATGCGTAATGAGTAGAAGTGGAAATTAAGAGTGAATTCCTCACCTATAAACAATCTCTGGCTTGTTCTCATTTGAGAGGGGTGGAGGGTCCTGGCCAGCCAGTAAGTACTCCATGTGGTCATGCATTTCCTTGTTCTGTAAACAGAAACCAGTTAAAGCAAATAAATTGGGTTTTTGTGGCTTCTTTTTCTGGTGCAATTGTGCAGATTTAATTAGAGTTAATCTAAAAAGGTAAGGTTGAGCTTAACCGTGTTTGTTACAGAACAATAACAATATTATGTCTATTTTTATAGGAAATGTGAAGTTACACCACTAAGTTGCAGGTCAGGATGAGAGTTTCTTCTCAGAAATGATCAAATTTGATGGAGAACTGAATCACTGGAGACGGAAAAGAGATAAATGACTTATAGAGAGTAAATCTGCAACTGAACAGGATAACACAGGTATGGAATGCATATAAATGTCAACATGGAACCAGATCGCTGACTCTAAAGCACATCTGTGAGGCTATGTGCACATGCAGACTGGATGCACATGGTATAAATCCAAGGAAGCTAAAAAAAAGTGTGTTAACTATAAGATCTTGTTATGAACAAGCTGATGTGCTGAAACCTGATTTTCTGCAACATGTTCAAATGATAAGTTCTTTTAAAGACTCAGTTATGAACACTTTATGGATTCATTGTTATTAAGTTTCATGACTTATTTTACAGCACACGCACATTTTCTATAACCTTAGATTGTAACCTTAAGTTACTTTTGTTAATCTGTTTTTGTCCCTTTTTATTTAGCTGAAGTGAACGGATGTGTTTATAGAAACAGATAGAATTCAATGTGTGAACATAAATATGATCCTGAAGGTTTTCAATAAAGTGTCTCTGCATATCATCTATGATGTATAATTAAACCCAATAACCAAAATACAAAGATATGAGACATCAACTTTACTATCTTTCCAATATCTGGCAATCATATTTAGCTTGACTTTATTGTATCTAATCAATATATTTACTTTGCTAAGAGTTCAAAGCAATAACACAGCTGGTAACTTTAGAATCGGATCCACTGTTAGCACCCTTGCTGATCATATGGGTTATCGTATCAGCAAACACAAGACTCATGGCCTTTAAGTTTACTTTAAACATATCAAACTATAAAAGCTTATAGGAAGAAATGCAGTGACAGCTGTAGATGAGTGAAAAAAGGAACCAGATTTTTATTTGTTATCTTTTCTGAAAGCAGAATAAGAGAAAGCTGACCTCAGCTTCCAGGAAAGCCACCTTTTCCTCCAAGTCTCCGATGACTCGGTCCCGGTCTTGTAGGATAATCCGGGAGTTCTGCAGCTGTTCCAGATGAAACAAGCAAAAAATGGGAGATGCTCATGAAAAACACGGCTCACATTTCTACTCCTAGCAGATAAAGCATCACCAGGAGGTTTTATTTTATTTCTGGCAGATTCCTTTTCATTCTAGTATCTGCCTCGTTGATGGCTTCCTGTGTGTGTGTGTGTGTGTGTGTGTG
>JBAMIG010000018.1:14667980-14678599 GCA_037177335.1 Kiunga ballochi
AAAAAAAAAACACAAGTTAACTACACAGATAAGAAGAAACAACAAAATCAGAAAAATGCTACATATGGTTGCTTTTTTTATTGTAGACAAGCTCCAAAATCTTTTTAAATGTATGTTAAAATCTTTTGGGAAGCTTACAAAGTTCTGCGCATCATGTCAAAAGATACTTGCTTGATAAAATCATCTTTAATTACAGCCTTATTTATAATCCCAAGATGAAATAACATCTTGAGAATACTATTAAACAATCATAACGAACAAACGTATCTGCCAAGAAATGTGCTCACAAACTAGATTTAATGTTCTCTGATGGGAATGTAGAGAGGAAGATGCGGGCACAGGCAAGCGTGTGAAATACTACTCATAACATTATAACAGCAGCAGCCTCAAGACAAAACACCAAACAATAACTTGAAGTGAAAATTCAGAAAATTGCTTTTAAGGCATTTAAATAAAGACGTGCATGTGAATCTAATCTGATACATGAAGCCACTTTAGAACTAAGGTGGGTTACGGTACGCTTCCAAGAGAAAGTTTGCCTGCAAGGATAAACAGTGCTACAGTACAGTGTGTTTGATTGTCTTCGGTAGCAAGTGTTCAACACAGAGTAAAAATAAAGGCTCAATTTAAATAGCCAAAACGTATCACATTCAACAGGTAAAAAACAAACAAAAACCATTACAGTAATCACTTTCAACACATGGACTGGCCTGGAGGGCTAACGACATTGACACTTATAACTTAACATGCACAAGCAAACACATATTTGCAACTATGGTTTTTTTTGTTTGAGGAGTAAAATCTATAGAAAAAACTATGTTTGATCAAACGCACACAGCGAAGAGTCTTTTTAAAAGCGTGATGCAAGTTTAAGCATGTGGAGCGTCACCTCGCTGCTGTAATTTATCTTTTCACATAATTTTAAAAAAGATCAGCTGTGAGGAAATCTTATTTGCAACAAAAGTGTAAAAAAAATTTATTAAAAAATAAAAGCCAGGGCACAGAAACAGACACCTTCACTTGTTTTTTGGTACTTTCTTGTTGCCATCTTCCTCTAGCTGTTAGGCGTCTGTAGGTGACTCTCATTCAGGATGGAGTTGATGTTGCTGTCATAGAAACCATCCTCTTCCTCAGAGCTTAAAGTGGAGGAGCCCAAAGCTGTGCGATGTGCCTGCTGTGACCTCCGCCTGACATGATGCAAGCAACAGACACTCCATTAACCATGTTTCAGATTTCCAGATATGCAAACAGTGCAGCTTAGTATTGATAGTAACTAAAGAGTGCCACCTAGTGTAAAAAACACTCTCCTTTCATATGGAAACATTTCTACATATCAATCCTTTTGCAAGTAAATAAAGTCTTACTTTAGTTCACTCTCTAATGCTGTGACTTTGGCCTGTAGTGCTTCCTGGAGCTCCTGCTGCTCTTCCAAGTCCCTGAGGACCTTACGGCGGACTCCCTCCAAGCGTTCAACCTCTCCCTCGCTCTCGTCCACTTTCCTCTTGAGGGTTTTAACCCGCAGGGAGAGCTGGGGAGGGACAGGAAGAGGAAGGGGGTTAGAGGGGAACAAAGGGAGGTCACAAATGAAGGTATTGGCTACGATGGAGCACAGGCAGACAGGCAGGGGTTAAGGAAAGGCATTGGTTTGATGGGGCTTGTTAGGATGCAGGTAAGGCAGTAAAGGATGCGGCGACAGAAAGGACAGGCGTTGACAGGTCAGGAAGCCTACTGGCAACAAAGTGAGGTTGGGTTTGGGTCAGGAAGAGAGTGGTTAAGATTAGTGTTATATAAAAATGCAAATGCAAAAAATGCAAATAATTGGTGTTTAAATGATCTTCATGCTTAAACAGAAATGTTAACTCGCATCACAAAAGTGATGTGTGAGTCATTAGCTTCTAACATCACAGCTACTATAAAAACACGAGTGTTTAATCATCAAACACAGGCAGTAACATGCGTGCAAATCCTTTCATTCACCTGATCTCTCTGCTCAACATATTGGCTTCTCTCCTGGTCCAATGTTGCATTAAGCTCCTTTAGTTTCCTCTCCACCCGTCTCTGAGATGCCTGAATGCTGGCTTTCTCCCTGTAATGTTAATTCATTGTTACACCTCTACAGCGCTTTAAACATGCTTACTTTCATGAAGAAATGCATCACGCAGGTTTGTCCTAATGCGTCAGCTTTTATTAGAGAAGTTTTTTTACAAGTTCATGAGATGTTTTTAGATTTAGAGCAGCCAAATAAAGATCTACAATATCAACGCTTGTTCCTGTTTAGAAAATAAAAAAGGATTTTAAACTATTTATAATTGTTTTACAATATTAAAACAATATTCTGATTTTAACTTAGTTTGCTTTATATAAATTATTTATTATTTTATTTTATTAAAACAGGAAGTTTAAGTTTTTTCTTATTTAGGAAAGACTAAATAGTTTTCATGGGATATCAATTTTTCCTTATTATATTTATTATTAATTCTTGCTTTTGTAATAAATGACACTACAAAAAAGATGAGTTGTTCAAGTTAAACACCAAAGAGAAAACTTATTTAAAACTGCAATGACTATAACTAATTAATAAGCAGAATTAGGTTACAGATACTAGGCTGTTGGCCGTTTTCTTGTTTAAATTAACACTTGCATTATAAATGTTTTTTTTAATTCAGAACATCAAACCTAAGGAAAACTTCTAAATCTATCTTTTTGCATGTGTAACATTAAAGTTTCATTTTGGGAGGAGAATAT
Organism: Kiunga ballochi; assembly: GCA_037177335.1. NCBI lineage: Eukaryota > Metazoa > Chordata > Actinopteri > Atheriniformes > Pseudomugilidae > Kiunga > Kiunga ballochi. Next base: position 14,670,726 of record JBAMIG010000018.1, read on the forward strand.
AACACAAAGCGAAACATACAAGTGGATCTTCGAGGAAGAGCATGACCCAATAAACGATGCTCGGCTCTGTGGAGGCATCACAGATGATCACCACATGAGGAAACAGCTACAATAAGCAGCACTAATCAATGTAAATCCTAAATATACTTTTACCAAGTTACTTTATCAGGCCCAAACTAGCTATGCTCATATTGTATCATTTATATTTTTATCAAGGTAAAGACTTTATTTTTATTGTGCAGACTTTCAATGAGTTTTAATGTATAAATTTAGAAATGATCCTAACATTTTAGATTATCTCTCAGAACTGTGCCTTAGTGTCCTACACAAATATTGTTGCATACTTGGGACCTAGTCACACAAAGTTAGTATTCATCTCAGATCAGTATTTAGCTCTTTTTTCATGTTTTATCCTCATCCACAGTTAAATTAAATAAAAAAAAAAAACTCTATAATGAGCCCACATGAGGTTTAAACTTGTGCTTCTTCTTCTTGTTATTTATCATTATTAGTTTAAAACTTTTAAGGGAAATAAAAAAACAACAATATATTGCTTCACAACCCAATAGTGGCTTAAAGTATGAAGCAGATTTGTGTGTTTTCTATGCTGTGACAGTTTTCTTACCATTAAATTGTAGTAAAGAATATTCACAATTTATCAATATGTGACGATATATTGCATCACTACACTTGTATTGTGGTACTTATTGTAACACAAGACTCTTGCAAACACACAGCCCAGCTTAAAAAGGCAAGGCTATTCTTTAAAATATCTACCTTTCTTCACTGCGAAGTTTTTCCTCCAACTCATGAATCTTGTTTTCCAGCAGGGTGACTCCGGCAGAGGGTCGAGTTTGTCCCTCCATGTCTGCCACGCGAGACTTCCACTCCTTTATCTAAGAGGGTTAGAGACATCATAACATTGTCAAACCGCAGCCTTTCCAAAAAGCTGCTTATAGGGTCTTTGCTGCAACTGGGGACGTACCTGTCGCTCCAGCGCGCTCTTGTCCATCTCCAAGTCGTGTCTCGCTGAACGCTCCTGCATCAGTTCGGAACGAAGTAGGTCCACCTGTGAGGAGAGACGATGAGGTGGAAGAAAAGAACCAGTCAGTAAGCTGTTCAGACCATCATGCTTCCTGCTCATTTGCTTGTGTATCCAAATGAAGTGTCGCACCTGATCTCTGGTTCGGGTTACGCGATCGTTCAAAAGCTCTCCACTACTCTTCTCCTCATCCAGCTCAATCTCCAGTGTTTTAATCTTATCCTGTGAAGACATATTTCCCTTTTTAATGAGCCCATCTCATCAACCATCAGTCTTACCCACATGACCCCCATGACCCTTTAAACCCTTGTTGTATGGGTGAACACCATTTGCTGACCCGTTACGGCATGCCGGATTTAGACCCGGCTATCTTTACACTCCCCTGGTCGTGAACTTTGACCGTAGAAATCTCACCTCCAGACCTCTGATCTCTCGGGTGCGATCAGTGTGTGTGCTCCTCTCTGATTCTAGTTCGCTCTCCAAGTGCTTCAGGCGGTTGTTGAGGAGGTCTCTCTCCAGCTGAGCACTGTCGCGCTCTTCGCTGCACAAAAGCAGCTCCTTTTTCAGACGTGAAACCTGGAAATCAGTTAGAAGGAGATCAGTTATTAGTCTTTTGCCATTTTTCCCAAAAGTGAGACACTTACACACGTCCAATATATATATATACATATATATATTTATATATTTCCATTTTTCATCTGGGACTTTAAGCAGTTTGCATTTAAATTATTTTCAGTAAAAAGGATTCGGTTTTCCCTGTGGAGCATTTGAGAGTCATTCTATCTAATGTTTGCATGGCACTAGTCATGAATTTGGACACTATCGCATTATATTTTATAGAGAAGTGTATCAAAACCATTGATTAATACTGTATTTGAGTCTTGATTGAAGCTTTTGATCCACACAGAGACAAACATGAGTCTTGAGGTGGAAATCATTGCATGTTGTCTGACTGTCTCCAGGGAGGAAATGAACTCTAGTAAAGAAAAACTGGAAGTGTAGATCTGTGTTTCAATACAAACTTAAGGCTGCTTTTTTTTGCCAGTCATTAATGCTAATAACTGTGATGAACTGGTGACCAGTCCAGAGTTTATCCCATCTGAATTGGATGAAGTGGTATGGAAAATAAGACAGGCTTCCCCTGACTACATGCTGAAGTGTCCTCGGGCAAGACACTAAACCCCAACTAGCCCCCTTGTGTGCCTATCTGGGTGTGAGTGTGAATGGGTGAATGTGCTATAGTGTGGTTGAATAGCGCTATATAAGTCCGTTTACCTAAGAGAGAAACTTTGAGAAAGTTAGAGCTTAGAATTAAACCACGAGAGGAAATTTATCCTGAACACCCAGAAGAACACAAACTGAATGATATAAGAAAAGATCGACACAAACTTGAACAAAATCATAGATAAATAAAAACAAAATACACAATTCCTGGTTCGGGTCGCCTTGAGGCGGTGGGATGAGGTCGCTGATGGAGGTTTGAGAGGTAGTCATGAGCCCTGCGGCAGGTGGCCTGTGCACCCTGGGTGGGCTGTGTAAGGGTCCTGGGAGAGGGTGTCGGCCCGGACTTGCCGCTGGGATAGTGGCTTGGTCCATATTTGTTGTGACCCCAGAATCAAGGGTGTGGGGAAGTAAATGTGTGTGTGGTGCAGGGTTTGTGTTAAGAGTGTGATTTTGCACATGTGTGGGTTAATATGTGTGTGAGGGGTCCGTGTATTAGCTTTTTTTGTGTGTGCTTCAGAGTTGAGGCAAAAAACATAGTTGTTTTATTTATTTATTTATTAACTATAATACTTTGCTTGTTTATCTCTGATGCTCCTGGCGCTTCCTGATATTTTTTTTCCTGTGGGGAGAAATCCTTTATGTTTCTGTACAGGTGTGGTGGATGGTATAGGGCCTGTGGTTGGATTGCAGTGCTTTCTTTGTGGTGTGTTTCTGTCCCCTCTTTGTTTTCTCTTAGTTTTCCTTTTATTCTTGTTTCGCACAAAAGATGAAAAACAAACAACTAAAATCTTGCATTTAAAAAAGTAATAATAAAAAAATATAAATATAGGATTAAAGTGGCTTTGGATTTTATTCTACACGAAGCTTTCAATCCTTTGCTTTCACCTCACCTCTTCCTGCTGGGTCTTCAGGCTGCTCTGAGCCCTCTGCAGCTCAGCCAATCGGTCTTTGCTGTTGCGTTGCGCCTCCTGCAAGTCCTTTCTTGAGCGGTCCCTGAACTCATCAAGTTGTGTCTGCAGGGAAGCCACGGACTGACGAGAATCTCCCATTAACACCTCCATCTTAAGGAACGGCAGTCATAAAAAGAGAAGCAGAGGTGATGACATGCATGCATCAACAAAACCGAGACCTTTGCATAACCCTCTCACACCTCTTTGTTAATCTTCTCAAGCGCTCGGTCCAGCAGCCTCTTCTGCTCCTCCAGGTCACTTTTGCCTCTTTTTAAAGCTTCCCGTTCCAGGTCCCTCTCCTCCAGCCGCATGACCAGCTCATCCCTCTCTCTGCTCAGGCGGCTGGCGCCTCTTTTGGCCTCCTCCAGCTGAGCCTTCAGAGAGCGGTTTTCATCCTCCATGGCTTCCAGCTCTTCTTCAGCCTCCGAGCTCCGCGGCATACTGGATTGAAGCTTCATCTAGAAATGACGAAATATGATGATAAACATGAGCAAATAGGAGAATGGCTTATTTAATAATTTACAAACATACAAAGGTGAAAAAACAGCATTTCTAAGTCTCTAACAAAGCGAACACATGTCCAGTTGTTTGGTTATCTCTGCTGGGAATGTAAATGGAAGATAATGCAGGTTCCAAATTTTAATCTGACACATGTATTTGAAACTTCTCTGTCAATGACAACTACAGACCAAGTCAGCTGAATTTGCATCTTCTTTACATGACTCGTTCTCATTAAACCCATACAGCCCTTTGAAACATCTGTAATACACTGCTGTACCAATAAACACAAAAGACAACAAACATTTTGTGTGAATTAATCTCTGAGGGATTTTCTCTGAGTTTACGTGAGATTTTCCGGGATTTACTTCACATTTCTTGTTTTTAAAATAGTGTTTGTGTGGGTGGACAGCTCTTTTGTTTTTGTACAGTATTGGTGCTTACATAATGTGTGTGTGTGTGCACAGTATATTTATTTCCAGTGCAGTACCATGCGGGCCAGTCTCTCTCTGAGGCGAGTGTTTGCTTCCTGCAGTTCCAGGTTGGTGTTGTGGTCCACCACTGTCTTTCCTGTAGAGCCAGATGACGCCTGTGGAGAAAAGATCAGGAAACAATATCGCTCAATATTTTAACAGTGTTCCTTTTATGATTTTTGTTGTTTTCGCCATGCAGAAACTTTCATCTCTTTGCTTTTTGCACATCAAATTATGCAAGTGGTGTTTCTTTTATCACTCATATCTTCAAAGTTGTTTATTTTCCACAGAGCCTAGAAAGTGCTTCACCTCCTTTGCCCTCTCGTGTGCCTTTTCCAGCTCAGCCTTGTCTTTTTGCATTTGCTCCTTCAGCTTGGTGATCTCAGACTGAAGCTCGGCTTCCTTCTCTCCGCTCGCTTTCTTAAGAGCTTTGAGTGCCTCATTTTTGTCGCTAAGCTCATTCTTTTGTTTGTCCAGATCGGCTCGAGTTCGCTTCAGATCGCCATGGCAACGCTGAAGCTCCTTAGGATAAGTAATCAGAGATGAATACTGTGTGTGAATAAGAGGAATGTGCCAAGCTGCATAACATTGTGATGATATGATATGAGCAAAACCCAAAATCACAGTTCTGTAAAGCATTTTTTTGCTTTCAAAACAACAACAAAAACACTTTAAAAACAACAAAATCCAACCCCTGCTTTTCACCCACACAGAGAGAATAATGGCCCAGCTTCATGACTTCAGCATGAACTACCTCAGTTAAAGAACGATTATCGTCAGATGCAGGCGTTTCTTTCTTCAGGGAAAGCAGTGAACCCTTAAGATCCTTTAGCGTTCCCTCCAAATTTTCCTTCTCCAAATGAGACATTTTCAACCTGTGGAAAGAAGGCAGCTCTTCAGTAAGACAAAACAACCTGAGAAGCTGTGTGAAATACCCTGTTGCAAGCATAGTGTAAAACACTGTTCAGCCACAGCATTAAAACCACTGATACATAAAACAAACATTGTCAAATTAAGCTATTTATAAGTTTCACATCTTTGCCTCTTTAAAAGCCCTAATGGCTCTACTGTAATGGTTAAAGAACCTGTGGTGTGTTCTCATTATGAAGTCCTGGCCACTGGATGCCAAGATTTATTGATGCACATGAGGAATGAATGCTGTACAAATTCCCTCAGTGGTGCTTCTGCAGCAGAGGCTGCTGAAAGTCTTCATGCTGGCTATAATAAGACAGTCGTCTGAATACACAATGCATGCAGACATCTCTACACAACCATGTTTAATTGGATTGGATGTGCAAGTGTTGAAAATGAGCCTAAAAGCATTTGAAGGAGCCCATTGTGCACAAAATAATGAAACAGAGACCCTCCCAAGATCTAACTCCAGGTAATATTGGTGTCTTTTAACAAACTCCGGGACTTAAAGAATCCACAGCTGAGCTTTCAGTGCATGCTAACATGCTACATGTCCATGGCTACAGACCCAAATGACTCACTGAAGGGTAAATCAGGTATTATTTTAAAATAAGTAAAATGAATATTTAAAGACTGGTTTTAATCTCATGGCTGCTTGCTGTTAGATCAGCTACACCAACCAGAATGACAAATAAAACACAAGAATGTAAAACTAAAGCTCTAATCAGGCCACAAACACAATATTTAACATTAGTCCTACACTTAGGCACAGGATTTCAAACTACTCATCAGTATCTTCAAATAAACTGAGGAAATCAAATCAATGCAGAGAGCTTTACTTGAATGATTCTTGATCAATATAATTGAGTTTTATAATCAGCAGACAGTTGTTAGTAAAGGGTGACTGATCTAATGATGAAAGCAGACATCATTAGACACCAAATCCACTCTGACACCTATCAGGTGAATTTCAGGGAATGAATCTTGGGGTGTGATCAAAAACCACGCTAAATCGACTCAAAGCAAACCGAGCGAGACTGAGCCGTCTCTCTCACGCTGGGCTGCTGGAGCGCTTCCTGTTCCTGCCAAAGGAGAGTCAAGTGAGAGTGCATTTATTAAAACGAATACATGAGGAGTACAACAGACCCAAGTCAGCTTTTACTGAAGTTTCCAGAAGGGAGACACAGCTGATGCCTGATGAAGATTAGAAGATGATACTGAAGAGTTGTGAGCTAATGCTGCTAAAGCTCATACACACTGCGTGTTGTTGTGAGGGGATAGTTTCATATGTTGTAATGAAATAAGCTTCTAGCAGATGTCTATCTTGAGAATAATTTAAGTTAGTCTTTGAACTCTTTTTTTTTTAATTACATCTTTGAAGATACTGCATGCTAGTCCAAGCACACCACTGATTAATGCAACCTCATTTCTTGCAAAACATCATTTTAAAAAGGTCCCAAAATGAAGTGCCAGCTGTTTTTTTTTTCAAGCTCAGTGGTTAAATATGAAATATGCTTTGTTTTTGGTGGCTGGCTAATGAGGTGTTGTGCCACTGAAAGCTTCTTAAATGTGTCCTTGCTGATTTTTTTTCCATTATTAAAGCTTTTAATAATAGGAGTAACATGTATTGATACTAACTCCTCCTTAGTGCTGTGCAGCTCCTGGATGGTGGCCTCCAGTTCTGTCCTCCAGTTGTCTTCCTGATCTCTGAAACCCTCCAGGTCTTCCTCCATCTTCAGCATCGAGGCGTTCACTTTCTCCCGCTCCTCCTCGATCTTCTCCTGGGACTGATCCAACACAAAAACACATCATTTCAGATTTAATGGAGACAGTTTGAAATATCTGAGCCTTCCCATTCATCACGATTTGTTAAACAGCAGTTCAGACTTATAAATCAATCACTTTTCCACTCAAAATGCTGGTTTCTGCTCGAGTCCTGAATGAGTAAAAGGCCACATCTTTCAGCTTCTATCCTCACCAACCTATAAGAAATTCTTCTACATGTCACAAACACGATCAAATGTGCAAGATTAATCATGCTGCTGTCATTACATGCAGCAATTCAGCTACTTTACACTTCCTGGTGCCAGATAAATCCCCTCATCAAAAGCAACTGTGAATGTGTCTACCAGCTTCCTGCTCTCAGGCTGCCAGTTGCTTTTTCTCTGACACAGCTGTTACCCTTTCTGCAGCCTGCATAATGATGTATATCTCTATATTCCTCTAGGTTTTCTCCACACCGGATCCCGGAGTACTCCAAAAATATCTCAACAGTATAAACTGTACAACAGAAAGTCAAACTTTTAGGCTTTTCCATGGCAATCAGAAGTAAGATTTTTTGTTTTTGACCTGACCTTCTTTGTACCCTAACTCGTTGTTTGCATGCTGACTGTATACTACATAGAATATAATGGCAGGACAATGCATGAGTATAAAATTGGCATAAACGACATCAAAGCCAGAGGAAATATGACCTAAATAAGTCATGCAGGACACAAAAGGAATATCAAATTAAATGAACTTTCTTCTGCAACTAAATACAAGTGAAGATGTTTGGCTTCTTTTTAGTTAATCAAATCTGATCGCTGAAGCAGAAAAGTGTTGAATTAAAGCAAATAAATGCTCAAACAGATTTATTAAAAAATATTGTTTTAATCAACTATTTCTTTTGCTGCAACATTCACTCATGCCTGATTTGGTCTCCATTTAGGACAGATGAAATAAAAAAAAAATTGTTTTGTCAACATTTCCAGTTTAACTGAATTATACATATAA
>JBAMIG010000018.1:14685637-14702573 GCA_037177335.1 Kiunga ballochi
TATATAGTGCTCATTAGCTTCCCATCTTTGTTTCTTACAGGCTTTTTTGCAATAGCTGGAGGTGTGTCCCTGGCAACAAACTCGGGTGACTTGAAGCTTGCCCGCAGGGCCTCAGGTGCTGTCACCTTGGCAAACGGTTTAGGACTCTTCCCCAGGCTACTTGCTGGAGCAGATGACTTGAGTAAATGTGTCGATGTAGAGACAGTAACAGTGCTGGGATTCGGGATGGGAGATGTGGATGAAGGAAGAGAAACATCTGGCTCTGCATCTTTTCTGGCATCAAGACTTCTAGACCTCCTGCGTTCATCAAACTGAAGCCGCTGCCTTGCCCCGGAGCGACCCCGGGTCTGTAGGGTGTTCGTTGGGGCTCCACTGTTGAACTTGCTGATAAGCTTATTGATTGGAGCCAGAGACTTGGTGTCGATCTCTGGGGTGGGTTCGCAGACAGTTGATGAAGGAGGTTCTGGGAAAGAGGAAGAAGAGGAATTTGTACCTTGTTTCTTCCCACTAAATCTCCCCAGAGAGCTAGTGAAGCCAGAGCCAGAGCCTGTTTGATTATTCCTTCTGGGTCCCTCAGTATTAAATTTAACTGGTTTCAGTCCAGCTTCATTATATTCTTCCATACTGGTTGGCTGTTTCTTTTTCTCCGTTTCATTGGGTGTCGCTTTGAGTTGGGTTTCGGCTTTTGGTATTTCCAGCTGTCTTTCCCTTCCAGCACCACTTTCCTCCTCCCCTTGTGTCCCTGCTTGACCATCCCCAGGAGGTCTTCTAAGAGGGCTCCCAAAAATTTCCCCGTCCCCATCCTCCTCCTCTGCCGGAGAAACGGGCGAACGTGGTGGATTCACAACAGTTCTGAAGGGGTTTGCAAGTTCTTCTGGTTCTTTATAAAGTCTGGGAACACTGTTGTATGGTGAAGGAGGTCCTGAAGTGGGGGTGGGCGTATTGAGCTGAACTCCATACGAGTCACCTTTCTCCCCATCTTTCAGGACTACATAGGGCTGCCCAGAGATTCCCTGAACCCGAACAGCGACACCATATTTACTGGGAGAAGGAGCTGCACTGTTGTTTCCTTTGGATTTATCTGGGTAACCTCCCCCTGTGTCATGGAGGTCTTTTATGAAGCGGATCTGAACACCATAGTCCACGAGTGGCTTCTTGTCGGTGGAGAGAGCGCTCATATTTGCGTCCCGTTTCTGTGCAAGCAAAGGAGGAAAATATCAGTGATGCAAATCAGGTGATGCAGTCAAACAAGGAACACTTGGTGTTTCACACAATCATTTCTTTTTAATTTGTTTCACAAGCGACATGCTGGGCATTAAACTCTTGTGGCTTTATTTTTTTGTGTATTTCTGTGTAAACAGACTTCTTCTTCTTGCACGCAGAATATGCTAAAATATCCGATTACTGGTGGATCATGATAAAATGATCATCTTTTCTTGTGGTTCTGTGGGCTAAATTACTTCTTGGCCAGAACGGTTTGTATTCATGTCCTGCCAAAATATGCTACTGGGGCACTTAGAATCTCTTTCTACATGCTGAGGCCTACTTTTGTCAAAGGGTGTGGACATGAACAAAGAGTAAAGTAAAATAAAAACCCTTAATATTCACAAGATGTGTGGCATTGTAGTAAAATTTTGATATGAAGAAAAAAGGTTATACTTTTAGTTTTAATTATGAATTAATAATGAGGTCAGGAGGAGTATAACTCAGTCTGTAGTGAGAATAAGCATGATGTCAGGGTAGGTTTTCTAAATCTGAGAAAATAGTCACCAGTGTTACTTAGATTAAATATTTATACAACACCCAGATGTTCAAAATGAGAGCGTTCAATTTGAAAGGCACGTCCAGCCAAAGAAAACTGAACATTAGCACACATACATAATTTAGGGTTTAGATCACTCATTTTGGTGTGCCCTTGACTATAAATACAACAGGAAAAAGCTCCTTTTTTTTTATTAAAGAAGGAATTAACAGGATGTGTGTGACCGTTCATGTTGGTCCTGTGATGGAACAGCAACCTGTCGCTGCTTCAGGAAGAAGCTCCAGCTTTGTGCAACCCTTCATAGGAAGAAGTGGAACAGATAATGGATGTAGAGAAGGATCACCATGAATTCTGCATGTCAATTATGCCATAAAACATGACTCCTTCTTTGCATATTTAAACTTAACATACCAGAAAACGTGTAATAATAAAGACCCTATATAATAAGAAACCACTGGTATTGTTGTCATGGTAACTTATTTATTTTTGGTCATCTTCTTAAAAAATGTCAATACTGTCAAAAAACATCACAATCATTTAATCGAGTTGGTTGAAATAATGATAAGTAAATAATAACGTCAAAGATAGAATATATGAAATTATCAGGAAAAAGTTTGTATGCACAATTTTTGATAATATTCTCGATCCATTTAATCAATGCCAAAACCAAAACCAGTGCCTCCCTTTTTTTTAACAACCCGTTCTTTTTACAAAGAACATCAAATATCTGGTTGTTGAATTAAAAATGTCACCACTAAAATCATCTATTTAAGTCTAACTCAATGCAGCACTGTATCATACATACAATGCATTAAAAATGTTACATATATAAGCACTTAAAACACATTAAAGCAATACACACACTGTTGCAATGAACATATTTTCTCCGCAAGGTAAAGAACTACCTTATTAAAGAAAAAAACACTAAAAAACAACTAGCATTGGATTTCTGCTTTTATATGTTGATAAATAAAACAAAATCATGTGTATTGGTGTAAAGAGAACCATATAGGTGCACATCTGGAAAGCTGGAAGCAGGTGTGTTTTGAATAATTATTTAGCTTGCTTAGGAAATGATTCATTTGTATGTAACATATTCAATTTTAAATTATCAAGAAAATCTAATGATCTCTCAGCATGAGCATACTCTGAAATGAAAATGAGAGGGTGAATGCCCCTCCCATTGTCTAGGCTATGTGGAGCATTAAACACCGAGGGCAATGTCAGGAATGGCCCCCCTCCTTTTTTTCTGCTGTTGCCAGTCTTCCCAGTCACTAAACTTCAGAGGCAAGCCACTCAGGCGTGGACTGTTTGCTTTGAGCTGGACACACACACACACACACCTGCAGTGCATATCTCAACATGCTGCAGCGGATCTAATAATCAGCCCTCTTTTTTGTATCTCAGCAAGCAGCAAGTGCTACAATATGAGGAATCAGGCTGCGACTGCAGTTGCATCATTATATAAAAGTACTTGTTTTGCATACAGTTTAGGCTCTGTCGATGTTTATTTTTGCTTCCCATACACATCATTGTCCTTCATGTGTCTTTCCTTTGTCCGAGCTTGCACAGATGTAACTTTCAGTGGAAGTAAAACATAACCAAATGACTACTGGTTATAGAGTAACACGCAGACCCTTAAGCAGTAATGAAGTTAGCTCACTGGATCAAAGTCAGACTTTGGCTTTTCTAAAAAACATTCTTTGGATTCCAGACGCTCTCTTTTGAATTTGCGCGTGGTTTGCATTTGTAAAGCAAGAACCGACCAAAAAATCTGGGGCAGCATCAAGTGTAAGGCATAAACATGTGGAAAACTGTCCATATGAACCGAAGCTAAACAGAAGAGGCTCATTACAGCACAGCAAGACTGAGGGTAAAATAAAAAGACTGCACAAAACTAAATATATTCTTCTATCCCAATATCATGTTATGCAACTGGAGAAAGTGTTGCACATTAAAATAATGGCATAAAGGTTTAGAGTGGCTCATCGCTGAGCTCTGTCAGAGCCAGTTTAAAATAAAGATGATATGAATGTTGATACAAACATGTAAATTTGTCTCTTAAATAAATGATGAGCCCAAAAAACAAAAACAAAGCCCAGTAGTTGTTCAACAACCAGTAGCTTTGCAGTGTTTGGTGACAACTGGTTCACCTTTCAAGCTCTTTTTCTCACTTGTGACAAGGAAAGGCTGTGTCAACAGAAGACAGGAATGTCACCAAACTGGACAATCAATCCCCATTTGTTCCATTTGTCTAACCCAACAAGCTGATCTCTCTTTTTTTTTTTATATAGATCCGCTCATTTATTTTTGCTCCTCATCTCAAAGCTCGTCTCATAGTTTCTCAAACCAGGCATCTGATCAGAGATCAGAGATGTTGCAGAGGCAGATAGTGATAAGGTGTGACGTGACATAACGTAAAAAAATGTTCTTTAAGCTTAACTTACTTTGTATTTTTGAATTGGATTTGAAATTGTGCCTGTTTCTTTTTACTTGGTGGCAATAAAAACAAACAAAAATAAAAAGAAGCATTCACAAAATTGAGAAAATACATAAAATCCAACTATAATAAAAAACCCACACTAAATAACTAGCTGTGTGCTTTGAGAACATAGCAGCAACATGGTAATCCACTTGTTACGGTTGCTGTTTAATAACAGGACAAAGTCAGCTTGTAAAGTGGGCAGAAATTTCAGGTTAACTCTATTTCTTAAGGGTCAAAGTAGCATCATGGATGTAAACTTTTTATTTTCTGTCAACAAATAAAACACAAAGGAAGAGGTGACATTATTTAGAGAATCTAACGCATAAAAATTACTATAAACCAAACGCAATACAATGATATTTCTAACTGCATGGTCCATTAAAGTGGGGTAACCATCTGAAGCACCTGTGTGCGCTCATTATTGCGTCACACCCACCTATCCGGTCAGTCAGTTTCGGTGTGCGTCGAAACCGCAGGATTATTTGCACCAGACACGAGCGGAACAACAAGATAAACAGCTGATGCACCTGCCTCCCAAGGAGAGGCCGTCGCATCCTTACTAAAGCAGCTCTAACAACCCTTATATCCTCTTTAGACAGACAGATCCGATTAGACACCGCGGAGTGCGCGCACAGGCTACAGACTGAAACGGAGCTCTTTGCAAACACGCATGATCAAGCGAAAGAAGTCTAAAGTGCTTATTTAAGCTAAACCAGCCCGTGAAAAAACTGCAGATGATTGATAAATTGTACTTTTCACACTTACCAGTAAAGTAACCGCGCAGTCGTAAGGAAACGTGAGTATGGAGCGCTGTAGAGTATATTTGTTACTGCACCGGCGCAGACTATCCAATTTAGAGACGTTTTCCTTTATCAGTTGTCCGACAATGTGTCATTCCGTAAAAAACAGCAGGTCTGAGGTGATGGTGAAGATATTACAATGAACTGGGGACATGGAGAATATTACCACCGCTTCCAGTGGAACCTGTTGCCAGCACATCAGACAGCAGTAGCCCCGCCTTACAATCCATCTCATTGGTGGGAATCGCTCTGGGGGCGTGGCCTGTTGCGGTATCACGTTCATCTCTGTAAACTACAGGTACACAATGCAACCACTGTGCGACCTTCTTCAAAAATGCACATTGTAATAAAACGCGGGATATTTAGTATCAAGGCTGTTATTATTCCTATTTTCAGGTAACAACACTCAAATCCAATGAAAGTCAGATCATTCAGGAAAAAATTTCTGTTTTAATTCTAGTTAAAACTTTAGACTTTGCAAAAGAAAAGAAATTAGAATTTGTTTAATTACTTCTCCCCCTAAATAAATGCTGACTGGTGTCACTTATGGTTAGATTCCTGATTTTGTCTTCTTTAATACGTGTTAGAAACGGTAAGGATTGTGCTTTTGAAAAAAAAAGAGCATCAAAGCTAAATGTGTGGATAGTACACCTAAAAATGTGCCAAAACATCCTGCTATATTTCCTCTGCTTTTTTTTCTAATTTCTCTGTGAAAAGAATGATACCACTACTCAATGTAATAAAACAAAACCAAAAACACACATTGGCCGTTTCTCCAATTTCATTTTGTGCCGTCAGCTATCTCAGTGTGGAAGATCCCTACACAGCCACACCAGTTTCGCAACTCCTCCTTATACTGGTCATAATTTACTGTCAATTGCATCCCAGTCTTCAACCAGCTGGAAGATCTACCCATATGCTTGTGTTGGTGATTAGCATGTACAGCATGCTGTAGCGGATACCATGAGGTCTTTGCTCACAGCAAGCCATTTCATCCTCTCTACTCCCAAATTGTGAAGGTACGTCGTGAGGAAGAGCGTTGTCATCCTGGAGGATGGTTTTAGGTCCTGCAACCTGAAAATACAGCATCACAACTAGCTTGTTTAGCTGCGTTAAGCCTCACTGTATTACTCAAGTTTTCCAAATCAAATTCTATTGCTTAGTTTGGTTACATGGTTTGTTTTAAACAGGGAAAATTATTTTAATCAATTTAATTTCTGGAGCAATTAAACCTTTCAGTTATGCATAACACAGAAATTTAATAATGGTATTTTTTTTTCAAAAGCAAATTCATTTGAAGCCTCAACATCTTTCATCATTTAAAGCGGAAATCATCAACTCCAGGCCTTGAGCTCCATCATATATAGGTATTAGTTTCCTGGTTATGACAAACCAAACTCACATCAATGGCTTATTAACAGGTTTGCACAGAAGTGTATAAGTAGCTGGAAAGCATTTTCATTTGAATCAGGCATATTGTGCCAGTGAAAACCTAAGACATGCAGACAGTAGCGCTGGAGATGGTGACTATCACCAGCACAAAGCTTTAAACCAAACCAAATGAAAGATTCCTAATAAGCCAAAAGACTTTCCTGAAAATGATCGATTTAAATGACAAGCCGTATGTATTGATAGGAGACGCATCTCAGTTTTTTCCCCAAATTAAACCTTCACTCAAGTCTTAGCTCTAAACACCGAGCTGAAATCCTTTCCGTTATGATAAAAGTACAAATCTAACATGTTTCCGATCCCCTTTTTACTCTTAGCAAACACATTTTTTAAAAGTTAGGAATAAAGACAAACTTGGACAAGAGGACAAAAAAAGAAATCAGTCTTTACTTGTCAGTTCAGTACCTCTCCCTTCCCCACCTGGTGTGGGACTCACTGGTTCCACCAGGAGGCACCAGAGCAGAACAAGAGCACAGCACAAAAATACCAGTACAAAACAAAAAGGAACAGCTGATAGCAAGAAAAGAAAGGCAACTCGGACATTGAATAACATAGTTAAGAACAGAGGAAGAAGAATACCTATAAACACCTTATATTGCAAGAGAAATGTGAAAATGCGTATTTTAGCTTTTTTTTTTCTCCCCCCCCCACTCTTTATTTGGTCTACTTTAAGGTCTCCTGCAGTGTAGAAACCAGAAAATAAACAGATTACTGCATTGGTTCACATGCATCCCCCTCCCCCATTTTTTTTCTTCTTTTTAGTTATATAAAAAGGAATACGCACATCTGATATGACATGTCACTAACTTGCTATTGCCAACACCATCCAAAAGCACTGATTTCACAATTCATGAGTACTGCAGAGATAAAAACAAATGCTCGACTCAAACATACTGTATAAAAACCAAATGCCATGTTTACAACCAAACCACACAAGTTCAACTCATTGTTCTGTTCACTGGGTTGAATTTGCGGCTTGTTCACGACTGATGGAAGTTCTAGACAAATATTTTGTCCCAATATTTACAACTTTCAGAGGCGAGTTTGCCTCTGTGAGGTGTGGATTCAATCTCAGCCTGCTTCTCCTTTGGATTAATCAGCTCTGGATACAAAATGGTACAATAAGCAGAGTCAAAGAATGTGGAGGTGCAAGAAATGTTCAAATTCATGTTTTACGTTACAGCTGACACTTCGGTACTTCCATACACTGATATACATTTCCATCGTTTGCACTTTCTTGCAGTAAAAAGGCCAACAATGTGATAGGGCAGTGCTGGACTGAAGCATTTTGGTGGAAAATTAAGCTGTGAAGCAAAAAACCGTGTGAATCCAGACTAGATATTCCTGTACGCCCCCCCCCCCAAAAAAAAAAAAATCAATCCATTTAGATTTTTTTTACTGTCAATATAAATAATGACTTTTATTCTCATGTTCCTCAAATAATATGAATTTGTGTCTTAGAAAAAGTATGCACGTGTGACGCAAAAGCGTGGCGAGTCGATCACAGTTGGTCAGTGCAGGTGGGGGGTTGGGGGGGCTTCTGTGCCAGTCAGTCACAAACTGTTTGAGGTAGTCTGTTGGTGTCAGTGCTTTGCTGGTTGGCAGGTGGATATCTGAAGAACTGTGTAAATAACATTCATCATGTTTTGACTCCTATTAAGGGGAGGGGTATTTAGCTTCAATCACTCAAAGTGCTGCATAAAAGCATGAGTGTGCTGCTCTGTGTAGTGAGTAAATAAAGGCCAAGACAATGTTGGGCAAGTAGCGGACATGGTACACCGGTTATTCGCTTAGATCAGACTCTCTATTTGTCCATACATGTCATACCTTAACACTGCTCCTTCTCAACTCTCATTAGCCGCCACTAGCTGGCCTAATCCCTGGCGTACAAAAACAGCCTGGATGTCCTTGGTCTTGATGCAGGAGTCACAAGCCCAAACAGCAGCACTCTCTCGAGTCAGCAGCCCGTAGGCTGGTTCTGTTAAACCTGTGCAGTCTCGATGGAACCAGCGTTGGCAGGACGCCTCACAAAGGATGGCATCTTGGTCATCATGTACCTCAGCCATACAGAGGCCGCAAGGAAAGACCATCCCGGGACCGCCAAGTTTTCCAGGACCAGAACCTGGCCCAGTTGAGGGCGCTGGGGGCCCAGGAGGCAGAGGAGATTGGGTATTTGGAGTAGAGGTGGAATTGGACGGGGGGTTGGGATTGCTGCCAGGAGTGTTTCCACCATTGTTGTTGGTTATGTTGTTCTGACCTGAATTGGAGGCGGCGTTTGAAAGGGGACCACCAGCACCAGGAGTGTTGTTCTGTTGGTTGTAAGAGGCAGAGCCAGGAGCAGAGTTTGGTGGAGTGGATTGTTGCTGCTGCTGGTTAGAGTTGTTAGAGTTGGGCGTGTTGCTGGGAGGCTGCAGCTGACTGGATTGTTGATGCTGCGGCTGGCCCGATCCATTCAGAGGACTGGGAGAAGAGTTGGGGTTAGGGTGTGGTGGTGCGGATGGAGGCTGGCCTGGTGTGTTGGCACTGGCCTGCTGGACATCAGGGTGGCCCGGGAAGCCTCCCCCAGACTGTGACTGGCCAGAGTTAGGAGGAGGGCCAGGAGTGTTGTTATTGGTGGGGGGACCATTAGGGTTTATGTTAAGCTGCTGTTGCTGCGGCTGTTGTGGAGGACCGGGGGGGCCTCCGGCTCCAAAGTTTTTCCCATCGTCGTTGCCCGGCCCTGGTGGGCTGGGGCCAGGATAAGGGCCATCCTGCGAGGGAGGAAACTGTCCTTGAGGGGGCATACCAGGCAATCCTCCACCTACCATGTTGCCACCAGGGCCTCCCCCCATTCCACCAATCATGTTCATCCCAGGACCCATGCCTCCTCCCATAGGAGGTAAAGGTCCTCGAGGGCCTCCACCACCAGGTAAAGGGGGGCTGTTGAACGGATGTCCACCCTGTCCATGCTGCTGCTGTTGAGGCATGCCAAAACGAGGGTGGGGTGGCCCTCCACCTCCTCCTCCTCCGGGACCACCCATACCCCCCGGAGATAACATCGGATTGAATCCTGGCCCAGGATGCATGGGAGGACTGAAGTTTGGTGGCATATTGAACTGGGAAGGGCCACCAGAAGGGAATCCACCACTTCCTCCACCACCACCGCTGCCTCCCCCGCTACCAGCTCCAAAACCAGGCATTCCTCCAAAGCCTAATTGGTGATGGGGGCCAGCATTAGATGGTGGGCCATAGGGTGGCCTGCGCCCAGGCTGACCACTTCCTGGGCCCCCTGGACCTCCCATGAAGTTCATGCCTGCGCTCATTCGGCCTCCACCTCCATACCCACCTCCTCCGCCAGCACCTGGACTGGGAAGAAATGGAGCTCCACCTGGTCCACCTGCCCCGCTAGGTCTGGACGGAGGCCCAAAGTCATCATCAAAGGGGTTGGAGGCAACCAGATGATCCACCATAGGAGTAGGAGGAGGTGCAAACTCGGTGAGGTGAGAGAACCCTGTCGCCTAGAGTTACAGAGAAAGAGAGCATTACAGGGTGTTGTCTGCAACTCCAACATAACGATGTCAAACTATTCTAAGAAATTCAGTGTAATCGATTCACGGCCGGCTGTAGCTCAGGTGGAAAAACAGGAGGTGATCGGTTAACTCCAGGCTTCCCCTGACTATGTGTATAACCCCCCAGTGACTACTGGGTTATGATTGTGTGAATAAATGGGGGACTCTGACATGTAATGTACTTTATTAGTACAAGTCTATTTATTATTTTCACTTTCTGAGAAAAAAAAAGCATCAATATTACCTCACACCCCCACCCACCTTTAAAAACATCTTACCTGAGCTGTGGATTTTCTTTTCTTTTTCTCTGGGCTCTTCATCTGTGAAGCTGAAATAGTCAAATATGGAGGGAAGGAGAAAACATAAGTGACAGGAAATAGTGACTTTCTTATTCCACTGGTCCACCACCAGTGAGGTGCAGCATCACATTTGGATTGGCCAATACCCCTTAGTGACAGAGTGTAGCAGCTTTAGACCTAGGGCTTCTTTGTCAAGTCCAACAGCTGAAATGGATTCAATGATGGGACATAGACTGGCATGAGGACAAAATGCTGAACATCCAGGCGTTATCATCACCAAGGTTATGAAGCCTTGAATCGCAAATGACCCAGGCAGACCAAATGACCCAGGCAAGAGGGAGAGAGGCCGCAAACAGAGGCAAAAGAGGTAAGGTCAATGAGGGAGACAGGAAAAGACCAAGACATGAAAACGAGGAAACGGAATTGAAGGTACATTGATAGCAAGATAGACATGAACCCCGTTCACAGATTAACTCTGTGAGAAACAGCCACCACCGGAGACAGTCGTGAAGTTTACATATGAGGAGGCGAAAAAGGGATTTGCTAACAGCACCAGTGCAGCCCATTGCAGCGCAGTAATGGATGAATCCGATCTGATTGGGAGATGGGTGAAATTAATTCCTACCTTTTCGTTTTCCATGTCCCGCCAGTAGTCTCCCCGATTCGGCAGCCATTAGCTAATATGACTGTCGGTGAAGTGGCATATCACCGTTCATATGCAAGAAAAAAAAAAGTTAAAAATGACGACGTCTTGAAGGCTTTATGCCGCCTAGGTGGAATCTGCCTTCAGGTCATTTCTACAGTGGCCCTTAGGTGCAACACACAACAACACTGGACACAACAACAAAACAAACAAACAAAAGGAATAAAATATTTAAAAAGGAGATTTATATAAAATATAATTTACCACAATAAAAAAAAAAATAAGCAAAACAGGGATAATATTACAGGGAAATAATTTTAACTAGACTTTTTTTTTTTTTTTTTTTAAGAAAAAGCTGTGACAAAATACCACTGTTTGTAAACGGTTATTACATTTTACTATACACCTTTTACCCTATTTTATTCTTTCTAACGTGATTTAAACAAAAAAATGTTTTGGATAACTTAAGGTTTGTCCAGTATTGTGCGTTTTACATCTCAGGGTCACAATAAATGTCAGTGAAGCTAAAACGGTATCTCCTTCTTTTGATTCAACTTAATCGTAACTACATTAACTGGTGAAATAACGCCAGCCCAGGTCTGCAAACTCCTTTCCAGCTGCAAATTTTATTTAGCCACGGTGTCTGTCACGCCGGGATTTGGTCACCAAATAAACCTTAAGTAAAGGCTAGCGTTATGTAGCACAAATCAGTCTTGATGCAAACCAGTTTCCACTAATTTATTATTATCTAATGTCACGATCAGTACAGACAAGTTGCAGAGGACCCCATCCTTAACTAATCACTAACAGATGTGTGACTAAGAACTGGCTAGCTAGTGCAAGCTAGTTACTACATCTGCTAACTAGCTAGCCACGTTACTCAATGTGGCTAGATAGCAGCGTTGAATTTTCACTCTGCTTTCGCAGCACTGAGTTTTCAATCTAAGTCTATGGTGAATCTCTACATTTATATGTGTAGATGTGCAGTTATTTAACGTATAAGCTCATTTACAAAACAAAGCAATCGATTACGTTTTAAGGACCTGTTGTTTACTATGCTAACATTAGCTCGATAGCTAACGTTAGCTAAAGATAGCTTGCCATCTTGCAGACAGTCGTGGAAGCAAACTGTACCCTTTCTCCGTTGCTTGCTCTGCTGTCCTTTAAATTGAAACTCTCTGAAGAGTCATTGCCAGCAAAACAGTCCTCACACGCTGTATGCTTGTTGATCCACCATTCAACTATAATTCATTCAAAAACGCAAATTTTGCCATAATTATCATGGCCTTCTGTCGCTAACGCACAAAGAGGGATAAGCAGGAGCAACGCGCACCAAGGAAGGTTACATCTTATAACTAAAATGGGGGTGTTGGTGAGTAACATTAATAACTTTATAACTAATTTAGGCAGATATTGTGTATATTTCTTCTTTCTTTGGACAATTTCTTACCTTTTATTATCAAAATTATTTGATTTACTCGAACTGCTGTCTTTAAACTAATTGAATTTGTTAACAGAATCAGGATTGTACCCTTGCTTGGCACATTTGGAACAGCCGAAACATTTCCCTGCTATGCCCAGTACAATTAAAATGAGTTCCAATTAGTCACCCAATTAAGCGCATATAGAGTTATGTTCAGATTAATCCTTAATGAACGGCCTAAATAAAGACCTTTATACAAACAATTAACACTGTTTAAGTGAATATTTGAGAGCAATATTATTAGAAGGGATATTTAAAAAGAAAGAAACCATTGCATCCCACTGATCCAAAATGCGAAAAAAGGTCAAAAAACGTTTTTGTTTAGAAATGGTATATACTTTGTTTGATATAATTATTATCCTGCTTATTAAATGTATTTTGAAGTATACATTCTTATAAAACAAACTAAAATGGTGTAACCACTCTGTAGATCACTGCTTCATTCAACCTGAGCTAAAATCTTAAATGCCAAAAATGGTTATTTTTTTACGGTGTCTACAATTAAGAGGCGTTTCACCGGCCACCATGTCCAGCCCCCTATTTCTCCTTTAACTACAGCTACCCCTTCCTATTTACACTCCAATCGCAGCACTCTCATTGCGAAATGGACATTTGTGAAGGACTAATACGCCTCTCTGGGAATGGGAGCACAAAACAATGTTAGAAAAAAATGTTTTTTTTTCGGATGACCCCACTCAGATAGATCTTCATGCAAAGGGAAGTGAGGTAGGAGCACATGCAAAAGCCCAAATCACAAATGGGTTAAAGCTGTGTTTTTTCTTTTTTTTCCTTTTTGACCTTTTGCTTACTTGGCAAGGAAAAAGACGTGTTTTATTTGAGCAACACTGACTTGTTTTAATGTTTACTGCATATGATCTATCTTAGAGTAAAGCAGTTCAAGTCCTTTTGTTAAAAGAAGCTCTAAAGGTGCATCTCTGAGGGGTCCTGTTGTATGGCGCAAAAAGGTGCGCGAGCATTCAGAGAAATTAACTGGTTTCCATCAGGGTTAAAATGGCAAAGTGGTTCAAGGAGTTTCCCATAACTTTAAAGAACGGTACCGACAGGATCCGCTCATCTTCCGAATCAGGCTCACAACCAAGAGCCAACAAAACCGGTTTGGTGGCCATTGGTACCAAAACAACTGGCTCCAAGACGGGCCATCGTAAAAATTCCTCCACAGACAGCACCGGCGGTGGGGGAGGTGGGGGTGTTGGGTCCCTCCTGTCGGGAAGAAACAGAAAAAATTCAGCCACAGAGCTGAATAGAAACGGTGTGAACTCTCAGAAAGATGGAAAAGTTTGGGACAGCCTCCTGTCCGGGAAAAGTCGCAAAAATTCCAAAACCAAGGTAAAAGTTGAGGAGCAGCATAGATCTCTGAAAAGCTCTCCATCTGCCAGCGCCTACATCAACAGGCTGATAAGAGTGGACAAACAGGACAAAAGCCCCAACTTCAACAGCGGTACCATCACCTGTGCAGTGGTACCTGAAGCAGAGAAATCCGCTCAGTGCAAAACAGAAACGGTGAGTTGATTGCATTGTTTATAGTTTTTAAACTTTTCTGCAGAATAAGCACTAAAACTTCTTATTTAGTGACAATGTAAATAATTTGCAACTTACCTGGAGACATAGAAATGAATATTTCAGTATTAAATTCTTTAAATTGAGTTAAAATCTGGTGCTTTTCTGTGAAAAATACCTCCATCAGTGCATATTACTATTTTTCTTCTTAATAATTGAAGCAATTTCTTATTCAACTATGAACTATTGACATAAAGTTGCAGAGAATGCAGCTTAAACAAACTGAATGCCATTTTTTTTGCAGTTATAATTATCACCTTTCAAAGTAAATATACTGTTTCATTTTCCTCCCCTCCTTTTGTCTCCTCTACCCATTGTGTCCACACCTCCCAGTCTGTGTTTCACTGCCTCTCAACTTATCACCCTCACATCTTCCCCGCCTTGAACGCAAACCTGTGGTCAGATGCCAGCTCTCCTCCTCCCTCTCATGCATATAATCTGTGTTATCCTCCTCTCTGCTTTGCCCCATCCCTCTCTTTCGCTGCATTCAGCCCCCCCGGTGATGTTATATGCATGTTATATAAAGCACACTGTTTTCTAACACTCAAGTGCTAACCAAGTTCTCTGTTTAATTTGATATTTTTATATAAAAAAAAAAGACAGACGTATACAGTAAAGTAAGAAAGTTGCAGTTGCAGGGATAAAATGAATAAAATACAGAATAAAGTGTTATATTTGAGTAAATGTTGATTCAAATCAACATGTTAGTTCTATTGTTATAAACCAACACAATAGGTTCCCATTTTGATTGACAGCAGTATAAATACAGCATTTCTCTGGCAAAGACAACTTTTACAGTCATCTGCTGTCTCCTGTTCAAGTAAAAAGGATTTACATGTAAAAAAAAGCTGATAAAAACTATAGAAAAGCAGCTGTTACAGTAAAGACAGACTCTAGATGTGAAGATTAAGTTAATGAGTTATTGATAGATAAAAAGTGACTTGTTGCAGATGATGTAATGTTTGATGAACCTCTTGGTGCAGCTGATCTTTACCTCAAAAAATTTCAAACTAAAAATAGAAAACAAAGTAAATATTTGTTAGAAAAAAAACGTTGAAAGATCAAACAGGGTTTTGAATGGAAAATGATCTCATACTGAAAGTAAGGTGATTAGATTCCTGCTTTTCAAACAGCACAACACGGAGCGTCGCTTTTTCCTTATAATAACTCAACATAACTGGGATTTAGGAAACATACCACATACTCTTCCTTTTCTATTTAATACTTTACAGTAAAAATAACTAAAAGTAATCTGTTGATAATTTGTGCATACCACACATTCCTTTTTTCATCTTTTTATTTTATCGTCATTATTTTTTCTCTGTGCTCTGAAATGTTCTCTCCTCCTTTCAGGATTTCAGTTGTCTAATTTATTCAAAGACCCACCGATTTCACTTCATTTCTTTCTTTCTTTCTAATCCAGCTGATCATTCTGGAGGATTATGCTGATCCTTTTGATGCTCAGAAGACAAAAGAACAAAGGGATGCAGAGAGGGTTGGGGAGAACGATGGTTACATGGAGCCTTACGACGCACAGCAGATGATTACTGGTATGTCCTTCCTCACCTCGGTTCTCATGTGAGTGTTGGGATTCCCATTTTCAGTCCCTGAAGTCATCCCAGTGAGAATGTGAACTCACTCCCAAAGTGTTGTCTGTACTCCACAGGGTTGCTATGGCAACTGTGTTGCATTTAGACAATGGGTGCAGCTTCCTGACCGAGCTTCCTCTTTCCTGTCTCTGTTTCCTGCTGCTATTCTCTAAAAAGGAAGTTTGCTCAGTGGCTCCCAGCATCTCGGACGCAGATCTGTGCAAACCCCCTATATGGACCTGTCTGACCATTAATCAAAACTTCCCGGCGTCAAGGAAACGTGACCAGTTAACCAATCTGTCCCAACCTTTCATTCTGTTTGGGTATTGTTTTACCTGAAAGGGTTGCACAATAGCCTGCTGGGATTGTGAGAATGCTTTATTGCTTTGCTGTCTAGTTGGGCTTCGTGAGAGCCAAAGTTAAAAAGAAGGCAGAGGATGTGATTGAATCAGTTTAAGAGGCTTAAATCATACTGAGGAAGTAAGCATGGGTCTGATGTCACTGTGTGTCAGCATGCAAAGGACTGAGAGGGGACCAGCATCATTACAATACTTTATTAGCAGCTGACAGCAGTTACCAGACTATTAATACATCTTCTTTTGTGGTGATGTCCGGGTCTGAGTCTGAGGTCTTAGTAAATCAATATTCTTTAGTTTGAGCAGAACTTATCAAAACAGCCATGTAAAGTTTAACACCATTGAGTTTTCCTCCTTCACCTTGGTTACGTTAAATTAAGTAGCGATAATCTGTGTAGATGGATAGAAAGGCTTTCTCAAAAGCATTTTATTGCTAAAAGATCATATTTAACATATCTAAGCTCAACTAATTCCTATATAAGTACATAAAAACACAAGTATAACTAAAAATTCTCCCTAATCAATTAATAAAGGCTTTTATGAATGAAAAATAATTGATCCTGGTTGCTTATTTTCAATGTATGATTATTGATTATTGATTATTGATTATTATGGTCGGTATTTCCTTTTGAATATTTTTTTTCTATATAAATAGCAAACATATATTTATATTTCAAAACACTGATTTTGTCCAATTATTCATTTATTATACCGAAATCAACTGATACTGATATATTTGGATCCCCCTTCAAAAAAAAAAATCTAAATAAACATATCTAAACATACTCAAATATATTATTTAATTATTTACAAAAAGCATAATTTATTTTAATATCTATCTATTTATCTAGCTAGCTAGCTAGCTAGCTCGATAATAGACATTATTCTATTCTATTCTATTCTATTCTATTCTATTCTATTCTATTCTATTCTATTCTATTCTA
>JBAMIG010000018.1:14723995-14744319 GCA_037177335.1 Kiunga ballochi
AGCTGCAAAAGAGGCTGGCCTTAATTTCATTTGTTGAAGAAAGAAAAGTAGGTTAGGTTTTGGTTGGTGGGTGGAAGTTTGTGTTTTTTTTTGGGTTTTTTTTTTTTTTTTTTTTTTTTTTTTGTACAGATAATTGTATAGTAAAACACTGATTAACAAAAGTTGATTCTTTCAGAACAGAATCTTTAATTAGAAGTTTGCTGTAAAAATATAAATGTCCAACTTTTATAAGAAAAATATGTCTACTAATATAAACACATTTTCTCTATATAAATGAACAGGAAATGACATTAATCATTTAGTATATTTTATATTATTGTGTTATTATCGCTCACATAAAAAGATAAGACCTGGATTGTCCTGATAAGATGTTAAATTAACATTTTGACAATATGTTTCTGTTTTGTATTACACTGACTTCATTGGTTTTCAAATATATTCTTATGGAAACCATGAGACTTGAGTTCAGGCAGAATTTAAAAGCCTCCGCTACTGCGGCGTCCATTGAGAAACTTGGACTGACAAAATTGAAGAGTTGTTCCTCTGCACACCCACCAGCATTTGGGATATCGACTACATTGCTCAAATATAGATTTATACCACTGTGTGGTATAATGACACGTACTGTTTAATTTCTGCATCCTTTAACATTTAAAATGTGAATATGATTGTAAAGATGACAACAAATACTCTGGATTTTTAAGAATGATTCAGGAAAGTTGATGTGAGTCATAGTAGTGTCATAGCAGATTCTTTTACAAGCTTGCAATAAAATCCCTCAACAGATCATATCTGACTGCTTGCATCTCACTCTTGCCTCCATTTGTTATCTGGAAGAGCCTTCGGCTGCAAACACAGTGTACATACTCCCGTAATGGGTGACATGCTCATTTTGTGGCTCATTTATCTACCATCACCTCTCCCACCCAGACTGCTACCATAACATGGTACGTTTTGGATACAAAGGTCACATGTACTTGTCGGTTAAGAGCTGCACCTTTTCTCTGCTTATAAACAATTTGCACTGGTCTACAGGCAATAAAACAGCATGAGAGCGCCACTGAGCGCATAACTCTGTCTAGACGTAATAATTAATTCAAAGTGACCTTTTCAGTAGAAGTTACTTGCTGATAAAACACACCAAACACCGCATGGCTTTCCAAATATAACATGTATTCGTGCCACATTTCCCATTTACACAGGCTGCTGAAGCATCAGTGACAGACAGTGAAGGCTTTTGCATCATAGTCACTTAATGCTCGGACAGTCAGCTTTGTACAGGTATTATGAAGCCCTATGGAACAAGATATGGGCTGAATGGTGTAGTTGTGGCAGCCGTAATCCTCATTGGATTACAGTCAGCGAAATCAAAGCTGTAATACACTCCTGCTCAAATGGTGGTGACTGGAAATCATATAATGTCGTCAATGAATGACAGGAGTCTGAGTCTGGTTTATAAGTGTTTAAAACAATGAGGCCTTTAATTCAAAGTTCCCTATATTCAATAAATGGTTAACTGAGGAGTCACACATTTTACCCTGCTGGTGTGATAAAAGAATTCAAAAGCCATTCACTTTATAGCTGAAATAAACTGATTTGATGACTCATTTGATTTACACAGTTGACTCAAGATGACAGAAGTTGGTGAGGCAACTACTGAGTGAAGCCTCCCTGTTTACATGCCAGTTTTCCAATCAGCTGCCAGAACTCAGAGAAGGTCAGCTCTCCATCGTTGTTTTCATCTATAGAGCACATGAGCTGGTCAATGGCTCCAGGATCACTGGCATTCTGTGGGTGAACATAGATGAGGCATAAATATGTAACGTTTAACTGAATCATCAGCTACTGTGAAAGTCTGTCCTGCCACCTAATGGTTAAGTGAGGCAATAAATGTACACTCACACATTGAATCTTTATGTTTAAAACCCTAAAAAAAAACCTGGATTTAAAGTCCTACATCATAGAGAAGCATCCTTTCTCTAACACATCTGAGTAAAATGTCTTATTTCCTCTTTGCATAATACAGATTTTAATGTCATAGACATGCAATATTATGCTTTCAAGCTTTCCATCAGCATGTCCCAAATGCAATCAGTCATCTCAGCAATTACCAAGCATTAGTATTGTTGCATTACATTGAAAAAGACCATTTTAAGATTTAATTCTACTGTAAATATTATATTTGATCTTTTAGCCAATCGTTTGCATTTTAAAGGATTTTTGTTGTTATGGAGTAATAGAAGCATGCAATGAACAAAATCAATACATAAAACACATATTAGGTCAAAATTAACAATAATTTAATTCAAATGCTTGTGATAAAACAGTTTTTTTGTCCCAGAATAATTTATGATGACTAAATCTGTGAAGATAAGCAGTATTAAAAAGAAAAACAGAGAAGGAAAATCCTGTCGTGGCTTTCACTGCAAATAAAAAACGATCTCCTTTAATGTTTCTCTGCCTGCTCTCCCTCCTAACTGCTGAAATCTGCACCTGCAAACGCTGAGAACAACTACGGAGACGCACCTTGACGTAGTTGGACAGCTGAGAGGTCACCAAATTGTGGAATTCATCTTTGCTCAGCGTGTTGGTCGATCCGTCATTCCCAGCATACACCTTGAACTGGGTGACAATGGTGTTGATGGCTGCTTCCATTTTGTTTTGTTTTTTTGTCCTGTATTGTAGATGAGCAGCAAATATATAAATAATTAGATTAATAAATACACACGCATGTTAATACACATCTTAAAAAGCAAAGATGAAGGTGAACGTCCCCTCGTATCTGGCTGAATTTTACATGTAAGGTCAAAACAGAACCTGCTGTCTTACCTGCTGTGTCTAGTCACTGTGTTTTGAGCTGCAGAAGATGCCAAGACCCAGATCCTTCTCCTCTGACCATCTCCTCTCTAAATATATGAGCTTTATCTATATCGCTGCTGCACACATCAGCGGAAAAGCTGGGACCTGCCCTCATCCTTGCCCCCCATCCAACTGACTGCCCTCATCACTGCCTCATTTCCACAACTCAGGCGACATAAAAAAAAGCACACGTGCGTGGAAACCTGAAAACTGCCATGCTGATCTACAAAAAGACAAGTCTGTAGTGATGATTGCACAGAACCCGTTTCAGTCTGTTTGCAGAGCATCAGGCCATTCTAATCAAGGTTGAATCATGCATGTCTAAGCAGTAATTAGTTTATACAAAAACATGACTCAAATAATGACATTAAGGACAAAATGCACACTGTTTAGTCCTGCAACTGTATATGGTGGGTATAGAAAACCATTGAAGCCACCTGGAAGAATCATCACTGAAGTTGCAGATTTCCTGTAAGCTTTCTAAATGTTATTAGGGTCACATCTTTAGACGTTAAAGACAGCGCCCTCTGTGGAAGAAATGCTCACTTAAATGCTCCTTTTCTGAGCAAATTTGTTGCAGAATTTAAAGAATGACAGGCTCTCTCTGCAGTTTCATAATGACCGACTTGTTCTTGTTCATCAGCATTACTGGTCTATGACGTGTTGGCCGTCGTGTTAGCACGAGCTGAGGGTGAGTTTGTGCGTCCGTGTGTGTACGCTCGTGCTCAAAATACTTCACCTGAGTGTAAATATTTCTGATAGGCATCTTAGGTGTGATAATAGATGCCAGTCATGCAGACGCTTCTTCCCAAGACGGTGAGTCAGATGCCGTGTTTCACTCATGGCTGATTATCAGTGTTAAGAGTTTCAGCACTGAAATCATTGTGTTGAGAACATCCACACTCAGGATGAGCTTCTCAAATCTTAGAGACTTAAAGAGAAAAGATAAATCACAACCACACTCTGTTGTAAGGATTTTATTAGTCAGAAAACCCACACACAAACAATCTGATCTTAATTACACTGAAATAACACGATACACAATGTCATTCTTTATTCAAATAAGGTGCTGAGACTAAATACCAGAGCAGAGACTAGAAGAACAAAGTTAATTTCTATTGTCTCCATAGTGATAAGACCATTTAAAAAGAATTTGAAGTCTGTAAACAACAAAGTCTGTCAACAATTAGAAAAACATTCAAGACAGTTGCCAAGGATGCTCTGAGAAACTCCAGCGGCCTCAGCTTGTTAAACGTTGAAGTTGATGACAGTAAAATTAGAGAAAGATGGAGTATGGCTCGTTCAGAGGGGTTTTTATATGAAATGTCTTCCCTCCATAAAGAACATGACGGTACAGTTTTGCTTTGCAGAGTTACACTCCCAAAGTGGAGAGGTTAGATGAGAATGTGTTGCATTGTCCAACACGGTGAGCAAAGATGAGGATTTTACAACCACAGGACCCGGACACCATGTAGTCACCGAGTCAGCCAAAAACTTCTTTCTGAGAGACTTTCTATCTGCGAGCTAAAGCTGGATCAAGATAGGGTCATTCAACGGATCGAAGATCTGACAGAATGACTTAAAAATAGAGAAGCATCAAGGTCAAACTGACTACAACTGAAATGCTTCAGATCTAGACAGTAATGCAACGATGCCCACACTGACGTAGAGGTCAGAGGTCAGGTAACCTCATGTGGAAAATGTTGGAATGACTTCAAAGCATTGCTAAAGGTTGTTCCACAAGGATTAAATCATGGCATGTACTGGTTTTTCTTCTGTATTTTGGTTTAGTTTTTAATCAAACAAAACTAAATGAGTGAAATGTCAGATGCGGTTGCTCCGTACGCGTATTTCACCTCATTTTTCATAACGTCCAGAAACATTTTAATGGATTAAACCAGTAATTCTTTAAAAAAAAAAAAGACAATTTGCAATCTTAATGGTGAAAAATTTATTGAACTCAACATTTACCTTCTAAAAACACAACGGATGATAAGAAAAATGAGATAGTTTACAAGGATCAGTTACATCCAGACCCGATGTTATCAATACAAACACAGTCCCACAAAGACAAAGATCAATTTTGCTCTCACATCCATTAAAATGCTTCATGTGTTGAGATTAGTCTGCTTTCCTTCAAACCCTTTGGTCTACAAACCCTCTGCAAAAAGAAAAAAATCCCCTGCAACAAACAGCAGAGACGGATTAACGAATCAGTTCAACACTTCACGTGTAAACCGTGACATTCACTCACTGCCCCATCATCAGGAAAACTGAAAGTAGTGTAAACTCATCTTCTTCTAGCTGAAGCAAGTGAAATCCTTTAAATCTGGTCTGACAAAAGATCTTCATCATGACAAAAAGGCACAATAAGCAGCCATTGGTAAACTAAAGATCTGAAAAGCAAAACGAATGAAAGCTGTTTTTAACATTTAGCGAGCGGCCTGGGTCCAAACCTGCTCAATGAAAAGAAGGAAACGGTTGCAGTGACAGAATAAATAATCACGAGACACATCAAAGCTTCTTTCGATCACTTAAAAACACAATCTGTCTGCTTTGAATTCACGTGTAATGCAACATCTTTTTCTGTTTAATCCTCTTCAAAAAACACATCTAAAGCACTGGCATGCAGCTCATATCTATTCAGGAACAAAAAACAGGGAAATAAGGACAACAGACTTCTGGTTTGGTTGCAAACCTCATTTTGGCGAATCAAAAGAATAAATGAATGAAAGAAACTGGGGTTTATTACTCATCACTTACCCCTAAACTTCCACCAAGAGTGCTCTGCCTTATGGTTAGGCTGCAGAAACACTACTGAGCGAGTGGTTTATAGAAAGAAGTGTTTCTGAAATGTTTAAGGAAAGTGCTATCGGTCATTTATCTAACCATGCTTCGGACCTTGTATTGCTTTCTGTGAACAGCGCTGACATCCCAACCAGCCGGTTCCACACACAGGAAGTGTTTTGCAGGGGGAAAAGTTGTTTCGGGCTCTTACACTGAGTGCTGTGTTTGTTCAAATCTACTAAAAAACAGCTGCTGACAAAAAAACTGGTCGAACCTGATCTTGATTTGTATGGCAGGGGGAACTAGGATCTCTGCGGTCTCTGGAGGGAAGCAGTATCTGCACAAAACATCGCTGACTATTTATTTTGAGCCTTCACAGGGTGTAGAATGGCAGTCCTACATAAAGAAAAGCCTTTACCACCCAGATAAGATTATTTTATACGTCTTATTGTATATGAAATTGAGGAGACCATCCCTGTTGTTTTTGTTCTGGGGCAGAAACATGTAGGACTCTAAACCACTTCACAGCTAAGAACTCACATAATACATCACTGCTTTAGGAAGCATGACCTGACAGAGGTAGGTAACAACAACTAAATCCAAAAATGACAAAAACAAGTGTAGCTTATAATTACAGACTCGGAGGGACACGTGGATGAGAGGCACAACCAGCTACTGTGAGGACAGCTCTGAAGAGGAGAAGGTGAGCAAGAAACGTCCCGTAAAACCACCGCCTGTGCTGCGGACTTTACCGCTTTCGACTCCGGGTTTATTTTTTTAAGCTGTGGCGGCAAACTTCCACAGGGCTTCACGCTCAAACTCCTCCATCTCCTCCTCAAGCGAGTCATCATCCCGCTGTCCTTTGCCCTCCAGCACGTCCACCATGTCTTCCAAAATGTCCGCCACGTCCTCAGCGAAGCTGCCGAAGAGCACCCTGTCGTGAATGAACACGCCGTTCTCGAAGAACTCCGCCGTCAGCATCCTGATCTTGTCCTTGTCCTCATTTGGAGACCCTTCCAGCTTGCTCAGGTAGCCCTCCAGGAGCTCCTCGAACTCAGACAGCTCCACCGGATAGAGCCCCTCCTTGCTGGCGCAGTCCTCTACAGAGGTGCATCCCAGCTGTGGGCGGACGTTGCGATAAAGCTTCTGCTCCTGGTCTGTCCAGAAGTCATTGCGGTGGTGCTGATGAGGCTGGTGGGATGGGTGGTGATGATGATGATGATGATGAGGATTGTGTGAGTTTCTCCCAGGCTGGCTGTGCCACGGCTTCTCCTTCCTTCTTTCCTCCCTGTCCATTCTGCGTTCACCTTTCTTTCTCTCCCACTCATCCTGGTGTCTCCTCCAGGCTTCCTTGTGTGCGTTTTGCTTCTGATGCTTCCTCTCCTTCTCTTTCTCGTGCTTCTTTTCTTTCTCCCCTCTCCTCTCCTTTTTCTCCTCCTTCTTCCAGTGGTCCCGCTCGCCATTTTTGCTCCCTTTCCATTTTCCCTCATGCGGCTTCTTCTTGTCCCACCTTTCAACTCGCTCAGAGAGTTTCCTCTGGATCTCCTCCAAGCTGTCCCGAACTTGTTTTCTGTCCCCCTCCTGTTTTTTCATTCCCTCGAGTCTTTTCTTACTTTCTTCCAAAAGAACCTTTTGTCTCTTGAGTTCTTCCTTCATCTTTACTTCTACATTTGTGTCCTTCCTCCACTCTGGTCCGGCTGCTTGATGGGAACTCTGAGCGTCCTCACTGGGCTGAGAGGCTGACCCAGAAGTAGCTGGAAGAATCAGCATAAAAATCAAAATAAGGCTTTTCTTTTTGCAATGTTTGCATATTTAAAGTGCATGTAGCTGCTCTAATTCAATGCCATTATGATTACACCACACCATACCTGTAAGCTGGCTGAGTTCGGTCACTCTGGCCCTCAGACTCTCCAGCTCTTTCTTCAGTTCAGGCAGAGACGACAGCTGCTCCTTCAAGTTGGCATTTTCTTGTTCCAAATCAGCTTTTCCCTTCTCGTCACCACTTGCAGCCACCGCCTCCATCTCAGAGTCAAGTTTCTCTTTCTTTGTCTGCGACATAAAAAAGAACAGAAGTGTGTTACATCTCCGCTCAGGTGTAGATGCTACGCAGTCCAGACAATAATAAACACAGCGGTTTTAATAGAGAGGGCGCTATTGCCATCAGTAGGACTCTATGCTGACCTGAAGTTGAGCCTCTAGCTGAGTGATTTGTTGGTTTTCCTGTGTCAGTTTATCCAATAGCTCTTTCATATCCTGTGGATCATCACTGAGCCAGTCCTGGATGGAAAATCATTGGCACATGAGTAAGCCAAATATTTCATACGATATCTTTTTTGTTTACTGTTCTTCTACGGTTGTTATTTAAGTAGCGCTGCACGGACACATGGTGGAAACTAAGAATAAACGGAGACAGTAAGGACAGACCTGGCTTTGTTCTCCATCGCTCAGTTCAGAGTCAAAGTCACCTGTCAAACAAGAAAATATCATGTTCACACAAGTCTGACAACCCATGTTTAATCGACACACGGCCGCTGAGATGTTGCACAGTCCTTCTGAAGTGCATTATTTCATATTCAAAAAGCATTTTATTAGTTTTTTTCTGCTGCTGCTGCATGAGCTGTCAGGCCAGATTAAGCCCTTTGACAGAAGGAGTGCAGGAGCTTACGCTGCGGTCTTATCACTGGTACTGGACATACCATAATCCAGGTCAGAGAGGAAACCTGTTGACATGGCGCAGCTTAGTCAACAAGATCTAAAAACGGGCATCTAAGCACTGCTGATAACAGCAAATAAATGTGCTTATGTAACACGTAAATACGTCATCGCTAAACAAGCAGACCTGTAATAATGACATCAGCCGTTTAATCTGTGCTGCAACAAAGGGAATGTCATACAAAATAAAAAGCTTCAGATGTTTGATAAAAGCAGAATGATAGACAACATTTTACACGTGGAAGCTGAAAAGTCTGATTTTGTTTAGAGAGATTTATTCCTGTGACACGGTGGAAAAAAAGATTGTTGGCAGAAGGTGAAGCAGCAGACTGGGAAAATTATGTAGTGCTGGAAGAGGAAGGGGGAAAAAGTAGTTTTGGTTCATTGGAAACAGTAATGACGAAGAGGAGTCACGTCCAAGCAAGAAAATGTATGGGCAAATATTTAAACTAGTTAATAATAATGTTTGTCAACATAAAATGGCAGCGATCTCTGAGGTTTTGTCATTTATAGTACAGAAAACTTTTTTTTTAAGTTTTTATCGATTCAGGAAATGCAGAAAAGGAAACTCTGAAAGAAGCAAAACTGTTACTTTTACCAGTCTTAACTTCATTTCTAATAAATCAAAGTTATGTATTAAAAAGTCAGAGGCAAATAATTGAGGACAATTGATGTTATCAACACAAAATTCAGAAAGTAGAACCCATTATAGTCTCAGGATGCTTTACCAGCATTTGGCATAAATATCTTAAACATAACTGAAGTCAGCATAAACTTTAGTAAACATAGTGTGTGTGTTTTTTAAAAACAAAGTCTTTTCCAGGAAAACGCCTCCTTACTTCTGCTGGACTATGCTGAGCAGGAACAGATACTATTTACTAAAGATTGATACAATGTTCAAGTAAATATTTGGTTTTCAGACTTGCAGAAAACAGTGCAAACGTCTCAAGCACGCCTCATTTCTTTGCATTTCCCTCAAAGCCGTCACATTTTTTTTAACTATAATTCACTTCTAAACATCTTTCCAAATTTCTTCTGTGCATCAGCTGCTTTAAAACTTCATATTAGCCTTTAGCCGCTACTGTAAAAAAAAGAGGTTTACAGATCCTGAGCATTTCTAGAAGACTCTCATTTTATTCAGGTAAAGCTGCTAGCTCACTCAGAATGAAAGGAACTCACCTGAGAGAAAGAGGGAACCCAAGAAGAGCAGAACCAGAGCCGCCACAATGCATTTGTTCACCGAGAACCAAGACTTTTCCTCCTTCTTTTCAGCCATCTTAAATTCTACCTCCTCTTCATCATCTTCCTCATCTGATGTTCTTGGTCTTGTGTCAAAGGAGGACACATTCCTTCGCCTTAGTCCATCATCAAAGCCGCTTGTGTCACCCAACTCCAAACTGCTGGATGGCTCTGGGTAGAAAGAGAAGGAATACAGCAGAGAGAGAGTGAAGACGAAGAGTGAAGACGAAGAGTGAATTCAGACGCCCGAGTCGTTGTGACGGATGATATTTTACACATGAACCGAAACCACATGTAGCACCAAGCCACTTTAATAAATCTCATCAACGTCTTTGAACTAAATTGTCAGTATTGAGGTTATTTCTAAGATTATAATGATCCACTGGAAGCCTTCCTCTCTCTCTCACTCTCTCTCTCTCTCTCTCACACACACACAAATAAACAACAGAATTTGCATAAAACATGAAATTCAGAGCATATAAATGAACAAACAGCATGTAAAAAAGTCAATGAAAAAAAGACAGCACACATTGTGGAAACATGACATTTATAATGACATAATTTCATGCTTTGGGATTTGCTTTATCTTCTCAGCAGGGTGTGGATCTCACTGACATGCTGATAAATCACATCCCAGCCGTTAGCAGAAGCACATGTACTAATCTGCAGGAAGACTTTACTGCTCTTTTTTCCTTTACTGACTACCTAAATGCACGTGCTGTACTACCAGCTACTGCAAAGCTGTAAAAGCCACAGCAACGTGTCTCAGGAACTAGTGGACAAACTGCTGCTGGTTGTTTTACTTTAAAGAACCTTGAATACCTGCTGAGTGGAATCTAACAGGTTGTTAATGACAGAAATATAAAAAAATACTCCTTTTAAATTCTCCAAATCCCACAGCTGAATGATTCCCTACCTTCTTCGTCCACCATCTCATCTTGAATCACGGTCTCCGATGGCTTATCTGGCTCGTGTTCATCAGCAGCGTCCTCTTCCTCCGTCTCATCTGGACCAACGGTCTCCGGCGCAGGGCTTCCTTCCACTGGCTGCTCCGTTACTAGACTCTCTGGAACTGGACTTGGAGGTTTTGTACGGTCTGGAACAAAGCTGATATCAGCTTCACTGTGAGATGGAGGATCAGTGGTTGTTGGCGTCTCTGCGTGGACGGTGACCTCATGCTCAGTGCTGAAGATGAGACTCTCCCCAGCATGACTTGCAGGAATGGGCTCAAAATCAACAGGTGTGTCGACGAGCGTAGGCCCAGCAGCTTCTTCCATCTCAGTCAAAGGAGGAACAGAGCCGGACCCACTGGGCTCGGCTAGGGACATTTCAGCCGCTGGGATTTCTAGTTCAGCTCCAAAATCGATGTTGGTAACAAAAGGCATGGCGCACTGGTGCTCATTGTCACTTGGGGAGCTGATAACAATATCATGGATCACTGGAGGCTGGCTTTCCATGTCTTGGTCTGATGGGTCGAGAGCGTTTGGTGGAAGAGGGCTCAGTCGAGCTGGGCTTGAGGGGATGGGACCCTCGCTTGATTCTGGCGAGGTCTCTTGACACACCTAGTTATGAAGCAGAAAGAGAAGAGGGTAACCAGGGCTTTCCTTTTTACCTTGTCATCTTTTCATAATGTGAAGTTTTGCCATCTACTTTCCTTGTGACACTTATGAAGGTGAGAGACAACTATAACATTAACATCACTGCCGAGCCAAATGTTTTACATACATGTCTTATTTCTTCATTTTGAGTCACTGTCTACATAGTTTTATTTAGGAGACCGAGACAGTTGGGGGTAGGTTGGGTGGGTGGGATGGGCGTGGGTTGGTCTGTGTGTGTGTCTACCTGCATGTCCCTAAAGACAATTAGGGGGTGGGAATTAATTGTCATGTTGTCTGTTTGTGTGTCTTATTTTAATAAATTTTTTTATGTAAAGGACTTTGTGTTGCCAAAGGCATGAAAAGCGCTTTATAAATTAAATTTGATTTATAATAGCACAGATCATGACTTTTGCAGTTGCAGTTTTTATATTTTACTAAAATCTTTTACTGTTCTTATTCTAAAACTAGTTATAACTAGGAAAACATCCAACTAGAGGATTTTAGTGCCTACACTGTTGTGTTTTAAATGGTTCTCCTGACATTTAAATAGATTTTTATTTATTTATTGGTTTTTGCATACAAACCTGATGGCCTTCTTCAGATAGGATGGTTTCGACTGGCATGTCTGCTAGCTTGAATTCAGCAGCAGCTCCTGAAGCAAAACATGCAAAGGTAAATGAAATATTTCAGACTAACAAAGCAATTCAAGACGACTTCCTGATTCTCATTCACACCAAGAGCCTAACCACAGATGCTGACTTCTCTGTACCTGCAATTTCCTCAGAGAGGCTGGGAGCATCCCCCAGACTCTCTGTGCCATCGTCCACAGGCCCGATGCTCTCGATGGCAGCTTCCTGTGCAGCAAGAAGACCAAACGGGATTATGGTTATTGTTAACACTGACCTTGACATTTAAAGTACACTCAAACCACCTAACGGGTTTGTTCACCCATGCAAACATCTGACGTCAGGGAATATGGCATCATCATGGCAGCAAATGAGTCAAGATGCTCTTTAGTTGTTCCAATTTGGGACTGAATAAAAACGAGTTGCTATTTCTGAACAGTTATCAGAAATAGAGTTTAACACAGAGAATTGTGAATTTCCTTCCCTAATAAATCACATCCCTGTATCTGTAAAGCTAACCGCCAAAAATACTACATGAGCTCTGTTCGGGCGAGTCGATGCATCTTTCCACAAGTACACAATTTTGCACGTCTGTAAAGAAACCATTAATCCAGACCATAATATACAGGTTCCAGCGCAACAGAAAAAGGCTTTCTTATTTGGTTGCAGTCTCGCCATATCTGTACAAAATCTAAATTATTCTTGGATCAAAAATAAAACTAAAAGCTCCAGCAATTATTAATTCCAATGTTCAGTTCTCTAAAATAAATAATAAGAGTTCATCATTTGGTCAATAAACATTGTTCTTTGTTACTTAAAAGCAGCATTTTCCTGGTTTCATGAAGCTATAAATATGTATGATAAGAAATTAGTAGGAACTTAGAAGAAATTGGGTAAAAAATGTGATGTGATTTGTCCCAATTATCTTTGTTTTACTTTAATAATTTATCTGATCATAAGTACGTTTCCAGTAGGGACACATCTAAAATTGCTTTATTGTTTTCCTTCATCGCCTGCATTATTTATGCTATTGCCTCCACAAAACCAATTCATTTGGATTAAATTGATTTATATGCCCGTTATAGGTATACTTTTACATTCCTTGTTTCATACCATTTCATTTAAAGCCCATACTTTCATGAAGTAAATAAATGAATCAATGCTCAAAGAATACAAAGTCTCCTGTCCCTAATTTTTACCACACCAGCCTTTAGCCCCACACCCTTCAAAACCTTCCTGTTATTACTACAAACAAGTCATCGATATCTTGAGTAAGTGCTCTAATTAGTTGTTTTTTATATATTACTATGCTTGCCATGATTATGTTGCTCTATTAAAGCACCCAGTCTTATCGAACAAGATTGCAAAAGTATGGAGTAACTTGTAATACTAAAGCCGTATTCCTCATTAGTTAAAAAATAGATTGCTGTTTAAAACTCTAAATGTTAACGTTTCACACAGCTTCTCCCTGCAGGCAGTAGTTAGACCAAAAGAAACTAGCAAAGGCCAAAAGAACCGACAAAGAACCTAATTGTCATCCATAAAGGCCACAAACCACAGAGCCCAAAGGATACATTCATAATCTCCTGGTCATAGACATTCATAGTCTCTGATGCCGTTTGCCCCTGTGTGCTGAAGGGTCAAACATATTTGATCAGAATGAGAGGGACATTATCAACGTTACGTATGTGATCATAATGTTTGGTGGATTTATCTCTAAATGTTATAGGAAACAGTTTTATTGGAAAAGGTGATCAGTCCCACAGTGCAACACAAACAAAATAAAGACAGCACAAGGTAATCAAAAAGTTATTTTAAAACACAAACATGACATGATTGTACAAAAATACACAAATAATGTCCAGACTTTGAGATCTACATCACGCAGGCTTACCTCTGGAGATAGGAGTGTCCAGCTGTTGGTTGAGGAGCCGCTGCTGCCTGTGCTGTTGCTGCTGTCCGACATCGCCCCCTACCGGCTCAACTTGGCACAGCACGAGACAGAATCTGCGAAATGATATCCTGCACGTGACGACAGCAACAACGTGTCTTCATTGAACAAGCCAAACCCACATGCCTTGTGGTAGTCAAGAAAATGACCGCAATAATCTTACAGTAGCTCATATCTTCATTTTGCTTGGATGACACGAGCGCGCGTGGAATATGACACAAGGTTGGGTTCACAATTATATAAACTATTGTTTGAAAAGGTCACAATTATGCAATAGCGTTACAGTTTAAGAAAGAATACACTGCGTACACAGGATAAAGGGCTGATTGTTGTTGATTCAAGTTATGTAACAGTATAATGGCATCCTTAATACACTATTGCGCAGTGAAACAATGGGTCCTGTAACAAAAAAAGATAGCCTTTCCCTAATTTTATTATCACAAATGCGACTTCCAGACAACCACCCATTCAGGAACATGCACCCAGTCAATCTGTGCGGCAGTTAAATGACCACGACGAGCCCATTCAACTACAAGCTACCAAACTTAGCTTAATACTCACTCCTCGGTAACTCTGAAAGCGTTAGGGCTTTGATTTGCACATAAATCACGAAGTGATCAATGGGTATAAATGATGTAGCAACCAAATTCAAGGTTCATTCGTGATGGTAAACAAAGGATGGTAGCCTGATCATTCCCACTCCAACTCTTCCGCCTTCCCACTCAGGCCCAGCAGTTAGCAGGCACACCACCCTCATGCTAGTCCTTAACAAATTTAATTGATATAAGACGGTTTATTCACCACAGACGCTTACCCTTCAGTCAGTCGCAGTTTTTGTCTCCCCACAACACGTTTTTGTTGAAGTAAGGACAACAATCTTCTCTGCTGAACTTGGGAACTTTGGGAATTCCAAGCTGCGTCACGTCGACTCAGGCGCCTCTGGTCCAATGGGATTTTAGCAAGTTCTCTGGAGCACCCGCCTCTAAATCCAGACTGGACCAATCAAAAACAAGAGTCATGTCAGGAAAGCAACGTCCATCGCCGCGTGATTGACGTCTGCAGGTGAAGATGGCAGGTGATGGGCAGAGCTCCTTCTGGTCGGTTTATAATAATACAGCTACACGTATGACCCTGACCCTCAAAATGCATGCTTGCAGACACACGCGCACACACATATATATTCACACAGGAGAGAGAGAAAACGGCCACAAGAACCAGCCGGACACTGACACGTCTGCAGAGCTATATTTGACCGCGGGACTTACCAGAGTGGACAACCCCACTTCTCCTATTGCTCCAGTGAGGACACCTATTTCATCATCTGATCTGACTCTCCTCCTCTATTATTAGTGTGTTAAATGTTTTGTCTGTGATAGGCACATTTCTCTACACAAAATGAAATGTAATCCTAAACACAAACATTCAGACGTTTAACATCAGGGACACAAACTGGGTTCTCCCAGTTCTTTGCAGGCAAATCATAGACTGTATGAAAAGAGGAAAATGTTGTAAAAATAAGAAGTAGCCTGTAAAAATAAGAAGTAGCCTAGGCCTAACACTGTCAATGCTTTCAGTGTATATGCATAATCTATTTGGCACAAACAAGTTTATTCTGAAAGACCTTTTAGCTAAACACTTGGCATGTAGGCTACTTCAGAATCTTATTAGACTTTTTTTAATGGGACGACATAAGTGCCGGGCAACAATCTAACATACCTTTATGAAAAAGTAGTTAAACATAAGATTATAGCCCCCTGAATTTCATGAAAAATTCATTTCATGTTAGAAAATGCCCTTTTCTGGTCCAACCAGTAAGCTATTTGGTTCACCTATCCCGAACCTGATTTGTTTGAAATTCACTAATTGCTGATCATATAAGAGGAATTTTACATATTAAATATGATATTTTAAAAATCACGACAAAGCGTTGCATGAAGAAAAAAACAACATTGACAAATCTTGTCAATTTGAATGAGCACAATAATTTTCCAGCTATTCTTATTTCACCAGATGGGCTTTAATTTTACGTAAAAGGTTGTGGGCTTTCTGGACTAACAGAACTAAGGTTATCATAAAACCGAAAAAAACAGGTTCAAGATATAATAGCTAATTTAGCTGAAAAGGATTCAAAAGTGTTTTGACATCTCGTTTTATTAATTATAATCTTTCAGAAAAAATGTCCTTAGGCAGCCTTTTGCTTTTATCATACACAATTGCACCCCTTGCCATTGTTTTGTGATGCAACACCCAACTTTTCACAAATTATTATTGGTAGTTTAGCCTAACACTGCTCAGATATCTTGGTATTGCTTTGGGATTCATACTGACATAGAATTAATGGAAACTTTATTGTTTACTTGCTTATTGTATGTATTTTAGTTCAAAATATATTTAGTCTAACAAATAGGTAGCCTGGTTAACTCTAAAATTCTTGGAAAATGCACAATTACGCAAGTTTTTTAATTGAAGTGCAATCACAAACA
The DNA here is from genome assembly GCA_037177335.1 of Kiunga ballochi. NCBI lineage: Eukaryota > Metazoa > Chordata > Actinopteri > Atheriniformes > Pseudomugilidae > Kiunga > Kiunga ballochi. The sequence goes on from JBAMIG010000018.1 coordinate 14,740,251, forward strand.
CATTAAACATTACTTTAAATACAATAAAGGAACAGTTAAAAGCATGGATAATGTCTCTATGATGATTACACATAATATTGATTAATATCAATAAAGCAGGGTTTCACTGTTGAAGTAGATTATCCTAATATTTCACTTTAAACGATGATTACCTATTAATTTCATGAGGGATCAAACGCAGTGCACGCGCATTGTCAGACACCTCCTACTTGCTACTAAACTGACCAATTAGAAAACCGTACAGCATTTACGCAATTTCCTGCCATATAAAGAACGAACCAATAGCAAATGAGCATTTCCGTTGATCTAACCAATTGGATCAGACCAGTTCTATTTGAAAGGTGAAAAGCGGGCTCACAAACATTCGAGAGGGAAACAAAGAGAGAGCAAACGTCGCACTATTGTTGGACGCGGAAATCGGAATAATTTGGTTTTGCTTGTACAACATACTTTGTCAGCTGAATAAGGTAATTTTAACTTTGCTTATATCTTCAATTCAATAGCAAATATTTTTTCTCGTTTACATTTTCACAACTTCCTGTCAGAACGGTTGTTGTCGACTTATTTGAAGCTGGTTAGCCTAGCTACATTAGATTAGCTTAAACCTTCCTGCCTACATTATACTATAGTAAATTTTAAACTCTTGCTAACTTAGTAATTCTTCGACAGGTTTCTGCAATGTCTCATAAACAGATCTACTACTCTGACAAATATGACGATGACAAATACGAGTACAGGTTAGTATCGCTGTTTTTTTTTTTTAACTATTTTTGCATTAGCAGTATCCGCTAAACCGTTAAAATTCATATTAGTTTTACATTAAATAAAATGACACGGTTAGCTTGGTAACATTTAATGCTTTTATTTCAACAGACATGTAATGTTACCCAAAGACATTGCAAAGCGTGTACCCAAGACCCATTTGATGTCGGAGACCGAGTGGAGAAATCTTGGGGTTCAGCAAAGCCAAGGATGGGTCCATTACATGATTCACCAGCCAGGTATCATAACCATTGTATTCTTGAGCTTTTTGCAGTATATATCTTGATGTCCCGTTTAGTAGTGGGTTGATGGTTTCACCTATGACATGCTTAAAAACATCAACTTGCTAATTAGGTTCAGAAAGTTTTATTATATAAGATTATTAGGTGTGCAGGACTCTAAAACCAAATAAGGATACAGTACTTTGAAAATAAAATTGAACATCTATGGCTTTAACTAATTTTTAACCTTACATTTTAAGGCATGAGTAGTCTAGTTTTATCAGGTGGATCAAATCATGTCAATAACTGAAATGAATAACTGACTGAAAGTTGTGTCCTCATACTTTTCACCCTTTTTGTTTTAAAATGTTTTTTCTCTGCTTTTCGGTTTACAGAGCCACACATCTTGCTGTTCCGACGTCCTCTGCCAAATCCAAAGTCATAAGAGAGATTTTCTGGGTCCCATAAAGATCAGCCCCCCTGTGCCACACACCAACTCACCGCTGTAGACATCATGGTGTCAGATAACCAACTTCTTGTGTGGTAGGTGCCTTGGGCTGATTGTCCTGGACCTGGAGATGAACTATCACATTTATGAACAGTGAATGTGGAAAGGTGCAGGTGATGACGGGTGGGGGGGGAAAGTTTCTTTCTCTTGGCAAAAAAGACTTCTGTATGTGTTAATAGCGACACCCTGTCTGCCAGAAAGATTTAAATCTTGATTTAACCCACCTTTACGACTTGCTGAACCTGCTTGGATATTCCAGCTTTTTAGATCAATTTTTGCTATACTTGGTGGAACAAAACTTAAAAGATCTGAGGTTATTCAAAAAACGGACCAAGCCAGAAAGAATAATTTGATCCTGACTATAGTTTAAGCATGATAAATCTGTTTATGGATTTGAGTCACATGTTGCTGCTTTGATTAAATGACACTGTAAATTTAGCATTTAACAATATTGTCATGAAAATCTGCATCAGTCTCATACATTTTGATCCTGTTTTGCCTTCCTCTTGAGTTGTGTCCTTGTTCCAATGAGCTGCTCAGTATTTATGACATATTGCCCTTTATGAAATAAATGCTAACTTTTAAATCTGTTTGACCTGTATTTGTATATTTCTTTATGACCCAATGCTACACAGCAGCTTTATCTAAACTTTTTATATCAGGTTTTAGGTTGCAACATAAAAATTCTCATGTTAAATTGGCTCATTGGATCAGAAAAGACTCAACATATATAAAGAATTTCTTCCAATTGTATCATAAACGGACCATGACTCTCTTTGCTATAACGGTGAGACACTGCTGTCAGGGATGTTGTTTCCTTTTGCATTATTGTGCTCAAGTGTGTTGGTACCCTTCTATTAGATGAGACTGAATACAGATCACTCAAAAAATAGAAACCTGAAAAATTGGCTAAATTATTTTTGAGTGAAAAGACATCGATTGTAATCTGTTAAACAAAAGCTCCCAGATAGTTTAGAGCACTTGGCTGAAAAGCAGAGGGGCAAAATAACTGTTTTGATTAAAACACAAATCACCTGATGGAAGTGGAAAATATATGGTTTTTAGTCCCATCATGATGAAGGTTTCAGTATACTTGAGCACCACCCTGTAAATATTTATCTGTTCCACTGAAATGTGTGTGTGTGTGTGCGCCTCCACTGTGGAATATTTCTAGCAACTAAATTACTCTTATTTTTTTTTTTCTGGTATTCTACTTGCTGCACATTAAAACTGCACCGTATGGTTTAAGGCATGCTTTCTACCCTTTTGTGATCTGAACAAGCACTAAATCTATTTCTTTTGTTTTCTGGCATCCAACTTTCAAGTGATAAGATTTCAAATTATGTTCACTCCTGCAATGCAGCAGCTTCCTGAAAAAGTGAAACTTATCAGGTTGAGGTTCTATTTAATCACCAATAAGCTGGCTTTAGATTGAGGGAGAGGAGGCTGACATTAGAAATTAACTTTTTTTTTTTTTTTTTTTTTCCTAAAATTGTAGGTAATATAAGACATTTAAAGCTTCGTCAAACTCTAGAAAAGTTCCCAACTGCTTATTCACTGCCTTAATAAGACTTCATGTGTGTATGAGAAATGTCCATGTGTAAGATGAAGTGATGGAGATTACTTGTCTAACATACCTGCTGTTTTGAAAGTCCTCCCAAGTGTGCTTATTAGCAAACCTGATGTGTTACTGAAGCAAACATCTGTCCAATCAGGAATACTATGACATTATGTGCTGCTTTCTTATTAGCTGCATCTTATCCAGATGCAGTTTCTACTATTTCATGTGATCTAGATCTCCAATCACTAATCTTTTTCCCCCCTCTTTAGTGGGAAAAGTGTTGGGCTGAATAGAAATGATATAATAAATGTGTACGTTAACAAATGGAGAATGTGTTAATCTCTGGTCCAGAATGCAGGAAAAAGTTCATTCATTCATTTTCCTTAACCAACTTTAGCTGCATCAGTTTTCCTAAAGAAACTCCTGACTCAGCTGTCGTATGAGGTGTGCTGTCCATTGCTGTGCCTCAGTATTCCTGATCCTGATTGGTTTAGGCTGCACATGGATGTAATTTCATTGATGCAGGTTCAATGACAATAAAGCTTCATTCAACATGTTTGTACTGCAGTAGTAAAGGAAGGAAATGGTAATATAGCTTTGTCTTGCATTTAGTTAATTATTTCTCATAACTAGATTTTAATGAAGTTTAAATTCCAGATCAGTACAATATTACAACTACACACAAATGCCAATCTTGTATTTAAATATTTTACATGAATGTGTTGACTTTCTCTTTAAACTGGATGTTTTTACACATTATAAACAGCGTAAGCAGTATGATTATACTAGCTGCATGGATTTTTTTTTTTTTTTTTTTTTTTTTAAATCAGCCTGTTCAACTCTTAATTTTGTAATATAAAAAGTTTAGCTTGTGTCTAAAATTTCCTTCCTTCCTGGGCTTTCTGGGCACCATCATCTCCCAGGACCTGAAATGGGAGCTGAACATCATCTCCCTCACCAAAAAGGCTCAGCAGAGGATGTACTTCCTGAGGCAGCTGAGGAAGTTCAACTTACCAC